>CAOKZL010001747.1:0-489964 GCA_948472985.1 Iguana delicatissima | reverse complement strand
TGCCAGCACTGAACAGAACATTCCTTAGGCATTACACTCACCATAGGTATCTGGATCTCTCTGTTAAATTCCCCATCTTGCCAAATATCACTTAGAAAAGAGGCAGACAACATGGTGCTATCCAGAGATTTTGGACTGCCAGTCCCATAATCTTGAGCATTGGTCATGGTGGCAGAGACTTATGGGAATCACAGATAAAAACATCTGCAAGGCAACAAGTTGCTTGCCTTACTAAATGAATTGAGCACATCATTGGTGGTCACCAATGGCAGATTCTCATCCTGGAGAGAAGTGACTAGTGGGGTGCCACAGGGTTCTGTCCTGGGCCCGGTGCTGTTCAATATCTTCATTAATGACTTGGATGAAGGAATAGAGAGCACGCTGATCAAATTTGCCGATGACACCAAATTGGGAGGGATTGCTAATACGCCTGATGACGGGATCAAAATTCAAAAGGACCTGGACAGATTGGAGAGCTGGGCCAAGGCTAACAAAATGAACTTCAACAGAGAGAAATGTAAGGTCCTACACTTAGGCAGAAAAAATGGTATGCAGAAATATAGGATGGGGGACACGTGGCTGGCTAACAGTACGTGTGAAAGGGATCTAGGAGTCTTCATAGACCACAAGCTGAACATGAGTCAGCAGTGTGATGCGGCAGCCAAGAAGGCCAACGCAATTCTTGGTTGCATCAATAGGAGTATGGTGTCTAGATCGAGGGAGGTATTGGTACCACCCTATTCTGCATTGGTTAGACCTCATCTTGAATACTGTGTCCAGTTCTGGGCACCCCAATTCAAGAAGGATATGGATAAGCTGGAGCAGGTCCAGAGGCGGGCAACCAAAATGGTGAGGGGCCTGGAAGCCATGCCCTATGAGGACAGACTTAGAGAGCTGGGTATGTTTAGTCTGCAGAAGAGAAGGTTGAGAGGGGACATGATAGCCATGTTTAAATATTTGAAGGGATGTCATGTCGAGGAGGGAGTGGGCTTGTTTTCTCCTGCTCTTGAGACCAGGACAAGGAGCAATGGATGCAAGCTGCAGGAGGGGAGATTCCACCTGAACCTCAGGAGGAATTTCCTGACAGTCAGGCCTGTCAGGCAGTGGAATGTGCTGCCACAGAGTGTGGTGGAGTCTCCTTCTTTGGAGGTTTTTAAGTGGAGGCTGGATGGCCACTTGTCGGGAGTGCTTTGAGGGTTTTCCTGCATGGCGGGGGTTGGACTGGATGGCCCGTGTGGTCTCTTCCAACTCTACATTTCTATGATTCTATGATTCTATGACACAAGGTTAGTTTTCCACAATCCATGACAATATATTTTTTTGTTAGCAGGAAATTACAAGAAAGGCCTGGCTCACATGCTGAGTTTTTTTGAATAATACACCCAGAGGAAGAAACTCATCACAGAATTCTAGTATGCCATATCTGAATAAGGATATATGAGAAATTCACTCTATCAAGATGATTTATTTTAAATATGGATTTACCCAATCTATATCTTGTAGACCACATACAGAAATGAAAACAATGTGCTGTTAAAATTCATGCTTTTCTTTGCCTTTTGATGCACTCTGTGAAAATAAGAAAAAAGGCACTTAGCTTCATGCATATATTTCAAAAATATGCAAAAACAAACAAAACACCCCACATTTCCAAACTGTACACAGAAACTGTTATTGACATTGATAGCATGCACCAATGAATGACCATTTGCCATGCATCAATTTGGGGGAAAGGATTTTCTTTAACATATTGAGAAATATAAACAGATTTCTAACCAGATCAAATACAGGATAGACACAGAGATATGAAAAGGTTGAGTTCAGAGACCTTTCTATCCGTGCTCTTTGTTGTCCCCCTCCCGTTTCTCTATAGCTATGTAGCTGGGTGGGGCCACTTGTAGATCTTTTCAATTCCTTCTGCTTTTTTATGGAGCAAACACCATTTGACCTAAACTCCTTTAGATGTATTTACTGTCTGCAGTGCATTAGTTTCTGTGGACTACACTATCCACGGATGCGAATCTGTACTCATTAAACAGTTTCTTTTTTGTTATGCTTGGCATCCAGATGCAGTTATTAAGCAGAAATACACTGTTTAATATATAATTCCCCATACCAAAGGAAACAATAGATTCATTAAAGAATAACACACAACTCCACGTGCCAACAACTGTCTATCATGTTCCCAGTGGGTCACAGGGGAAATAATCAGTTTATTTAAATACTTTCTGATCATCAAACTTGCCTGGGTGCTTAACCAAAAGAAGAAAATGGAACGACCATCTGTACCAGAGGGAAATTCTCTATCAGCATTGTGCCAAAACAGTAGTTGAATTGTGGCACTTTTACAGTAAAGATAAATATTTATTATAGTTAGACTAAGATCCCTGAGGCACAAGTAATCTTGGACATTGGGACCTTCCACAAAACACCTATGAATCTTATGAGCAAAAATGCCACTGTGCTCATTCACAGTTGATCTCTGCATGTTCAGAGAACACTCTGAGTTCCAAAAAAGGGGGTGAGTGGGAACTATATTCAAGGGGCTGGTCTCTTAAGAACAGGAGTGTCTATTTGTACAGCCCACAGTTTCTACACCTTCAGTCCTTTCTCCCACCTGTAACCCTTGGCAGCAAACTGCTAAAAGCCCCTAAAATCAAGCATTTTTCACTTCTTGTAATGGCTTGGCTGAATTTGTCACTGAAATTCAGCAGTGCAATTTGTTATGGAATATCAATGGTGGATGCAGCTTGTAGTGGACCGTGGGGAGTGAAATTAGCTCTTAGACTAAAAGGGTTAAATTGTAGAAGTTGTTGCTTAAGTAGAAAAATAGAGAAAAATAAGGTGAGCAGATGCATCCTTTATCTTATCAGAAGGCTTAGGTATGCGCTTAGCTATGCAAGGAACCTGGGGAGTTTTCGAGGTCAGTGTAACCCAGGGAAAGTACTCCCTTGGTATCGAAATACATCATTTTGAAACTGTAAAGGGGGCCTCTGTAACCTGTAAACTTTTCATATATGGTCATATGGTAGTCATTTCCTGTACCTGTTTTTGAAAATGTATAAATGTGTGCTTACACCTGACTCTGGGCTCTCAGTCTTTTTGGAAATTCATTCCACTGAGATCCCTGCGCAGTAAAATAAACTTTTGCTTTTTTGTTTAATCTGATGGTCTCAGTCCGTTGATGAGCTACTACGTTTCTGGGGGCTGGTCCGGGATCTGAGGGGTGTTTGCCCACTCGTGGCGGACGCCAGGGCATTGGGGCCGTTGCCTCTTCCTGACATGACCGAGGGCGCCCCCCGACTTTTTTTGTCGGAAGGATTGACTCGGAGTGGGGCAACGGTTCTGGTGGCGGCGCTCCTGCCAAGAGACCTGAGGTCGAAGCAGAAAGCAGAACCCTCCCCAGACTGTGGTCAGTGGCCTCCCCGCAAACTCAGGGAGAAGAGGGGCCTGATCAACCCCTTCAGTCTTGCCTTAGTACCCCACTGTTGTTGTGGGTGAAACTGTGAGGCTTTTGGAGGTGGCATAAGAGGTGGGAGGTAGTTGTTGGTGTGAATGTGAAAGGAGGATGCAGGGAGACGTCGCAGTTCCCACAGCATACCGTTGTGTTCGGGTGCTTGGGTTGGCGTGGAGTAAGTGTTGTCTATCCCCCTTTGTGTTGGCACATGAGCCAATCCCCTTTTCCTTGTGTGTGTTGTCCACGTTGAGAGGAAATGGGAGGGGGACAGAGCTGGCAAACCTCTTTGGGTTATATGTTAAAGAATTTCAAGAAAGGGTTTAGTGGGTACTATGGGGACTCTCCAATGATGCCGGGGCATTTACGGAATTGTGTGAGGTGGAGTGGCCTTTTGTCAAGGTGGGGTGGCCCCCAGAGGGGAGCTTGGAACCCGCTCGAATTAGGGGAGTGTATTCGGTGGTGGTGGGCAAGCCTGGCCATCCTGATCAATATCCATACATAGATTCATGGGACACAGTGGTCACAGAGAACCTCCCTTGGTTGCGGAAGTGTCAGGAGCAAATTTGTAAGGCCATGGTAGTAATGCAGGATAGGACTAGGCAAAAGTTTGGAAAAGGACAGATTTTGGCAGATTCAGCTCCGGAGGAACCCACTGCCCCTCCTCCACCGTACGTGGCACCACAGCCAGCCCTGCAGCCACCAGCCCTACCCCTGCAACTGGATCTCCCGGAGCAGGGGGGAGCTGTGGCCAGAGGTCAGAATTATAGCCCAGTTGCCCAGGACAAGGAGGTCTGTCCAATTCCTTTGATTTGAGACAAGGACCAAAAGAAAAAGCCAAGGTTAAAAAAAGGTCCAAGCCTCAGGGAGAAAAGTGGAGGAAACAGATGATTCAGATGAGGAGAGTGGAGATGTAATCACATCACTGTGACAAGTTACCCAACTGGTGGCAGATCCCAATGAAGAAGGAGGGTACCGGTGGGTTCTGAGTTATCAATACACTCCTTTTACCTCTTCAGATTTGTTGAACTGGAAGACCCATTATGGGTCATATACTGAGAAGCCTCAAGAGATGATAGAGCTGTGCACTAGCATTATGGCTACTCATCTTTGCCTACCTGGCAGGATTGTCAACAATTATTGTTAGCTCTATTTATTACTGAAGAGAGGAGGAGGATATTGAAGGAAGTGGAAAAGGTAGCAGTGGCGGAGGGTAGGACCAGAAGTGCAGGATGTAAATGCCTGGGTGCGTGAGTGAGTCCCCACTATAGGACCCACACTGGGATCCAAATGATAACCAGCAACAGGATAGATTAGTGGAATATCGGGGCAAAGGGAGATACTGCTGACTGGAATGAGGAGAGGTATGAAGAAGAGGCTATCAACAAAGCAGAAGTACAGGAAAATGATTACAAGGACCCACTGAGGCCCCAGGAGAATATTTAGAAAGATTGTTAAATGCCTGGTGATCTGCCCTAGATCCGGATGCTGCCAGAATTATTGCCGGGTGGTGGCTACGTCATTTGTGGGAGGAAGCTGCCCTGATATCCGAAAGAAATTACAGAGACAAGAAGTATTTGAAGGAATGAATCTCAGTCAACTGGTAAGCATTGCTCAGAAGGTGTACATAAATATAGAGCAGGAAGAAAAGAAGGAGTGAGATAGGAGGATGCATAGAAAGCGGAATTATTGGCCGTGGCCCTGGCGGCAAAGGAAGGAGGCCGGAAAGTTGGAAGAGGAAGTGAACCTCCATTAAGATGCAATGACTGTACCCTCTGCCGACAGGCTGGGCACTGGAAGAATGAATGCCCTAGACAGAGAGGGATGGTGAATAGAGGAAGAGGAATGGACCGAGGAAGAGGAAGAGGAGCAAATAGAGTATGAAGAACAGGAAAAGTAGTGGATGGAAGATATGAGCAAGAGGCAGATGAAGGATTTGAGGACTTCATCGGACTGGCTGGAATGGAACATTATGATTAGGACAGACTGGGCCCCCTTGCTTTTGGCCCTGGGGAGCCTATGGTCACAGCACAAATTGGGAGCCAAGCCATCCCTATGATGGTGGACACGGCCACTACCCGTTCCGTACTAAATTCAGCAATAGCCTCAAAAACTGATAATGCCATAAGAATTGTGGGAGCCACGGGGAAAATGGAACAACACTCTCTTTTTTAGAAAAAGGATTGTGGATTTAAGGAAACACCAAGTTACTCGCCAGTTTCTATATTTACCAAATTGCCCTATGGCCTTATTGGGTTGAGACTTGCTGGCTAAATTGAGGGCCCAGATTTCCATTGAAGAAGATGGGATGATGGAAATATATTTTCAGGAGGCCAAAGAGTATCTCAATAATTTATTCAATGGAGGAAGAGTGGCGAAGATAACAGATCATGGTTTGTCAAGAACAACCCACTACATTTGGGCCCCAAGGAGTATAGGCTGAAGACAACCCTCCTGGGTTAGCACAGTTCGTGGCCCCCATAACAGTGGAATTAAAGCCAAATGCTATACCCATTCATGTGAGGCAGTATGATTTGCCCAGAAGGGATCCAGAAGCATTTGAATAGGCTGAAGAAATACAACATAATCCAGGAATGCCGCTCTCCCTGGAATGCTCCATTACTCCCTGTGTTGAAGCCTGGGACAAAGGAATATCGCCCAGTTAAGACTTGAGGATGGTAAATGAGGCTACAGTGACTCTACACCCAGTGGTGCCAAACCCATATGTTCTGATGGGACTAGTTCCATATACAGCTACTCACTTTCCTGTTTTGGATCTCAAGGATGCCTTCTTCTGTATCCGAGTGGCTCCTCAAAGCCAGGAAATATTTGCTTGCCAAATGGAAGACAGTGTTACAGGGCAGAAGACCCAGTTTACTTGGTGCTGGCTCCCCAGCTGAGGAAGAACTCACCAACAATCTTCGGGACATCCTTGAGTCAAGACTTGAGAAGATTCCGATCTGAGCCCGAAAAACAAGTTTTGCTGCAATATGTAGATGACCTGCTGTTGGCAGCTACCAGTGAGGAAGAGTGTAAAGAGGCCACAGTGGAGTTGCTCCAGCTTTTGTGGGAAGCAGGCTACAAAGTATCTAAGAAGAAGGTCCAGTTGTGCCAGACAGAAGTATGATATCTGGGATTTATAAGATGACTCAAGGAAAGTGAGTGCTAGACCAAGAAAGAAAGGAGGCTGTGTGTGCTCTGCCTGAGCCCCGGAATCAGAAGATGGTGCGAGTATTCTTGGGTGCAGCTGGGTTTTGTAGAATTTGGATTCCTAATTTTGCAGTGATGAGTAAACACTTATATGAAGCTACCAAAGGTCCGAAGAAGTCTGAATTTGTGTCAGAGAAAAGGACCACAGAAGAGCTTGGGAGCAGATAAAGAAGGCACCAATGGAAGCTCCAGCGCTGGGCCTGCCAGATGTGACGAAGGTGTTCACTCTATATGTCAATGAGAAGAACGGCAGTGAGAGTATTGACACAATCTGGGATCCTGGCATCGCCCTGTGATACCTCTAAGCAGTTAGATCCAGTTGCCAGAGAATGGCCTGGGTGCCTAAGAGCTATAGTGTCAACTGCCTTGTTGGTAAAAGAAGCAGACAAGCTAACCTTATGCCAGAATCTGATGGTAAAGGTCCCACATTCTGTCTCTGACCCTAATGGAGTCCAAAGGCAATTATTGGTTCACAAATAGCCGGATGTCCAGGAGTCTCAGGGAATGTTATATGAAAACCCCAGAGTGAAGTTGAGAATCTATTTGTACCATCTTGAACCCCGCAAAGTTGCTTCCAGTAGAATCTGGGAATACACATCATGATTGCCTTCAAACCATGGATGAAATATATTCAAGCAGACCAGACCTGCAGGACACCCAGGGCCCCATCCTGATGTCGCTTACTATACAGATGGAAGCAGCTTCGTACGAGAAGGAAAGCGAAAGGTCGGATATGCAGTGGTCATGGCGGACAAGACAATAGAACCAAAGCGCTACCTGTTGGCACTTTAGCCCAGGAACAGTGGGAACTCGTTGCCCTGATTAGAGCTTTGGAGCTAGCTGAGGGACTTACTGTAAATATATACACAGATTCAAAGTATGCCTTTACTACCCTACATGCGCATTGAGCACTGTACAAAGAAAAAGGACTGATCAATTCCTTGGGACAAGAGATCAAATATGGGGAAAAAATAGAGTATCTATTAGAAGCTGTATGGGCTCCTCGTTAAAGTGCTGTGATGCACTGTAGAGGACATCAGAGAGGACAAAGATACCGAGTGGTTCAAGGGAACCGAAAAGCAGACACAGCTGCAAAGGAGGCTGCGAATGAGAAGCAGAGAATGAAATGGAAGATTTGTCCCGAGAGCTGGTAACACCACTTTTCCAAATATCATTGAGCAGCCAGACCCCTCGGTACACTCAGCAGGAAAACGAGAGGGGCTGAAAAGAACCTGAGGGCTATATGTGATAAAGATGGCTGGTGGGTCTTGCCAGATGGAAGACAGTGGCAACACCCCAATCCATGGGATGGTCAGTTGTGCAGAAAGCGCACGACGCCACGCATTTGGGAAAGACGGCATTAGCCCAGTTGTTAACAAAGGATGTGTTTATAGATGGAGTAAGCCAGTATACCATGTTGGCATCCTCACGATGTCAAACTTGTGCTCGGACCAACACGCCGCCAGGGGCCAAGATTGGAAGGAGAATACAACATCAAGGATCTACTCCTTTTGAATCCCTAGTGGTGGATTTCACAGAGATGCCATGGTTGGGACAATATGGGTACATGTTGGTAATGGTATGTACTCACACAGTAGGTGAAGCATATCCTACCAGGACCGAGAAGGCAAAGGAAGTAGTACGGGCCTTGCTTCGAGACATTATACCAAGATATGGGTTACCCCTTCACATTGGATCTGATAACGACCCCAGCCTTTGTGCATGAAGTAATCAAGAGTCTGGCAGAGATCCTAGGAATCACCTGGAAGCTACATTGTGCATACAGACCCCCAAAGCTCTGGGAAGGTGGAGAGGATGAACAGAACTTTTGAAGACCCAGCTTGCAAAACTGTGCCAGGAAACAAAACTCAAGTGGTTAGATGTGCTCCTGATTATAGCACTCCTGAGGATAAGATGCACCCCTCATCGGACAACTGGGCTAACAGATTGAAATGTTGTATGGAAGACCCCCCCCAGCCATCCTAAAAGGGTTGAGAGGGGACATCCGGGAACTGGGAAATTTGTCCCTCCAAAAAGAGGTGCAGGCATTAGGGAAAACTATAAGAGAAGGTTAACGCCCATGCTTTGGAGGTTAGGTGAGTTCCTTTCCTCACAAAAGCACATTTCTTCCAACCTGGGGATGAGGTGTGGGTTAAAGATTGGAAAGGAGAGCCTCTATCACCAGGATGGAGAGGGCCAAACCAGGTGCTGTTAGTTACCCCCACTGCAGTAAAAGAAGCAGGGCTGAAACCTTGGATACATTACACTAGGGTAAAAAGAGCACTTACTGACTGGACTGTAATCTCATAACAGAAAACGTCTGAAATTGAAATTGTCCAGACGAAAAGTGGGGAGAGATAATTCGGACTAGACTGCTGTGGTCATACCAGGGTATTGACCATTCTACGCACAGTCAGATCCGCAACGGGTGAGTGAAAAATCCAGGCTAGACCCTACTGCTGGCACATGTCTGGAGGCTGGTAGCTCTACGTAGATCAGACCTAGCAACTGCAGAGGAGGAAGACTGGGACTAGGCCCTGTCATAGTCACTCTGGAAGCTGACTATTACGCACGGCCAGATCCCCTACAGCAGATGAGGACTAGAAGTAATGAACGTTAGTGAACTAGTAATAATAGTAGTGTGTATATTTGGAATTTTGGTTTTCTTGTATATGTATAGAAGGTATTTGTGTGGAATAAGCAGATTTGGATCCCTGTTTTACTCTGAAAATGAAGTGGATAATGCTGATAGGGATGTGGAGCATAGTGTGTGGAACAATTGAGGCTAACTGGTTTAAACAACATACTGCACACATGTTCCAACAATTCCGACCCAATGTCGCTCTAATTTATGAACACCCACAGACCGTAGCAGATTTTGGTTTTATGCACTCCTTCATTAGTGAACCGGGAGTGGTTGTAGGAGCCCTACAGTCAGCATAAAGAGGGAATCCCAATATGTTTGTTAAAGTTGACAGTAATATAAATAAGACTTGATTTAGGCGGTTGAAATTTTATACTTACTCTCCCGGAATGTGTTTCTGCTGTCACCATAGTGGAACATGGAATTCTAAGTGGAAAGGATATATAAAATACTCCTCATTTTATGGTAGATTAGGAAATTATTCAGCTTGCAATGACAGATTTTATTTGTATGGCTCATATAACAATTCCTATCAACCTGCAGAATCTGGGATGCTGCTGAAGTACAGACAATTTGGGGAGGTTGGAATGGAGTAGTTGGGGAAAAGATTTGGGAGGTTTGGGTACAAAAATTCTGTGGAATTTTTGGAGGAGGAGTCTGCAGGCTGTGAGGGACACAAAACTGGTTTCTGGGGCTCATCCAGCCCATTGGCTGCTTTTTCAATACCTCTGGTTGAGGCTATGTTCAGAAAGTGCCTGGCAAGACAGTCATGCACATGAGATATTCAGCTTGTTTAGCAATGCACACTTCATTGAAAAGGGGTTGCAAAGAGGTTGTCTAGCTGACAAGAAGCAGCTTTAGCATGAAGTCTCAGAGCTGTGTGTTTGCTCTGAGAGACTGAGGCTATTTCCACACTGAGTGGAGGAGTGTTTCACCGCCAATCATGAACAGTGTTTATTCTGACTTACCCCAATTCCTATCTGCACACCTTCTGGTTTCTATTGAAGTAAAGCAGAGGAAATTGTTTGTAGCTTCTGCATCATCAATTCTCGTGGAATTCCTATTCCCCTCCTTGCTCCACCCCACGACCGCTGATTGGTCAATTAAAAAAAAAATTGTAGAAAATGTTGCTACGTTTTAGCACAAGTGTCTGAATTGATGTAATGCTTCTGCATGTAGGAAAAAATGCAACAGAAATGGTTTTGGTGGTTTACATTGGAGGTTTTCCATTTTTACAACAGATTGGTTTAATGTCCATGTTATCTGCACTAAGACTTCAGTTCATGCAAAATTACAGAGGACAGAGTGACATCAAACCGGTTTAACATGCAGATGTAAAAGTGACAATATGACACTACTGCGATGTATCAGCCTTGTGCGGAAAGGGCCTGACATTCCTTTAGGATTAAAACTGCCTGTGTATAACTGCTTGCTTCTCAGCTACTCATTCCTAATATTTCTAAACAAACAAATGTTATAAAAACTTCATTGAGCCTCTAGCACTATATTAATGTTGCTTGTGGCATTCCAATGCTTGTGAAAGTGTTTGTGGAAGTGAAAGGTAAAAGGCTTTTACATCTCCGAGCATCCTATAATTTCAGTATCTCTTGCATGAATACTTTGAAAATGTATAATTATTGGATTCTTCTTTCTTCAGAGGCCCTCCCAATCTAGTCTAGTGGTGGGCAACAGAAATCTTGTGGGCCACATATGTTCCACCCATTCACTGGGCAGAATGTGGATGTTGTAAGTTTTTCTACTGAAGCAGTAGACAAAAGGAGGAAATATATCTTTAAAATAAGTGTGTTTCTTCCTTTTAAGTGTTCCCAAAAGCCCCCAAAAGGGCAATTCAGCTTAAAACAGGTCTAATGTTCCCCATGCACTTTGTTTTAAACAAAATTGCTGGGAGGGATTTTTGCTCTGGCAAATTCAGCAGCACAGGGTTGGAATAGGATCCAGACTCCAATCTGTTCTAGACTTCTGACTCACAGAGATTGTCCATAGTCAGAATCCTGTTGGTGTCGTATGGAGGTATAAGATTTGCTACATGTGTGGAATAACTTTTTCAGACAATGCAGAATGGGCCTATCTGGCTGGTGGTAGTGGGAACAGAGTTCCAAATGCAGAGCTGTCACAGATGTGCAACAATGGGCCTAGAGTTGCACGTCAATGCACATTGCCCACTGTGCATTTCACACTGTCTCTGTGTATTGTGCACTGTGCACTGTGCAAAGTGGTTACAGCTGTACATTCACCATTTCACATGTGTTGAATTATGATGGTATTCAGCATAGGGATTGCACAGTGTTAGTGTAGCATAACTCCACTAGTGGATATTTACGCTATGCTGAGATGATGCAGGATCTTAGCCCTCATCTACTAATAGGGTCAAATGCAGAACAATCCATGACTCACCTTTCCTAACATCAGTCTGTGAGAATCAACTCACCATGTGCTGAATAGTGCATGCAGCAGTGCAATAACTCCCAATAACTCAAACTATTTACTCAAGCCACATATTACCTGTACAGGCGAAGACCGGCTAATTGGAATGTTATTCACATAAAAGCATTCTGAGCAATCCATCTGCCCAGATGTTGGTGTTGGCACATGCTGTGGATTTGAAAGACAAAAGAAGAACAATCCAACACTTAGAAAGCAGATCCTTGTCTAGATGTTTTACAGGGAACTCAGAAATAAAAACTAAAACAACTTACTGATAATTAGCTCTAAAGGCACACTAGCAATTGTGCTTTATCACATTACAGGCACTTTGATAATGGGCCAAGGCTTGTGCCACGAATTGCTAATTAATTCTTCCTTAGTCAAATGTGTTGCTTAATTAAAGGGTGCACTGATTTATAAGTACACGTACCTAAATATTATTCATTCTGCATCTGGTGGGGGAGAAGAGCAGATTGCTGCTGGGTTGCAACATTTCTCTTCGAATTATTTCATTACATCCCGCCACGCTCCTTCAGCACTGATTGTGACAGATTCGGGAATTATGAAGTCATAAATACAGAGAGAATAGCTGGCAAAATGCAGCTAATGGGAAATGTTCTTGCAATGTGGGGGAAAAAAGTATTTCTGATTATGGCAAAAGGAAGAAAGGAGTAAGGTAACAAACCATAAAGCAATTGATTTATATGTCATATATAGGAAAATATAGTGAATACTAGCAGTCATCATGTATTTGTTAAGAACAAGGCAGATCAGACCAACCTAAATCCTTTCTTTGATGGTTTAATGGTTTAGTAGATAAGGGGGATGCACTGGTTTTATTTTGACTTATGCAAGGTTATCGATACAAATCTATATAAAATTCTAAAAAGGTGCTTTATCAGTTGGAGGATTGTATCTAAAAGAGTACTGCTTAATGGATCAATGTCAAGCTGGGAGAAGATAATAAGCTGCTTTGTACCAGGTTATATTCCAATTTTTTCAATAGTTCCAGTGGTGGCTGGAACTCAAGAAATAAGAGGATGATTACCACAGCTATAGATGGTAAAATATTGCAAGTGCTCATGAAGACAGGTCTGCAATTAAAAACTAGAACAATCACAATAAAATGGATTTTGACAGACAAAAGTAATGTATCTCTCATTAGAAGGAAAGAACAAATATAATGCATATGTGTGCTGAGATTAATGGAGAGAAATCAGCTTGGTTCTAGGATCTGGAGTCGTCACGCACCGTTTAAATATGGAAGAAATATTTCTTTATATCAACAAGACTGTATTTCTTCATGCAATACTTAACTTATGGAATTCATTACCTACAAGATGTGACAATTGCCACTAGCTAAGAAGGCTGGGAAAAGAAGCCATAGCTCAGTGTCAAAGTAGTGCTTTGCTGTGTAAAGTTATAGCTTGAATCTTTGGCATCTTCTGTTAAAAGGAACTGCTGAGCTAGGAAATGCTAGGGAAGACTTCTACCCATAAGATCCTAGAGATCTTTGCCAATCCAGATAAGTAATACAAGATGTTTAATATATCTATATCTAATCAGTAGATATAGATATATAGATATCTATTTCTATGTATCTATATCTCCCTAAGGTAGTTGTTTATGTCTTTAAACTAATAGATAATTTTAAAAAGGGGGTCAATCAATGGCTCTTAGCCCTGTTAGCCCCAAATGGTAGTGATCAACTTATATTTACCAGATGCCAGAGGGAACCAATAAAGGATGTCTGTTAATTTCGATATTTCCCTAACTGTAAGTTTCCTAATGTTATCTGGTGATGCAATGTTAGAAGAAGAATGCATAACCAATATGTTAATCGCATTTTTAAAAAATTGCAATCAAAAGCCTGTTATCCACTAACTTTTTGTATCAATGTTTTTATTCCTGAAGGTGTTACTTCTTGGGGCTTGCAGGCAGGCCATGGATGAGGCTGAACTGAGTTTGAGATGGTGCCAAACTTCATTCTTTCTTTCCTTTTTCTTCTGACAGCTTCTTCCGTCCTCTCTTTTTCACCCTTTCTTTCTTTCTGAAGCTTTTCCTCTTTCTCCAGTGTAATTCTGAACAGAAGAAAGATTACTCATGGAGGACCTGATAATAGTTTTCAAAGGGCTATTGAAATTAGGTGAAAAGGCATGCAAGATTAATCTGAGGGGCTTGCTGTTCTAGGTTGCCCATCACACCTCCTTACCAAGTAAAAGAGGAGGAAAAACAGGTGACAGAGGGCTCATTTGTAGGAAAGGACTGGGATAAAATGGCATGCAGAACATCCCTTATGTTCAATAACTACCCCTATAGCATATCTCTTGCCTACGAGGAAAAGTTCCATTTTTAATTTCCTTCTCTGAGGTAAAGGGGAATTGGTTTTGAGAAGAGGGAGGAGGTAAAAGGGAATGAATGCCTCAGCTGTACTGAGCTTTTCAAGACTTCCAGTCAAACACACACACAAACACACAACCCCTTGTGAAAAGACCATTTAATTTAGATGTGCTATTTCTATTAGCAGCCAACAAAGGAATTTTTTAGGTTGATATATGTTAGGGCTAAATCAATGTTATTCCTTTACAATGTAAGATTTTATGCATGTAAACTCATAGGCAACAACGGAAAAGAAACAGTTTTTCCTTGGTATTGGATACACCTGTGCTAGCCTGTTGGGCCTAGCTTAACATTTACATGTAAAGCAGGATACAAGCAAGATGAAAGCAAGTCACAAAAGAGGAGCAAAGAATGACTATAGTTGGAACCCTGTTGATGAAAAGCATAGGTGATATGCAATTGTGTCCCCTTTTGCAGAAGGAGGTATTCACAAGCACAAAGTTTACTTTCTGGCAGCTTTCCAGAACTGGGCCACCCTGCTACAGCTGTTACTGGCTGGAGTGAGGGTGAGGGAAGATGTATAGCAATGGTTCTCAACCTGTGGGTCCCCAGATGTTTTTGGACTTCAGCTCCCAGAAGCCCTGAGCATTGACCATAGTGGCTGGGGCTTCTGGGAGCTGAAGTCCACAAACATCTGGGGACCCACAGGTTGAGAACCACTGATGTATAGTCTGACTTCCACCTCCCAGATCTCCAAAGAAAGCAAGGTTGGCTGTCTTTTTCAGATCTAAACTGCAGCCAGGTGCTTCCTGGTTGCTCTTCTCCCTCTCTCTGATTCATAAATGATGGTGGAAGGTGCTCCAACACTTGAAAGATGCCTTGCAGGAATGGAAGGAACGTACTGTTAGGACCTTACGTCCTGCCTGCATGATATACAACTGTGGTAAATGTGTTTTTAGAATTAGGGTTATAAGTCCTGTGTTCCCTTATTCCAGTGTGCAAAATTGTTCTCCTTTTCTGTGGGATATTTTACATTGGCTTGAGGAGAGTTTTCACATTTGAGAGAATGATTTTTGCATCATTTGCACCAGTTTCACAAAATTAATTGCTAACTACAATGGCTTCTGGGCTTTTAACAAGGAGAAGCTTCAAACAGGTTGTTTGGATGTTTTCAATCAGTGAGCCAATCCTTTGCTGAGTGTCTGTGTGTGTTTCACTTCACATAAGGAAAAGAGACTGTTTTTTTACAAATTGTCTCTCAATATGTGGCATAAAGGAAAAAGCCAGTGCAACCTTTTTTATAGTTTGGGACTTGGGCCAGAAGACTGATGAGAGAAGGTTGACCTGAGAAAATCTTAGCACCATACAGGCTCTGCTTTATTTCCTCATAAGTAAGATAGAAATAGTAAAATTCAGCTTCTCAAAGATATTAAAGGGATGAAAAATAATTTGTGCATGCAAATAGTATTGAAATGTTTGAGAATCAATCAGAAAGAACTTTGTATAAACTATATGGTTAAAAACTATAGCCAAAATCCTGCATAAGATGTGTTGTAAAGTTCCACACAGACAGAACTATAATCTGTCCCATCACACCCTCTAAGCCCTGCATGCTTTAGCTGTTGCTGTCTCCCCAACATGGCCATTTACTGGAGATGGACAGCAGAGAAGCATCCAGCCATATTCCTATAATAGGGCGCACAACACAGCATTCTCCAAACCAGCAAACCGGTCCAAAGAACAAGACAAAACTGGAAAAGCCTGCATACTAATAAATATAGAATTGAATATAAAATAATTTTACTCCAATACTAAGAAATACAAAGCAATAGTATACAACTGGATGATATACAGAATTAAATATATACAGGCACTGAACAGACAATACAGAAGTTTACAATAATATCAAGAACAGGAATAATAGTACAAAAACTAGCCAGTTCCAACAAGCACTAGAAGTAAAACATTAGAGAAGTCCTGTAGAAGATCTGGTGTACCAGGTTCTCCAATCTATTCACAATTGTCCATGAACTTTGAGTGATAAATAGAAACTCTCAGGTTGCTGATTTTGAAAAAAAATGTCCAGGTGTAATAGTATAGTACATATCCAGCAATAAATAGAAGTTTGTGGAGTACTGATGGCCAGAGACTCCACCCAAATGTAATAGCGAAGCTTCTGATGAAAAGCAAGGACTCAACTCAAAATTAGCAACACAGCAACAGTAAGGTTCCTGGTGTTTTCCACTGTTTTGCCTGGGGGCTTCATCAGGCTTTTGAAATCTAAATGCCTCTACAGCAATTAACAATAAGAATTCCTCTACTGCAGATAACCAGTGTAAATTTCTTCAAAGTGTAGGTCCCAAAGGATGATGCTATTGCTGTGTGTCCAGCTATAGGAATGTAGATGGATGGACACTGGCTATGTTGGAAGGGGGTTTCAGTACCTCAGAGGTAAATCTGGGAAATGGAATTTGGTCATTGCACAATCTGTAGAGAGTTCTATCCTCTGCAGCAACTAAAAAAGGCAGTTACATGGATGTAAGGTAGATCTTCATCTGTATCATTCACTAACAGGATCCTAGATGAGATGTCAGGATGGGAGGAGCATAAAGAGAGAGCAGAGTTTTGGTGCAGACTACCAAGATATTAAGGGAAGGAGCCTTTTTGCTTAAAACAAATCCATACTGCCCTAGTTGATTAGCAAAGGGTACATAGTGAATCCAACTCCTTTCATGAATAGGAACAGAAAGCAAGGGGCCAGATGAGATTAGCTTATATTGCTGCAAACCTCTGTCTCCAGAATCAGTTTCCTTACCCAATGACTGAGTTTCTACCTCAGGATTGCATAGCATGAACCTCCATGTGTCAAGTTGTGCATTGATGGTGCTATGCAATCTTTGGTTTCACAATGTTGGGCAACTGAATCTATAACAAAATATGTAACCAACTGCTCAAGTGAATGCACAACTGAAGAAGCAGAAGCAGTACCAGCAAATTCAGCAGAGGCTGATAGATACATGTTGACCAGGAATGTACATCAGTATGTGCAAAGACACAGCATGTACAACTATCCTTCTGTGACATTGAACTGAAAGTGGACATTGTATATCCAACAAACATTTCCAATTGCTTCTGTCTGTACATGCATAAGACACCAACATGATTCCAGCCAGCTTGAATCACTGGTGTGCTTCTTCTGTCCTAGGGAGACAGCCACAAACATTGACTCCCCCACTGAGTGCGGCATGCAAGGTGGGAGGACACTGACTTCCTTCAACCTGCTTCATACAACAGATTAGACAGCTAACATCAATAATAACATGTATCTCCTCCCTCTGTGAGGGAAAAGAAAAGAGAAATCCATGCATGGCTGCGTTATTGATCTTTTAAAAGGCAGAGTTCCATGGGAAATGCCAGATCTGAATTCAAGACTTTAGTGGATCATTAGATAAATTAATTCTATTTATGTCCTGAACATTAATTGAAGAATGAATTCAGGCTAAGGACAAGGCCAGCTCTTCTTGTTGAAACATCTCCTGTGTAATTAACTTCCTAACCAATAAAGTAGTCTTTTCCTGTAATGATGAAGGATGGGATGTTCCTCCACATTATCCAAGGGAACATAACCTTGCATTACAGACACGGTATAAAATGGTAAAAAGATGTGTTTCTTCTTTTTTTTAGATGAAAAATGTTTAGTTGTTTTATGCTGTTTTTGTTTAGTATCCTAAATTAGCTGTTGGATCTATGTGTTTTTAAAATGTATGCGAATCTCCATTGCTTTGAACTGGGATGAGATATGTGGTCCCTCTGATGCTCAACATAAACAGTATAAAATGATGAGTGTATAAAATGATCTGCCACGTACTTGGCATTCACCTCATTCAGCCCCATAAGGAATCAATCAATAGAAAAGTTGTTCTTGGAGGCTGAAACTGTACTATGTGCAGTCCCACAAGATTAAATTGAAATACATTTTTTTCAAAAAAACAACAGAGCTTGTTATTACAGCCATATTAAAGAAGTGTACTCGTGTGTGAGAGAGAGGGTGCTTACGTGTGTACGTGGTTAGATTTTGTGGACTTTCCCTTGTCAAAGAAAATGTATTCAAAGTAATGTTGCAGTGAATTAATGTGAGTTTCAGTTTTTAATGAGAAGGTTGCCTTTTGCTGGCCTGTGTCTGCAGAGCAATCTTGCCTACAACTCTTTTGTGTATTTTTGTACCTATTCATACTCAGTGTTTCCAGATGTATTGCTGCTTCTATTCCTTTTCTTCCTCCTCCCCTCTTCCCTCTCTTTTCACTTCTAGAGTCAAAAGGCTTATTTGAGCTTTAATCTGAATCAAAGAAGAATATAGGGCTAATCATCATCATCATTATCACCACCACCACCACCACCACCACTTTGTAGTATAGGTGAGTATTATGAATCCAAGAATTCTGAACCACAAAGAGCAGGCTACCGAACTGCACCATACTCAAGGCCTTCAGAATAATGTTTCACACTATTTGGCTCTTTCTTACAGTTGTAAGGGCTAGAAACATGTTCTTTTTTAAAACAAAAGTTGAGATTCTTTGGGTTTCAACACATACCCAAAGGTTTTCCAATGTCTGATTATGGACTTTAAATTAAGCCTTATTTGACACTTATTTTAAAATTTTCAGCAAGGGATCATACAGTTGTTGTCTTTGCTGGTACTAACAGTTCATACCACTGAGCCCTACTGAACAAAGGAGTGAGAGCTTAGGCAAATATCCGATATCCCAGGGTGTCACATTAGGGTTGCAACTGTAGGTCTATTGGAGTGCCTAATGTCTGGTTAGTGTCTGGTATGAGCATAGATTTTAACATCAGTTGCCAGCAGTGGGTACTTCTATCCATTCATTAGCTGATTGTCTGCATCAAGTAGTGTCACTAGTGGGAGGCAGGGGGAGTGGACCATGCCAGGTTATACCATTAGATGGGAGTGACACCAACCCTAGTTATGCCACTGCTCCTACCTTCCCTCCAAGCCTTTTTCCAATCCTGTCATCCTCCTCCTTTGGCCACCACCACTTCTGCAGCTGCCACTTCTGTTGGACCTGTGTATGAAGGTGTCTCACAGTACCAACCACTGCCAAGGTCCACTTCCTGAAAACCCAGAAATTTCTCTTGCCTATGGACCTGAAGGCAACATTGGTGCTGCATCAGGGTACTCAAAGTATGGCAGTGGTCAAGGGCCAAAATTGCCTGAAACTGGGAGCAATCTACATTTCCTTCACAAGTTCACATGGGAGAGAATGTCACATATCCTGCCTCCTCTTCTTTCTGCTTGCTAATCACTGGGATCACAGTGACTTTGGAAGGATGGGCTGGGGAGTGGACATTGGTGCCCAGTTGTCCATCTGCCAGGTAGTTTGGGTCTGTTTGGTTCATAGATTCACAGCTGGGGTTGCAAGGTGTTCCTTATTTTAAGAGATGTCTTTTAGAGACAGAAAGCTTGCCCATCATAAGATTGGCAGGTCTCCCTTATTATAGGGGATGTCCCATACTGAGAGCTGGAAAGCTTTTATATAGACTGAATGAGATATTATGAGAAAATGAAAAAAAAATCCTATGTTTTGATGTGTGGGCCCTTTAGAGACACAGAAACCAGTAAATGTGGACAATATGCTAATTTTACAGAGAAGTTCATGGCCACGTGAATTGAATTTGGTATTCAGGTAGAGCATCAGCTTGGTAATAACTATTTCATTATTGTCAACTCTGCTGTCCCTTATTGCTACTTTGAAAACCTGGCTATATACTTTGTATAGTTTGTTGCAGCCTAGGAAAGAGGTTAAACAGAGAAAAAGGTCAATATCCTGTGGAATTTAATGCTAGAATTTTTATGCCTTTTATTGGGGCCTAAATACCCTAAAGGCATCAGATCCCATCTGACCTTGGAAGCTAAGCAATGTCAGCCCTTGTTAGTAATTAGATGGGTGGCCACTATTGAATACCAGGTGCTATCGGCAATATTTCAGAGGAAGGAATTGGCAAGTATTCCTTGTCTAAGAAAATCCTATGAAGACAGGTGATTTGAAGGCATATGCACACACACCTGTTTTCAAACACCATGAAGAAGTCCTGAATTAGGGCTGCCAGATTTTTAAAACAGCAGTAAAGGATAGTCAAAATTCATTGCAGGTAGAATTGCCAGTCAGGAAGTGCCCATTCACAAGAATGTTCTCTGCCTAAATATCAAATAGAAGTATTGATTTCAGTTACCTTAGCCATGCATTTCTCCGTAAAATTAACATATTGCCCATGTTCTCCAAATGTAGGTTACTTTATAGCGTACTTTATGAAAATCCCTATTTGTTTTTTTTTTGGCATGCAGCAACAACCCTGAATCCATTTTAATCATATTTAAAGGTGCTAGATAACTATGATAAAAAAAAAAAATGAGAGTAAGCTGAATCTCAAATTCAGTTTGATTTTATAGAGTATCCATTCTTGTCATCACTCCCATATTCCAAAATATGGGATTTTGGAAAACTCATTCAGTAAAGGACAAGCTTATCAGCCCTCAAATAAGGAGCATCTCTTATACTAAGGAAAGCCTGGCAACCTTATTTTGGAAAAAATGATGGGACAAACTAGTAAAGGAAAAGTGCCTCTTAATATGTGTTTTCACTTTACACAGATTTTTCAGTCATGCAGATTAAATGCCCCTTACCACTGGTTGCCTCAGACGTTTTAATCATCATTTGCACCTGAAATTAACTAAACAATTTTTATTGGTTCATTTTATCAGTTCAGTGGCTAGCTCCTTGGCCATTTCCACACTAGACTGTTATAGTGCTATTATTCCACTTTCAACATCCTATGGAACCCCTGGGTTTCCCCCACCAAGCTGTAAACTCTAGGATTCCATAGGATGTTGAAAGTGAAATAATAGCACCATAACATTCTAGTGCGGAAATGGTCCTTATCTGCACAAAACTTTGAAATAGCTGAATCAGTAAATTGAATAAGGACGTAGTATATGTATCCTGAAGGAACTAACATGATGGAATAGTGTTTGAAAGTTGGACTAGGACTCTGGAAGACCAAAATTCAAACCCCCACTCAGCCATGGAAACCTGCTGGGTAACTTTGGGCAACTCATACTCTCACATCCACAGAGGAAGGCCACCTCAATAACGCTTGACAAGAAAAACCTATCATAGGATCTCCATGAGTGAGAGTCAATTTGAAGGCCCACAACACATACATGGTCCTGTACCCCTGTCAAAGTTTTGGGATATTCCATGTCATATGTCTCTGCAATGGGGAGAGAGTCCTTTTAACATAAACAATAACTTGCTTCAGATTTAAACCAGCATTTTTGCTCAAAGCATATTAATGCATGATAAGCCCAGAAGACTAGGTCAGCTTTGGGCCCCATATACACCTGCTAATCCAAGAACAAATCCTCTATTTCAGTGCTACTGGTGCCACCCCTGAGTTATTGGATGCCAGTCCCTGGCAAGTTTCCAGGAAGAGAAGAAACAATGTTAGCCAGTAAACACAAATATGGTGGCTGTCCCTGGCACAGAGAAAAGAAAAGATAGTTGCTGGTCCCATAGCCCAAGTAGCACTGCTCTTATCAGATGGAAATGAACCCCAACTGTCCCAAAATTCAGCGTATATAGGGAGGATTTTAACATGGTACAGGATAACAATAACAGCTGAAAGAGGCTCAAGAGAATGAAGGCACCCCAGCTGACTGTGTATGAATGGTGAAAGGTGTTGATTTTGATGAAGTGATTCACAAGTTTGCAGCTGTGAAAGTCAGAAAAGACAGTGCTGATTTAGTTGAGATGTCCACTAAATGCTGAAATGCTTGTGCATTTGTTCCTGTTTATTTTGTTTTGTTTTTGGTATTATTTCATTTATGAGTATATCTCCATATGAATTTGTCTACAGTTTCTACATTATTTGGGCCATTATTAATTATGCAAACTTAATCCATTAATGCAACCATTTCTAATGGGTCTGTATGGCTCCCAAGGGGGGGGGCTGGCACATTTAAAGGGTGTCACCAACTGAAAATTGTGAGAAAAGAAGTCCAAAAGGTTTATGGGGCCCTGGTAACTGAACCGATGAAATATCCAAGCACCAACCTTAATTGGATTCAATAGCTTCCCTCCTATTCAGAATTGAGTTGAGTGTGGATTCAACAAAGTAATTTCCCTGCCAATATCCAGGAACAAAACTGATATCATGACTAGAGGTGACCTCTGACTGTCATTGTCTTATATGGAGCCTGATATCATGAAACTTGTAGAAAAGGACCAAGATGAAGGATCACGTTAGCTCAGATAGATATTTAATTTCATGCAGCCTTTTCTTAAGTTTTGTCCAATATGTCAGCATGTTCAAGTTTTCTTGGTGTTCAGTAATAAATGATTTTCTATCTATCCGCTCATGTTGTATATCTGTTTGACTGGGGTGGCAGACTGGAACTTGAAAAGAGCTCCTAAGGGGAGGGGGGCATCGCGAACAAACAGTTGAGAATGGCAGCATTAATGTATCTTATGTAACAGTAAAGTTCAATGTTAAAATGAACATAATTTTGGTATTGTAGTTTAAAGGTGTAGTTTTAATTTTTTGCTAGTTGTTTATGTCACTACTATTGCCATTACATTCAGTGATATATGGGAATTGCAATTTATTAGTAACATCAGTATGAAAAACATTACTAAGGATTCTATATGGTTTGGTACAGGAAGAGGTCCATCAGGGTGACACCATGAGTTACCACACTGGGTGACACCAGCCCTAGTGACACCACTGTCTACATTCCCACTGTCACCATATGATGCCTTGCAATCAAGCCTCAGGACCTGTTTCTAGTTCAGCAGGGCTCAGTGATAAAAGCCGATAGTATGCCAGGGAACTGTTGTATGAGCCGCTGCTGTTCTTCTCTTGGTGTCTCACCTGAATGGTAATCAATAGCAAGGGGAAGAGCTGGTTGACTAAACATGCTGGGACAAATATTACTGACTTTCTTGAAATCTTCTTTCCAAGTATATTTCAAGCTTTGTTTAAAAACAGAAAGCTGTAAAAGACATTCTGATTTGGCAGCAACTAAGGCAATAAAGAATGAGTTCTCAATTACTGACCAAAGAAGTGAACTTCAGTGGGGGAAAAGGAACAATGATCCCACACACACACACACACACACACACACACACACACACACACACATATATATATATATATATATATATGAGAGAATGAGATGACATATATACCATCCCAGTAAACCACTCCTGCAGGGATGTAATAACATTTCAGACATCACTTAGAGACTTTGAACATGCACCATTATGAAAAATAGTGAGGTGAAAGTACAGAGGTACAAGCGATGGAATAATGGAGAAAGTCGGAAGGGACAGATGAATTTTTGCTACAATTTACTAGTTAAACTTGGGCTTAGTCAAGACAGTCTGGGAGCTGGTTTAAAATGTTGGGCAGATTTAGTACAATGGAAATCATTCATGTTGAAAAAAAAATTATTTTAAGAAGACCTTCCCCACTATGCCCTGGCACTGGAGGGAGAGAAGAAGCTGGCAGCTGACATAGCTCTGTCATGCCTAGGCCTAGGAGCAGAAGAAAGGCTCTCCATCCCTCCAAAGTGCCACTACTGTGACCTTGGAGGGAGAGCAGAAGAGGCAGTATCTGATGGACTTAATACCTTCCCACACTGCCATCCCCTTTTCCTTTTGTGTCATCTTTTAATTTGATTATAAGCCTGAGGACATGGAACTGTTTTGTTGTTTCTTTACTTGTAAAGTATCATGTACAGTGAAGGTGCTATATAGATGATGATGATGATGATGATGATGATGATGATGATGATGATGATAGAACAAAATCCAAGCATCGCAATAACTTTTCCTGCCATGTTTGTGCTATTTTTATACAAGCTATTGAAATAATTTTATTTAAAGAGAAACACAAACAGCACAAAGTGACAGAAAGGCATTTCAGGAAAAAGCTATCTGAGAGGACTGGCAGGGCATCTTACAACAATGAGCAGCCTTCTATTGGATTAGCAAGGATTTCTGAATCCTAGTTGTGTAGTAATTGATCTGGATCTGATGAGAGATCTTTGGTATATTTGCAGTAGACTGGCAACAGTTTATGGCTCCCAAGTGTTCAACAATCAGTCTTGATCTACTAGTAAAAACCTGGGAGATTTGCAATAGATTGTCTAATAGCAGTGGCAATAAAATTACTCTCCCTGGTAGTCTAAATTATACTGCTGTGATGAAGAAAGCTTGATGTAATCAAAAGTTAATCTTTCTGTGGAAGGATGCTGAGGAGTATTCAGAAAAAAATCATGTTCAGAATTCTTGAATTTTAAGTATAGATCTTGTTGGTAGATCCTGGAGTTCAAGGAAGAAATGCAACACAAAGGAAAACTTGCAAACTAGAAATCTTCAGTTTCCAGATCAAGTTCATAGTGGCCTATGAGAAATATTCTTATAGGTCATTAGTCCAATAGCCCTCTTTTGCCTTTCTGTTCATACTCCCCTATAATAGCTAACAAATTCCCCACTTAAAATGGACAGTTGTACTCTGTTGCTGACGCTACCAACACTTTTTTCCTATTTCACATTTTGCAAAGAAATTTGCCCATCATTTTCTACAGGATTAGATGGGGGATAACCACATGTTTTGAGACCACTTGTGGGAAAGGGATGGAAATAATATTGGAAAATATTTAAATTGAAAAAGAAAAGCATGTATTTTGAAAGCTGAGAAACCCTGATGGGAAGAATCCCATCCTGGTAAGAATCTTCACAGTTCAGAACTAATTCTATGCAGACTATAGATAGGGGTGTTTTGCTCAGAAAACAGCATTTCTATGCAGGAATAGCACTTTCTGAGCAGAAAATGGTATTTCCTATGCAGTAAATGACATCTTGTATGCAAAACAACCACCTGTGCCCTTTGCATAGCCTAAATCTCAAATTGTGAACCGGATTCAAAATCTGTGTGGTTTTCAAAAACTTTTTCATAGCAATAAGAAAATTGGTAAGATTACTAACTGCTTCCTTTAAGAAGAAACTTATTGAAGAATTACATCCCTACCCCTGTATACACAGCAAACCACTGGTTCCTAGTTCCACCAACAATTGGGCTCTTCTCTCAAATCCACAAGGCCTTGTCCATTGTCTCTGTGGAAATAAAACAAAGATGAGTGTCAAGAGCTGATGTTAATCTATGGGCTCCACCAACAATATCTGATTTGGGAAAGCAAGGCCTGAACTAGATCTATAGCAAATTTAGCTGGGTCAGCAAAATATCACTATCACTAGTTGGCAAAACATTATTGACTGACCCAATTAACCACCCAGCATTGCTTTTATGCTTTTAATGAGATAATTGGAACTCAGCGGAAATCCATAACTTTGATATGGGCTTTTTGCATAAGAAATCTTATTAGCAGTTATTATTTCCCCCAGGTTTTCTTGGTCTTCTGTAGTGAACATTTTCCACTTTTGTATATTGCTTATAACTGTGATAATTATGCCATTGATTGTGTGCATGAACTACAATATATTTCTGTTGTGTATACCTTGCTCTTTGGGGGTGATCCTTGAAATTCATACCAGTAATCATTTGTGTGCACTTTTCTTGGAGCTGGTTTTACAATATAGAAGAGTTTTCTCTTAAAACTGTTTATTGTTTCTTTATCGTTATCTCATATCATTATCACTCATTAACAATTCATGGAATCTTAAATAGCTGGGAAATAGATTCATGAGCTAAATATTTCTGGAGAAGCCCTTCCCCTGTGAGGATAGATTTGTCAGAGGAAGCAAGGGATAGAGTCAACAACAGAACACGTCTGTGTAATTACACTTTTTAAATGAAGAGTATATTTAAGCCCTGTGCAAAACAAACAAGCTGATGTACTGCTGAGTTGTTTTGCTGAGCAACAAAATAGAAATTGCTCTCCTCTGTATAACATTAACAAACTTAACATCATCACATATCCTCTGTTTAAACCTGGCATAAACTGCATTCACACTATTTTTTTCCAAAGCAGCCTTCTACAACCTGCGTCATTCTAGATTATGTGACTACAACTCCTATTATTCTTAAAAGACTGGTGCAGATGGGAATTGTCTTCCAGATTATCTGGGCCAATTTGGGGGCAACTTGTTGTCCTTAGAGGATGATCTATACTGGTTGGTCAAAAGGCAGATGAATGGGTAAGGATGTGCTAGTTGGGATTACACTCCTCCTAAAGATGCAGGTTTGCAGTTTGGGTGTATTCCTGGATTCAGTCTTGAACATAGATGTTCAGGTTTTTATAGGGGTCAGTATTGCATGGGCACAATAAAAACTAGTGTGCCAGCTGCACCCACACTAGAAATATCACATCTGACCACAATTAATTCCATACCATTTGGATTACCGTAATGTACTCTACAATAGGTTACCATTGAAGACTATTTAGAAACTGCCACCAGTTAAAAATGCTGCAGCTAGGCTATTTGTCATGGCTATTTACAGAAACATATAGTTCCCTCATTGCAACATCTCTACTGGCTCCAGCCTCCAGGGCTGTTTCCAGGAACAATGAAAGATGCTGGCTGTAATCATGGCCATTTCTGCAAGACGTTGCTGTCCTGGCATAGAGACAGGAGAGGAGTGGGACTGAGATGACACTTCCACATGATGTCGTTGCAGTCCCGTCCTTCTCCTGCCATTGGGTGGCATGATTGTGGATTAAATCACTGATGGGTTTTCTCTGTCAATGGCATGCGATCACTCCACCACCCTGCACTTACCTGGCCTGCAGAAGCATCAGAAGCACAATGGAGGTGCTTTTTGCCATAGCACAGGCTGAGAAAGTGCCTGGCTGCACTACAGAAGGAAGAGGCATGTCCATTGCACTTCCTTCAGCAGGGAGCTGGTCCAGTGCAGAGGAAAGCGCTCCCGTTGTGCTCCCTTCCCAGCAGAGGCACTGCCAGAATTGCCACTGGATGACAACAGGGTGGGACAGCTAGGGTGAGGAACGGGCCCACAAAAGTCTCACAAAGCTTAGGCCACTTTTACCGTAGACTGTTATAGTGCTATTATTCCACTTTCAACAACTTGTGGAATTCTGTGGTTTGTAGTTTACTAAATGCCCCTTCCTAAACTGCAAACTCCAGGATTCCACAGGATGTTGAAAGTGGAATAATAGCACTATAACACTGTAGTGCAGAAATGGCCTTAATTCAGACTTTGTGGCAGCCAATGTACTTCCACAGACTTTGAGGTACAGAGAAGAGCCCATTCTCTTGATTCCGTCAGCTGCAGAGGCACCTTTCTGAAACATTTGGTGAGGCCACAAGAAAGGTAATTCTTGATGGCTGCTCCCAGATTATGGAGCTCCCGTGCAAGGATGGTCATGTTAATCCTCTTCTTGTTGCCCTTCCACTAGTTGAGAAAGACCTTTCTATTCAAACAGGTGTTCAGCAACTGCCTGCCTGTTGTGGCCAGGGATTTTAAAAAGATATGGTTGGCTTGTTTTTGCATTTCAGTTCTTATTTACTAATAGTGTGGAGTTTAAAACTATTTTAACTGAAATTGTGTTCTAATAGTTTAATTATTTTAAATTTTCTTTTAATATGTACAATATTAATTTATTCACTTACTTTCTGCTTTTGTCTCAAAGTTGGGATTCAAGGCAGTTTACAACATATTAGAACATCACAATGAAACACAATGGATTTTAGATATTGCATTAAATAATAATTTACTGCATTTTAATTTAGTTGGAAGCCCCCTTGCACCCCAGACCTGGGAAAAAGTCAGGATAGGCATTAAACAAAGAAACATCAACATATTAAACAAGGAGGTGGGGGCTGTCCTTTAGTTGTACTCAAATATTTGCTGTGTGAAGCTGGTACCCTCATCTTGCCTACTGGTGCATACTAGCATTTTCCCCCTTTGGTCTATCAAGAAGTAACCCCTTAACTTCCCCCCGCCTTCCATTTATCTTTTTTAGAGCATATCTGCCATGTGGTGAGTCTTTTATCCCAGTAGGACTTTCATCTTCAAATACATAAACAAACTGCCAGGTTTTTATTTTAATTTGGTAAATGTAAGAAAATCAGGAATGTGAAGTCACATCAATATCCATGAGCGCCTTAAGGGAAAAATATTGCTAAGTACTTAGCAACATCTTTGTCTATTTTTCTCAAGCTTTTCTTTTTTTGGTCAAGCATAATTTGTCACCGATGAGTAGGGAAATCTGGGATTGTGTGATTACTTATATATTGTAACAATCATCCAATAAACAGCTGCACACACAACACATTGAAATCAATGGAGCTTAATTATTTTTCAATTTGTGCTGAACTGTGGGTCCTTCTCTCAGAGATAGCTTGCAAGCTTTTTCTCTTCAGTGACCCCTAGTCTAAAGCAGAAGTGCACTTAGCATGACCACCACCTGCCCAGATCATAGGCTACTAGCATTAATGATTATTTTTCTTTTTCTTAACTGTCACCAAGTTGGCTTTGACTTATGGCAACCTTATGAATAAGATCCTTTTAAGACTCTCTGTTATTAACAGCCCTGTTAAGGTACTGCAAATTCAGGTCCATCACTTCCTTGACTGAGTCTATCTACCTGTAATTCTTTTCCTGCAGCTTTCCACTTCACTAAGCATCTTTTCTAATGAGTCATGTTTCTCATGATGTGTCCAAAGTATGATAGTCTGAGTTCAGTCATTTTGGCTTTTAGTGAGAGTTCAGGCTTAGATTTCCTCTAAGACCTATTCATTTCTTCATTGTAGACTTAGAATTTTCCTTCAGTACCACATTAAAACAAGTTTTTTTCTTCCTTTCAGCCTTCTCCACTGTCCAGCTTTCACATTGATACACTTATTATTACCATGGTTCTCTTTGTTCCAATCACAAGTCACAGTAGTGATGATAGAATACATAAAACTGTTACACAGCAAGAATCTCCAAGCTGACTAAGACCAAGGTCCTATTTGCTGATGTAAATATAGTGGTGGAGAAGGACATGGTGGTGTTGTGAAATAAAAAAAGGTAGTAGAAGAAAAGGAAAGCTGCTGAGAAACCAAAGGGACATCATAATCTGCTGAGAGGATTTTTTCACTGCTGCCTTCCAGCCGCCACCATGTCCTGCTCAAAATAGTGACTTACAAATTACATAAGCAGCTCTTATATTAGTGTAAGTCACCAGTAGGACCTCAGACGTAGCAGAGTATTTTTCATAAGCAGAAAGGAAATTCCATGAAAATGTCAGTGTATTTAGCTTTTCCCCTTTAGAAAACAAGCAAGTCACAGATTCCTGGATATGTGTTCACCCAAACTAGATTAAATTTGTCTGAAGTTGCTCATACACAAGAAGCCATGCAATACTGACAAACATGTCTTTAAAATATATGTGTGTGAATGCTTAATATTCACAGATTGCTTGTACTCTAGGTCTTGATTCTATTGCCATCATTTATAGCTTTATGAGCGTCTTGATTGGGGTAATTATTTAAAGCAGGGTTGCAAGCTTAAACTGTTAGATTTATCTATTAAACTTTTAGCTGATTAATTGGTGAGGCTGAGAAGGAAGAGTACAGGTGAAGGAGAATTTTGTTTCAGTTCATTTGTGTTTTATGCTTTTCTTCATATTTTATATGGAAAGAATTTGAGATTTTTTAAAAATTTAAATGGGATACATTGGGAGGGCTTCTTTTTGGTGATCCCTCAGAATGAGGCCAGAGGGAGGGAGAACATGTGTATTGTTATATTGTAATTCAAATCCATATGTTTGTTGTATGACTTCAAGTTGTTTCCAAATTATGGTGATCCTAAGGTGAACCTATCATGGAGTTTTCTGGGGCTGAGAGTGACATGCCCAAGGCTACCCAGTGAGTTTCCATGGCTGAGCAGGAAATTGAACCCTAAGGTCATAGTCTAATGCTCAAACCACTGCATTGTGCTCACTCATCACACATATTCTGTTGTTGTTGTGTGTCTTCAAGTCATTTCTGACTAATGGCAACCCTAAGGTGAACCTATCATGTGGGGTTTTCTGAGGCTGAGAGTGTGTGATATACCCAAGGTCACCCAGTGGATTTCCATGGCTGAGTGGAGAACTGAACCTTTGTCTCTAGCATTGTAGTTCAGCACTCAGACCACTATACCATGCTGCCTCTCACACATACACTACAACTAAACAATTAAAATAGTCCAACTCTCAAACCACTACTCCAGCCTAGATCTCAATGACATAAGGCAGAGTGGAATGGACCATAAAAGTCTGCTCTACTCTTCCTCACACCTCTTTGTTGTTTTTATCAGGTCATCCACACATTCTTGATATTTTTGCAGCTTGTCACCCTCTTGGGGCCAGGCAGAAAAAATTGAGTAATATGCAAAATCATTTCTTCCCACCTCACCTATTCTGCACTGAATCTGGGAGAGAATTTGGGATGATAAATACTGAGTGTTACCTTCTTAGGAGTTGATATCCACATTAGGTAGCACAGGATAAAAAGCAATACGGAGTAATGGTGAGCATCCATGGGCAGCTTTGGGTGAAAGCAATGTCTCCAGACTAGCTCTCCAAGTTAGGGAGTCAAGGGGTATGAGATTGCTTTCAAGACTGGCTGTGGACGTGTCCTTTCTTTTGAGTCAAGGGACTTGGGGAGGAATTCCTCTGCAAAGATACCCCTAGATTAGCTAATAGTTGGTTGGGCACAACCTAATTTGTTTTGGCTTGTGACTGAGGTGGGGACAGCTCACCAATGGCTAACTGAAGAGGAAGTCAGAAAGAACGCTGCTTTAGCCAACGTCCACAATGCTCAAGGCTTCTTGAAGATTTCTGCAAACAGTTCAACAAAATGACCCCTGGTTCAGCCCATTTATTGTGTCTTATCTAACTATTTCCTAGTGAGTAGGCAAACTGGAAACCAGGGTTTGATTCCTCACTCAACCATGGAAACCCACTCGGTGACTTTGGGTGCATCATATACTCTCAGCCTCAGAGAAGCCCGTGGTAGGTTTGCCTTAGGATCACCATAAGTTGGAAACTTTTTGAAGGCACACAACAACAACAAAGCAAAACTGACAGATCCATCAATTCAGGCCTACGGTATTTAAATATTTAACTCTTAAAAGTCTGTATTTGAATCCATCTGCTTTCTGCCATGTCAATGCTGAATTAGAGTCAAACACATGATGTTATTTTCCCTGAAAGGGTCATTATCTATAACATCTATATTGGGGTGGGTACTGTGTCAAATCTAAGAGCCAGTTTTCTACCAGTGTGGCCCTACAGGGGCTGCAGAAACTGCCAAAATACCCAAAATGCCAATTTTGGTCTTGCAAAAAAGGGGTATTTTAGAATGACAAGGGGGGAGACCTATTGAAAAGGCTTAACAGATGTCATTGACCAGGAACAAAAGAGCAGAGGTTTTTGAGGTCTACGAGAAGGAGCCTGTGGGCAGAGGCTCACATGCAGTCCCAGATCTGTATGACAGACAGGTACAAATTGGTCCTCTCCACACTGGAAAAAAGATCAGGTATAGAAGAAAATAGAACTGATACATGTTCTCCACATTATCAGACACAAAATTGTGCCTATGCTAGCAGTGCATTCCATGAAGGAAAGGGTAAAAAGATGTACAACATGCATATATTTGAAAAATGTTAACTCTTATTCACCACATACATTTCTAAAATGCACACGGTGTGGTCATGTGTCTATTATTGATCTGTTAGAAAAATCCAGATGAAAATATGTACCATGGTTTTCCTTCTCTCCCTCCACCCCAAAAAAGTCCACCTGAAAATCGTCATGCAGCAAAACTGGAAGAGGAAAAAGGATCAATAAATCTGTCTAGTCCCTGTGAGAAAGGGGAACCCAGAAGTGGAGATTGGAGTGCATAGAAGGGGTGGGTGGAGGGGGGCATGGCCATGGTGCATGGGGGTGTGGTCATGGCACGTGGGGACATGGCCATGGTGCGTGGAAGCATAGCTATGAACCAGGATGCCCCAAAAACATTGCCACCCCCATCGCCCCCCATCCCTATACGACTGGAGGAACCTGACAGGTACACTCTTTGCTTCTGTAAAAGCAGGAGACTCTTTGGCTGGGGCCATTGGGGAGGAGCTGGAGTATCTATAGTTTGTGAATCTGACATTGCCTTTAAAATGGAAGGATCAGCCAGCCAAGTAAAACTCCCCTCACTCCTCAGATATTTATGGGATCCCCAAGTCTAAGAAATGAGGGGGAGATGCCAGGCAGAAAGCCGCCCCACCACACATAGTATCTGTTGCCAACCTGTGTCCCTTGGCTAATGTGGGAGCATTACAGGCCTCAGCTCTTCCCAGCTCAGAAGAAATTCAGGCAAATTATCAGGATAAGGAAGAATATCTTATATTATCTGTTCAGCAGCTGCTTTGAAAGGAGAAGACAGACAGATTTTCTGGTAGAATTAAGCCAAAATTATGGAGGGAATCCACTTTCCCATCTGGCTTTAATTTGTGCCCTGGCTGCCACCAGAAGGGATGAAGTTTGAATAATATGCTGGGACTGAGGGGGGAGAACAGTAACCTGGAGATATGGGGAAACTATAAAGTTGCTTGATCATACAATGATGTTGGCTTTTAATTACTTCTTTAGTGTTACAACAGATTTCCAGTATGTGGTGTGAGTTTGCTTTTTTTTTTTGGTGAAGGCTAGCATGGAAATAAATCAAAATTATTTGCAATACCAGTACATATTCACTGTCACTTGTTATAGTTATTTTTAAAGTGTAAGAGAATAAAAGCAGTCTTGAATCAAAAAGGAGAATTTTCTTACCTATATTTCAAAACTATGAGGATCAGTATTCCACTCTGAAGACCAATTCTTGTCAGCGCTTTGGAAAATAGCACAATTGGACCACAGGGAGTTTAGTTTTAAGTTGCATTAACAGATAATGACTTCAGAAAAACCATAGAAGAATATAATCATTCATATATCATACGTTTATTTGGGTGTGTGTGATTTTTTTTTATTTAGCTGAAATCTAAAGTATATTACTTATATTTTGTGGGTAGTTTTCAGGCCATTTCCAGATACTCCATGTGATATTATTATTGGGTTGTTTCAGCGCTTGTGTTAGTGATTTGTGTTAGTGGAAAACACTTCTGCTCACCTATTGCAAAGTACCTGGGCCTTTTTCACACTATGTAAGTATAGCATTAAGACTTTAGTTTAACAATCACGGCAACATCCTATAGAATCCTGTTATAGTGCTATTATTCCACTTTCAACATTCTACGGAATCCTGGGGTTTGCAGTTTAGGGAAGGACCATTAGAATTCTCAGCCAGAGCGCTCTTGGGCATCAGTAAATGACAAAACCCAGAATTCCACAGGATGTTGAAAGTGGAATAATAGCACTATAACAGTGTAGTGCAGAAATAGCACTATAACAGTGTAGTGCCTTAGTCTTACTGCAGAGTTTGGAAGAATGCATATCTTTTACATGTTGAACTGAAATGAGCTCTGAGACACAGAATATCCTGCCACCTCAGAATGTCATCATACTCATTTCCCTGAAAATTATCTCTCCAAGTTCTGTTATTGTTTTAATATATATATCTTGTATTTTATCCAAAACTGACTTCTTAAACTGTGTGAAACTGTTAAAACAGATTCCAATATAAGGTACCAAGAGTATACAGGTATATCATTGAAATGGTTTGTTTGCTGATGAGCTACTTTTTCACTGGGGAGTTCGATGGTGGATAATTCACAACACTCAAAAGGAGGTGCATAACTGAACTATGGAATTTACTTCTGCAAGATCTGGTGATTTTGGGCTAACTTTTGTCACAATAATTGTGAGTTCTTTCTGTTTCATTATGCCATGTTAAAAATGGTGATTATTTAATAGCATTGTTCTAATTGGATTCTGTACCTGGCACTCTTAAAGGAAAATGAAAGAACTGGCTAGATGAGAATGCTGAACATTGCCAAGTTCTTTTACACTTAATATGGAAAGTGTTTCTGATATAACTTTACCTATGACAACTTAGACATGCTTTAGTGCTACACTGCGGTACTGCATAATAGGAATCTTAAGCAATGCAAGTGATGCCATATATCATAAAAGGTTGCCTTTAATAGCAAATTGTACATTTTTTCATAAATCCCCTTCAGCCACTAAAAGCTGTATTTTAAATCCTGTATCTAGTAGAAAGGTTGTCCCAAATTAAATACTAAAAAAGTGTTTGATATATCAAATCAGGCACGGGATGAAATGTGAAAACTGATTGCAATCTGAAAGCAGTCTGTGTATTCCTTTCACAACAGATATTTTGTTCAATGTAACTCTACCATATACCTTCAGAAATGCAATCAATTTATCCGAATATATTTTCTATTCATTTTCCCCATATGCTATATTGAACTGTTCAGTCAGGCCTGGATAAAATATAAACATTATGGGACAGATCTATAGTTATTCATGGTGAGAGAAAACTTGTTATATTAATGGGACAAGTTATTCATGAAAACTAGTTTACATCTTATTGGTTTCAGTGGGTATATCTTAAACATGACCATGCCTGGTTCCGACTCATAATTTTGTGAATGGCTCCATACTGCTTGAACAAAGATAAAACTATGAATTCTTCTAAGTCTTTGAAAAAAACAGGTCACTTGATCAAACTTTGTTGGTATTGTTATTGTCGTTGTTGTCGTTGTTGTTGTTGTTGTGTGCCTTCAAATTATTTTCAACTTACAGTGACCCTAAGGCTGACATATCATGAGATTTTCTTGGCAAGATTTGTTCAGAGGGGATTTGCCTTTGCCTTCCTTTGAGGCTGAGAGATCATGACTTGTCTAATCTATTTGCTATCCTTCAGCCTTCAAACAAAGGCTTCTTTAAGTTTTTGGTTACTTTCCTGTACTGCTGGGCAGAGATGAGGCTCTAGCAAAAGGAATGGGCAACTCATAGCCCTCCATATGGGTTGGGTAGCAGCTCCCATGATCCTTTACAATTATCTATGCTGGTGAAACCTGACAGTAGTTGCAGTCAAATGTCGTGTGGAAAGCCACATGTTGCCCATTCTTGTTCCAGCAGATATCTCACTTAATGTATACCACCAGAATATATTTCTTGAGCTTTAAATCTCTAAGCCCTTGGACATTTCTGACATTTCTGTCATCCCACCTCTGTTACACAGGCACAAGAATATACTCTGTATGCATCAACATCTAAACATCATTAATTCCTAATTAATAGAAGTAAACACATATTTCTTATTAATTATAGATTGAATGGTAGAAGAGAATTCACCTATTTTGATAAGTGATGCACTCCAATTGAAGTTCAGCACTATTAGAACCCACTGATTTTGATGGGAGAAAATGATGCATAAGCTTTAGTCTACTACAGAAATTTTGGATAGAATCCAGTTGATACAATGCACTGGCACAATTGTGTCAGCATAGGCAGGGGTAGCAGGAAGGAAAAGGCTACAAATATTTCAACCATGAAGGGAGTAAGGCACTAGAGAAATAGACTGCTTGAGACCAGCAGATTTTCTCTATCTTCCTTGACCACTAAAAATGATACCAACCATTTAAAATATATACAGTTCTCCCTCCACATTCACAGGTTTGACCTTTACAAATTTGATTATTTGTGAAGCATGTGCTTGCCTTCCCCCTGCCATTCTCTTTCTCCTATTCCCTTGCATTCCTCACCCCAGGATTGTGTTTAAAGTGGACTTTTTTTCCCCCTTTTGGGTGAGCTGGAGGCATGTCCTCTCTGCCATGTGGCTGCACATTCTGCTGTGTAATAGCTACTGGCTGATCAGGTGCTCCTACCTATCTGTCTGGGAAAAATATCCTTCCTCAAGACTGGAAGTAGCTAGAATGCCATAACTTACCACTCCACTGTTCTCCATCCGAGAGAAAAGTACTGGTAAGCCCTTTACCTTGTATTTTTTCTTTCTCTGGTACCACAGGCAAAAGAATGGGAGTCCAGAGGGGAATGGGAGGGGATCGTGGGGGGTATTCATGGTTTTTCCACTTTCATGAGGGTTCTGCACCCCAAACCTTCATGAATGTGGATGAGCCATTGTAAATATGTACTTTAGAAATCCTGGACTTTGGCTACATTGCTAACGTGCCCATTTTGTTTAATTTATTTCCTTTATTACTAAAGTGCCACCAGCTTTTTAAAACCTAACAATGGAGATGTTCAGATTAGTTTGTTACTGTGTGCCTTCAAGTCATTTCAGACTCATGGCAACCCTATCATTCCTCCAAGATTGCCTATAAAAAGGAAAAAAAGAAAGAAAGAAAGAAAGAAAGAAAGAAAGAAAGAAAGAAAGAAAGAAAGAAAGAAAGAACGCACATATTACAAAGTACAAGCTCTTCCCCTATAAGTACCATATTCTTATTTTTAGGGATGTAATTCCTCACTATTTTTCTTCTCAAAGGAAGCAGTGAGTAGTACTACAAACTCCTTTTCCCCTCTGACAAAATATTTGAGAACTGCACAGTTTTTGAAGGCTATTGGCAATTCAGGACTTATGCTGCACAAAATTCACACATGGTTCTTCTACACAGAAAACAGAATTTTCTACACAGAAAAATCTTCACATGCAAATTTGGTGCAGAATAAGTTCTGATCTACAGTGCTTTCTGCACAGGAAACAATATTTTCTGCACAGGAAACAATATTTCAGCACAGTGCAAAAAACCATATGTGTCTTTTGCATAGAATCAGTCCAAACTGTGGGGATTATCATCAGTGCAGGATTCTTCTCCTCAGGGTTTCTTGACACTCAAGAAACATGTTTTCTGAATAGTTTTGAATATTCTTTCCATCCCTGCTTTTTTTCCATCCCACTTTGGTGAGTATATTAAAAGTGTTCTTGACTATTAACGAGTATTTTTTTCTCACTTATCCAATAAGTGGCCATATATTACTAACTCTTCTTTCTTATCACATTGTTTCCCTGTATAGATATTAATATCAGCTGGGTTCCTCTGTCTTTCGTATGTATGTTAACATCTTTTGCATCCATCACAATTCAAAAGCATATTTTAGAATGTTTCTGTATTGCACAGTTAAGAGTTGTTGATCCCATATAGTTGTACTATTAGTATTCTGGCAATGCATCATTCCTGCTTTTCCCCATTTATCATTTAACCAGTGCCAAAGGGTTATTTTCATCAAACATAAAAAATGGACACTTATAAAAATGCATAGGTTTTAAATTGCTGAGCAGTTGGAGTAGCAATAAGAACTAGCCCAGGGAATAAATGTCTGCTTCTAACATTAAGCACGTACCCTGGTTCCGCACAGGTTGAAGCCAAATAGAATTCATTTATGCTCCTGTTCCATGGGATTGTTTTCCTTCTCCAACTTTTAAGTTTCATTGTCTCTTCTGATGCTTTATGATCACTATTAAAATGTAATGTGTTGACATGTACTTCTATCAGAGGTCAATCTGATATGTTACACTTAAGTACCAACTGAGGACAGCTTACTGCCATTAATCTTCTCTTTCTTGTTTAAGCTGGAACATTGAACAGCAAATGTTGATTTCTTCAGTAATACTCACAGAACCCCTAACATATGTCAGGAGTTCCACTTCATATTGTTACCATTTTGGCAGTCTACTAGGAATCTACTTCTCTAATCCCTAAGAAAACCAGCTGCCCAACCATTTACATCTCCCAGTTTTGAAAAGAAAATTCTAAGAGGATTTCAGAGTCTAGTGTTCTTGTTCTCTCTAGAAAGTCCTGAGTAGAGGGCATTACTACAGGTAAGGGTGGGAGTGAATCTCCCAAGATTTGCATTCTACTTGTCAGTTGCTCAAAATTCTGAGTCTACTGGCTAAAACTAAACTTTGAATGTGATGAAACTTGAAAATGAATCTTATGCATCTCTCATTAAAAATCTAAACAGAGTTGGAAGGCACCAGAAAGCTGAGATCCCAAACAAACAGAAATCAAGTTGGGGAGCCTTTCAGGTGTTCATATTTATAATTTTGCAAATTTATAATTTTGGAAACAGAAAGGGAAAAAACTGTTTAAAGAGAATTTTGAAAGTAGTAAATTAGTATTCCTCCAATTCACAAAGCCAAAACAAGTACTATTTTTCATGGATTAAAAATGAAATATTTTATACAAATTATGTTTTTTTTTCAAATTGTTATAATTTGTAATTTTGTTCAAGCAGGAACCATGTAGTCATTTTAAAGAAGTAGTTGTATACTGACTTTTGGTAGTCTTGAGGTTCTCTTACTTCTGATTAAATCTGTACAGGATCATTCCAATACCATCTACATCTTGGAAAAGAACTTGCAGTCCTCCAAATGTTGCTGGCTGTTCTCCTATCAGCTGGAGCAGACATAGCTGGTGATGGTGAAGTAATGGAAGTTACATTTCTCCCAAAAAATCTGGAAGGCCAACATTGGATCTTCAGAACCCAGGGCTCAACAGAACTCTGATTTTCCAGCATTTCAAATAATGCAAGTAACTGACAAATTACAGCAGGCTGTCTCCTCTCAACATTTGGGCTAAGATCTGATTGACTTCTGGAGGAGCAGAATGTCTTGCCTGCATTCTTAGGCTGAGTCACCTTAGGCTGAGTCAGAGGCTGGCTTCATCTGGGCAGGTTATTTTCCAAATCACCCCTCTCACAGTGCCTTGGCTATGATTTCTCAAATTCAGGTATTAAACAGGCATCTCTGCACATAGTCAACCTCCAGCTGGAAGGGATGTGTTAGGGAGTTGCCTCTTCCTGTGGTACTGGGATACTGGATTGACGAGTGCACCTACAGGTACCATCTACACCTGTATCTCTGCCCATCCTTGTCATACTACTTTTGCTGCAGGAGCCCCTCAGACAGGTGGTGAAGAGATTGGCAGCTCTGGATAGAATTGGCTTCATGTTAAAGGTGGACACTTCTGCCTCTGGGATATCTGTCTGGGGATGTTTGCCACTGTTCATCGCCGCCACCACTCTTGCAACTATGCAGAGAGGTTTTGGAGTAGGGAAACTGACAGTGTGTTGTCAACTGGTACTGACAGTAATGAAATTCTCAGACCACTGATGTAATAGTCTCTTGCATTAACAGTTTGACACTATGCAATCCTGGCCACAGTTAGCCAAATCAAAGTAAATACCTTGATAACCACCTAAGAAATAAACAAAATAACATGAAGTAATTAAAAATGGTTCCCTCATCTATTAGTTTGTGAGATATGTCCCAAAAATACCTGCTTAGCTGCAAAGAACAAGCAACTAGCTAATTCCAGATTGGATCTGTTGCCGCTGAAAGGACCCCTCTGAGACCGATATCACTTTTAAATATTGATTATAAAATATTTACAGCAATATTAAATAGAAGATTAAAAGGAATACTCCAAGATTATATTCACGAAGATCAAACTGGTTTCTTACCGGGTAGAAATCTCAAACAAAATATAAGAACAGTTTTAAATTGTATAGAATATTATGATAAAAACCCTGGAAAAAAATTTGCAATGGCTTTTCTCTACGCAGAGAAGGCCTTTGATAACATTTCTTGGGAATTTATGAAAAAGAGTCTTGAAGAGTATGGTTGTGGAGTAAAATTTAAAGAATGGATAGAGGTAATATATCAAGATCAAAGGGCCAATTCGGTGATTAATGGAGAAAGATCTAGAGTGATTAAGATTTCAAAGGGGGTGAGACAAGGATGCCCACTCTCACCGCTGTTGTTTATTCTGACATTGGAGATTATGAGTAATAAAATTAGAGAATCAAGTCAGATAAGAGGGGTAAGAATAAAGAAGAATGAATATAAAATAAGATCTTTTGCGGACGACATGGTGGTATTTTTAGAAGATCCAAAAGAAACAATGACCAATTTGCTAAAAGAATTGAAAGAATATGGAATGGTGGCGGGTCTTAAGATAAACAAGAATAAATCATCATTAATAACAATGAATATGACCAAAAAAGAAGAAGATGAGTTGAAAGAAATCTCGGGATTTAATATTGAGAGAAAGGTTAGGTATTTGGGCATTTATATTACAAAAAAAAATTTGGAACTTTATGAAAATAATTATCAAAAAACTTGGAATCAAATCAAATCAGACATGCAGAAATGGAATAAACTGGATCTCTCATTATTAGGACGGATAAATACTATAAAGGTGACGGTGCTCCCAAAGATTTTGTTTCTGTTCCAAAATCTCCCAATAATTAATAATAAAAAACCATTTACAAGTTGGAATAAAGAAATATCTAAATTTATATGGGCAGGGAAGAAACCAAGAATAAAAATGAAGGTACTACAAGATAGTAAAGAGAGAGGAGGATTCAGACTACCACATTTAGAAATATACTGTCAAACATGCTGTCTAGAATGGATAAAAGAATGGATACAATTGGAAAATGATAAATTATTGGAATTAGAAGGATTTAACGTAAATTTTGGATGGCACGGATATTTATGTTATAACAAGGCAGAGATAGATAGGGAATTCAGAGATCACTACATTTGAAGAGCCTTGATGAGAGTGTGGCAGACGATCAACAAGAAATTTTACAATAAATTACCAATTTGGACATCACCCCAAGAAGCATTTAGAATAACAGGACCAAGACAAGGTGGAATACTAAGATATACGGATATAATAAGATGGGAAGGAAGAATACCAGAAATGAAGAGTAGAGAAGAATTTAAAGAGCAGAATATAGAATTAGATTGGTTCTCTTATCGGCAAATAAAAGAAAGGTATAAAATGGATTTGAAAAATAGAGGATGGGAAAGGGAAAAGAATAAATTGGATGAAATCTTAATGAAAAAGGAGAAAAAAACAGTTTCAAAAATTTATAAAATTTTATTGGAAAGAGAATTGGAGCAGGAACAGATTAAGGATTATATGATAAAATGGGCGCAAAACCTCGGTCGAAATATAGAATTGGAAAAATGGGAAAAAGTATGGAAGGAAGATATAAAATTTACACAGAGTTTGGTATTAAGAGAAAACCTTTACAAATCAATGCATAGATGGTATATGACCCCCCAAAAACTAAAGAAAATAACAGGAAAAGGAAGTGGGCAATGCTGGAAGTGTGGAAAAACAATGGGAACCTACTTTCATACATGGTGGCTACGCCCTATAGCAAAAAAATATTGGAAAAAAATTCATGATAGTTTAACCAAGTTGCTGGAAATGAATTTTGAGATGAAACCGGAGATATACTTATTAAATATGATTGAAGAGAAGAGTGAAATGAAGAAAAAAAAGAAAGTATTGTTAAATTTAATAACAGCAGCGAGGTTGAACTATGCGAAATATTGGAAAGAAGAAAAAGAGCCCCCTCAAGAAGAATGGAAATTAAAAGTGATGGACATCATGGAAATGGAAAAACTATCCAACAATTTAAAAGGTAATTCAATTCAACAATTCGAAAGGCAGTGGCAAGGTATTATTAGATGGGTGAAAGAGAAATGAGAAGAGAGGTAAAGAATACAATAAAGGAATTGTAGGGTAACAGCTAAGGTAAGGTGGGAATTCAGGAGAGAGAGGAAAATATTATTAATTGAAGTAGAGACAACAACAACAAAAAAAGACTTCACATGAAGGAGGTTTAGTTTAAGAAAGAGAATAAAGAGTTTGGAATGGAGAAAACGTGGAAGAAGGAGTTGAAAGGGTAGGGAGAGGGAAGGGGGAGGATTGGGAGGGGAAAGATGGTTTTTATAAAGGTAAGGGAGGAGGGTGGGAAAGGGAGGGAAGGGAAGGCAGGGAGGGAGGGAGAGGAAAGGGGGATTGGAACATATAAATTAATAAGGACATTTGTTAACAAAGCGGGAAAGGAATTAATGGAGAATTAATGTAAGATTGTTGTATAATATAGAAATAATGTTAAGCACTTGTATTGTGTATAAACTCCCTCAAATAAAAAAAAGAAAAAGAAAAAAAAGAAAGGACCCCTCTGAGATAATGGTAGTGAGGAGTGCCATTTAAGTTTTTTGACAACCCTCTTTATATTGGTTAATGCACCTACAAGGCAATCTCCATCCTTGCTAAGGAGCTGAAGGCAAAATTGCACCACACCTTTCAGATATTGGCAGAGAAAGTACTAGTGTTTCTTCACAGAAATTGACTAACCCAGCATGTTCCTTATTGGCTTACAGAAGCGAGCAGCAGGGAAAATATATGCATGTATGATCAAAAAGTAGTTAAAATATTTAACAAATTTTGGAGGCTATGGTCATGGAATTAATAAAACCTAGCACATAAGTCATATTGTGAAGTGTTCAAAGTAATTCTTATCTACTATCTCAGTTATCCTTCTAAAGACCATATAGAGCAGCCTCCTAAATTTGGTTCCCTCCACATGGTTTTGAGCTTTGAGCATGGATACTTAGGTTTCTGCAGTGGACTGCAGGTCTTTTATACAGTTAAAATCAGTGTGCCAATTCTGACCATTCCTGGAGATAAGAGATTGGAGGTCCAGTGCTGTCTATAAGTAATGCCACCCATCTCTATTTCTCTTTTCCATCAACATTGAAGGAGGCTTTGTTAGTAATAAACCACTCTGGTGCCTGGTGTCAGTAATGGGATGAGGGTAAACAAAGTGAAGCTTAATCCAGACTACAAAGACATGGTCCCGGTCAGTCAAAGGAACGCTCATGAAATAGGGCTTCAACCTGCACTGGACAGGGTTACACTTCTTCTGAAGACAGATCTACTTTTGGATTCAACTTGGTACCTGAATGCCTAGGTTTTGGCAATGGATAAAAGTCTTTTTGTACAATTACTGTAACCATTTTAATTTTGTATACCACAATGAAGATGCCAACTGTACCTGTTCCTAGAGATATCTGATTTGGCCACAGTGACACATGTCTTAGTTACATCCCGATTGGATTACTGTACATATTCTATAAGGAGTGTTGTAAAGTGTTTGCAAAATTCAATTTACCCGAAGAACTGCAGTCAGACTGTTGACTAGGGCCCTTTTCACATGGCATTTGCCATGTGAAAGGACCCCTCAAGCGCCGTGCGAATGTGAGAAGTGGTCCACATGATGCACTCACAATCATGCGACGCTCTAGGGCCTAGCAGGTGCCAACTGCACACTTTTTAATTTTCGGCTGTGAGCTGAAAATGGTGCGTGATCGTGCGTCACTCCAGGGCCCCACGTGCTCTGGAGCCACGGCATTCATGCTTCCTGCCCCAGCGCAGCCTGGGAAACTCCCAGGCTGCACTGCAGAAGGAAGAGCTCTTGTGCAAGCAAGCGGCAGCTGCAGAGCTGAAGGAACAGAGATGTGAGAGCCTCTCACTAGAGGCTGCTTGCGCGATCCCCACTGTCAACGCCAAGGCCTGGCGAGCAGCCAAGGGAGCCGACTTCAGGTCTCTTGCAGATAAGGCAGGGAATAAATTAAAAAAATTTGTTCTACTTCAGCAGAACAAAACAGAAACAATAGCAGTAAATACCAGCAGCAGGGAGACTCCCTGGCTGTTACGTCACAGCCAAGCTAGCGCATAGTCAAAGTCTGTTCAAACAGGGAAGTTACCAGAGTCGGTCCGAGATCAAAAGGGTGGTGACGTTCCAGCAGGTCGGGCAGCGTTCCAGGAGGCAAGGCAGGAGTCCAGGATACACAACAAGCATACCCTCCCAAGATGGACGGTTGTGAGCTGACAAAGGCCCCAAGGCTGAGTGATTGCTTTTATAGGCAGATCACTCCTCCAGGTGTTATCACAGCTGGACCCTGATTGCCTGGCGTTTTCTATTTAAACGCTCTGACCTCCTGAGAGCACTCTTTTGCTCCCGATGCTGCTGGTAAGTAGGCACCTGCTCTTGAATCTCACCATCCGACTCTTCTGGCTTGTCTGGGTCTGAGGCAACCCCTGTCTCTGCTGCTGGGACTACTGGGGTCAAGGGCTCTGTGCCTGGGGCAGCCTCGGGAGTGGGCTGTGCTGGTGCAGCAGGCTCCAGGGCCTCTGGCTCAGACTCAGAGCTTGTGTCCTGGAGTTCCAGGGTCCTGACACCCGCATCCCTGCTCCGTGAAACGGTGTGTTGTGGAAAGGGCCTAGGTCTGGTTACAGCAAGCACACAAGTAGCCAGCTCCACTGGCTACTGTTTTCCTTCTGGGCAGAATTTGAAGTGCTACTTTTGACCTATAAATCTTATACAGCTAAATGGCAGGATGTCTTAAGGACCATATTCTGTCATATGAGTTTGCCTGGATCTTGAAATCTTCAGGGGAGGGCCTTCTTTTGATCTTGTCACTGTCACAGGAATATCTGGAGGGAATGTGAGAGAAGTATCTCTTAGTGGCTGCTCTGAAGCTCTGGAACGACGAAGGCAAGAATGGTCCCATGCTTGCTATCTTCCCACCATCAGGCACAGAATTTTGGCATCTGACTTTTTTTTTAGGTGAGGAACTGTTAATAGGGTGCTACCATGCTTTTTTTTTAATTCACATTTTAATTTTTTTATTAAACATTTTTTATTAAACAGGAGGAAAAAAGAAAAAAGAAGAAACAGCAAAGTTACATAACACTACATAAAACATAAAACATAAAATAATAACAATACAGAAAAAACCCCAAATAATACCTAACAAAACTACAAGCATCTGACAAAACTACAATAAACAAAATAAAAACATTTTAAATTGGTTTTAAAGGTTTTCATGGTGCATTTATATTTTCATGACATCTTTTGTACATTTTTAAAATCTATATCATTATCTGATTTAATCAGAAGCCCATCTTAGTTCCTGGTTCTGGGAAAAATAGTGGGACATAATATAATAATGGTGTGTTGGACTATGAATCACATCACCTCTCATAGATCCTGCTGTCTGTGGGTGATGGGAGCTGCAGTCCAACACATACGGAGGGCAGTATGTTGAGGAAAGCTGGTATCAGGTATTAATTTTCCCTGCTTTAAGCAATTGTAACTGGAGTGGAGAACATGTAAGCAAGCAGCTTACCTAACTAATGGGTTCATTAATCAAATTATGGGATCTGAACCAGGAACATCCCAGCTTGCAGTCTTAGCCACCACAATTGCACCAGCTGTCTCTAATGCCTGATTACTAACACTAATAATGAATAATTCTCCAGTTTAATTATTAGAATGTGTGAATGGAGTGTGCAATTTTTTAGAAGTGACCTACTCATGCGTTATCCGTATGTGTAACTGTGATCCTCACCGCTGTTCCATAAACTTATAAAAACTAGTAATATTTTAGAAGCCACAGAGAAATTGAGGGAAAATCTTATTCTTAAGTCTACCATAAAAATGATGGACCTGGGATGTATAACAGTGTGGATTATAAAAGCAGAGATGAAGTATATACAACAATAAAAAAAAGAGAGAAGGATGCTAGAAAAAGCCATACAGTAAAAAGTGTCTGCAAAAATAACTTCATAGCAAGAAATGATTGCCAGTCCTTATGCGCATCTGGTATTCTGGTTACAACAACTTCTCTCAGACACACAGCTCACTGAGAAGAAAGATAACTCCTTGGGGTCTCTTCAGCATGAGAGATTTTCAAGGCAAGGACCACTTTTCACACGACTGGGAAAATTGGCTGGGGGTTCCAGACTTGTTTTGAATAGACTCAATTGTTCTTATGTACTTACCTTCATCAGGTTGAACATTTCAGAGAAAAACGAAATCAAATGAGTCCACTGTGATGGATTTCCTCTACCTAGCAGACTGCAATAAACCAGAGTCATGAAGTATCTCACTAGTTTACTGCTTAGCTATCCTGGAACCAACTCCTCTTCTTTCACTGAGAGAATCTATGAACATGCTACACAAGCTACTTCCCACTAACAAATAAGTAGTGATGCAGACTGTAATAAGACAACCAGTGGGAGAACCATTGACCCCCAATTTCCAGCAATTATAATCAAGCCCATGCTCTCTCGTGAAGCCAACCTGCTTTTCTTTGGAAAAGAAGGAAGCTGTCTTCTATTTAATCAGACCACTGACCTATCTGAGGCCATTTCCGCACCTGACAAGATCCTGCAGACATCCCATTGTGATCCTGGCAGCGCCTTTGCCAGGATGGGAGCATGACAGGAATGCACTCCTTTGCACCCAGCTGGCTCCCTGTGGAAGGGAGTGTGAGCAATACGCACCTGTCTTCCACAGCACAGCTGAGCTCTTTCCTGTACTGAGCTGTGGAAGGAAGCCCCTTCTGCATGGCCAGGGATGATGGGAGTGTCACACAATTGTGAGCGCTTAATGGATTTTTTCCATTAAACGAATATCCTGGGATTGTGATGCACTGGGATGCGCACGCATGTGGGACTGTGGGACTGTGATGTGGGACTGTGATGACATCTTGCAAAAGCACAACCCATGGACCACTGCCATCATCTCCCCATAACGGGGTTGTGACACCATGCGGAAATGGCCTTAGTTGCTTGAATTAACATGTCTCAATTTGACAGGGACAGTTCTGATTAATCCTGTGTTGCCCCACTTTTTTACCTACTTGTCTCAGTTTTTTCTCCCTCTCTCACTTTCCCCTTTTGTCCTCAGCTTCTATTAATTGTGAAAGTTCAAAATGCCTCATAGTATATACTCAACAAACTGAGCAGGAAAGAGGAGAGGAAGGGGCTGAATCTTGCTATTCCCAGTAGGCTCAGGCAAAAGCAAACTGCCACAGCCACTTCTAGCTTCTGCGTTCTTCTGCATTAATAACTTTTGTCATCTTGATCAAACTCTCATATTGCTTGGATGCAGGTGCCTTGATTTTCATGTGTGAAATTTTTGAAGTAATGGATTAGGTATTGGTGATAATGTTAGTTCAATTCATTCCTTATAAGAATGAAACAAAATGTGCAAATACCTCCATGCTGAGTCCAGAAAGAACTTGGCAGAAAAGAAAATGGATGGATTAAGTCTTCTAGGTACAAGACTCTGAATGCTACAAAGTCTGGCTTTGAATCCCCATGTCTTCAATCATATTAATGATAAGCTAGAGTCACAGCTGTCTTTTCTAAGAGGCACGGCCCTTTAATATCTGTATGGCAGTAGCTAGTGTAGTGAAATGTGGGAAGAAAGTACTAGTGGATCTCTCAAGCAGAAGAATGAATTTTCAAGGCAAAAACTAAACAACTAGCCCTTTACTTGCCCACATACACACAAGACCTAGCAGAGAAATGAAACAAGCTTAATTTTCTTTGTAAACCATATAAAAATAGTTTAACTTAGAAACAGTTGTGTAAAATCCACTACTTGGTCTCATGAGGTGAAAGAGGGAAGAATACCATGGTTGCAGTTAGACTGAAACAAGAAGAGACTGGGCACGGAAAAGAAAGCAAACAGGAAGTCCACAAGTATGCAAACTAGCAATCAGTGAGTACAGGCAGGCAAAGTTTACTAACCTTAACAGGTGTAACATGGTCCTCATCACAGCTGGAATATTTAAATAGCTATTGAATTTGGCGGGAGCAAATGGGAGATAGTTTTGTATCCATTCACTATTGAAAAATATAATCTATAAACTTCCTATTCGTCACAAAAAAAAAAAACCTTGATGTTTAGAAATCTGAATGAAGGAGAAAATGAAACAGGTTTTCCCGGGCTTCATCTACACTATCTATAACATTTCTCCAGAGTTATACACAGAAGTCTTCACTGTCCCTACATGGAGAATCCAGGGGTAGAAGCAGGATCCTTTATATCCAAAACATGCATTCTGCCACTGACCAACAACATTATATCATCCCACTTTCTGATTCCCATGGCTGTAACATGCTTGTATTTGATCCTGCATAGTAAAGTCAAATGCAAACAATTTAACAGGAAACCTTCTCTCTGGTCTTTTAATACAGAGTTTTCTGTCTCAACATTCGGCACAGACCCAGATTACATTTTAGATTTTGGTCATTGTCTTAATCAACTCTTCAGTTCTCATTTGGCATGAATAATATGGATATTAATACTCCAATCAGCTGTAAAGAACTATTAAAAAGAAAACTGTGCTGGATTAGATTCTATGGAGCTCAGAAACAGAAAACGTTCACATAAAATTAATGACACTGTTCACATTTAGTAATCCTACCACAGACAGCTAAGAGATTACACCATCCCTGGACTGCTTTAAATGGGGCATGTTATGTTTTTAAAATGCGTTTAACTCTGTAAAGTTCCTCCTTATGTCTCATCATTCTAATGCACAGGGTTGATTCCTTTACAAACTATCAACTAGACAGTCACATTCACCCAGTCCTAAATCTGTCAAATACTGGCATAAAAAAAAGAGTATCCTACAAGAATTAATGAGCCTGGAACCAGTCCTAATTAGCTGCTTTGACATCATTTGAATTAATAATTATAAATAGACATTAGATCCACTCACAACATTATGAATATTTATCATGATCTGTAATCACATTGAAGCCAAAAAGGCAAAAATCTAGCACAAGAGCATATGATGGCAGCCATATCTCTCTCACTCAGTTCATTTATTGCAATTAGCCCTTCAAATCACATCTCAGAGGATTTATTCCAAGCTTAGCACAGGAATAGCTAGTATCTGCAGCCCAAACTTCTTTACACTTTTTAAAAATTGTATACTTAATTGATTTCAATGAATAAACAGGTTTTGACAAAACCAAATAGAAGAGGTATTTCAAAGCAAAGTCCTGGTAGATGTCATGAAAAAGTACTTCTGGGCATGGTGCAGCAAACACTGTGAACAAGTGTGAACACTGAAAGCTGCTTTAAACACCCATTTGGAATAAAGAGTCCAGACACCAAAATGGAGTGAGGTAGTGCAACATTTTATTTACAAGGGTAGCAAAATGTGCTTAAAAAAGGGTGGAGTAATGATGAACCTGTGACCCATAGGCCAACATACTCTTCCATGTCATGGATAAGCCACTCATGGTGCCAACAACAAGTTATCATCAATAGCTTGTCATTGGCCAGCCAAATCACCATGAGAAAATAATTTCAGGCTTGGTAGCCCTCCCAAGCTCCATGATTCTAAATGAGACCTTAAATGATAACTGCAATTATTGTTTCTCTTCCTATCCCTGGGCCCTAGGATGTGAATGATAGGTCAAAATAGCCTCTTTCACCTTCAAGAAGCCTTTTGGTACTTAGGCCATTTCTGCATTCCACTGTATAGTGCTGTTATTCCACTTTCAACATCCTATGGAGTCCTTCAGTTTGCAGTTTAGGGAGGGGCATTTAGAATTCTTAGCCAGAAAGCTCTTGGACCTCAGTAAGAGCACTATAACAGTGTAATGCGGAAGTGGCCTTACTGTTGCTCTTTGTGTTTCAGCCCTAATTCCTACATACCTATGAGTTTAACAACTCCCCCTACAAGAGCAGACAGATGCAAGGGCAGAAAACTCCACCTGAACTTGTCGGAATGGAAAGCAAAAATTTCTAGGTGGTGCTAGAGTCACCGACAGAACTTTTCATTGAATGTTAGGAAGGCTGGTAATCCAAGCCAGATTATGAAAACATTGGTGATATTGGTGGTGCCAACCTTTATACTAGCATGTTCTTCCCCCACTTGCTCCAGTGTCATCATGGGAGTGCAATGAGGCATACCTCTGCTTTCTTTAGGGAGTGAATGGCCATCCCAAAGGGTACATGCTTGTAAAACAAACACTACAACGTGGGACTGATTTCAATGCATTTTAACCTAACTACACAAGAAACATCTTCATCAATGCATATGGCCACTAGGATGGCTCAGCACTATGTAGCAAGAGACTGCAGCGTCTAATTAGTTATTCCTGTGATGGGAAAAACTAGCTTAAAGTGATTTCCTTCCTCCTCATACAATGCCTGTTTGCCTGTATGTTTTCATTCTCCTCCTCCTCCCCAGACCTCCATACCATTAAACACTCTGCTTTGGGAATTTGTTAGCCCTCCAGAGTAGATATTGAGGCTGTATGGAAACTACATGGCAGAGGAAATACCTCCTTTTTGATTCAAAGATAGTAGATGTACCTGCTTGGATCTTGCCAGAGTATCCATATGTTTTGGCCAAACAATGCAAAAAGTGGCTTTTCTATATCAGACTCATCACAGAGAGGATGGTGTGTGTTTAATTATGTAATGAGCAATGTATCATTATTGTTGTATAAATTGGAGACTGTTATTGCACTCATCTAATTTTTACGTATATTTTAAACGAATTGCAATTTGATTAATTTGATGCTAATATGTGTAACTATGATTATTGTATTGGGCGTATTGTAAAATGCTTTGAGGACAATATATTGTGCAAAGTGTGGTATACAAATAAACACACTATGATTGTAATGTCATTATGGAAGCCACTGTCATCAGACTTGATGTAATAACTGGTCCTCAGAGAAAATGGTTACCATAAAATGACCCTTTTTTGTCCTTTCCAATTTTTTAAAACTTAGACATCACCCTTTGTACAAATGGTTGGTAAAGCAGACCTATTATAAGTGATATCCTTAGTATTGTACACATTTTTTGCTATTTTTTCTAAAAGCAGATGACCCATACTGAACTTGTTGTTGCTCTGTGCCTTCAAGTCATTTCCAACTTATGGCCACTCTAAGGCAACCTTATCATAGAGTTATCTGTGACTGACAGTATATGACATGCCCAAGGTCACCCCGTGGCTTTCTGTGGCCAAGAGAGGAATCAAACTCCAATCTCCAGGGTGTCAGCACTGCATATGGATCAGATAGCTTGAAACAGGGATGGGGAACATGTGGTCAACCCTATGTTGTTGGATTGCAACCTCTGTCATCCCTCATCACTAATCATTCTGCCTAGGGCTGGTGGGAGTTGCAGCCCTGGAACTCCATGATGGCTACATGTTCCCTGCCTCTGCCTTGAAGCATATTAAACAGGATTCAGAGTGGTTGCCACCACCCACCTTTGGTCAAAGGGGGAATTCCAGGAAGTGGAACCCATAACCTCTCACATTACATCATTAAGCCAGAGACAATCTGGAGACATTCAGCAAATGCCTCTTTCAGTCCCATATTGGGAGAAAGAAAGGATACAAATTAAAAAAGGAAACAAATCCACATAATGTTTTTTTCTTCTTAGTCTGAGCACATGGGGAGAGGAGCATCTGCTTTTAGTAACCACACATTTATTTCCCCTTGATCCTTTCGTGCCTTTGCCTTGCTTTGCCCTCAGCTGCATAAAAGAGAGTTCCCACAGGAGAAAAATCGCATGGTAGCAATCGCAACAGTGACATACATTTTGGCTAAAATTTAGCTGCTAAATGGTGAGTAAGGTTGGGGGGAGTGGACAGGGGTGTAAAAAAAATCTCATTTTTCTAAAGATTTTTTCCCCCTTATATACCACCACATTGTTGTGATAACGTGCACTAATTCTTACTATTGGGCATCCTCACTGGGGACTGACCAAGTCTAACAATTTTCAGAAGGCCACAGTTTTCCCAAGTGTGTTTTCTCTTCCCAATAATCTCAGAAGAAAAGAGAGTTTGGGCAAAGAACAGTGAACTGAAAGGCAACGCTTGCTGAGAAAACCTGAAGCAAATGACTCCCAGTCTTTATTTTTCCCTACGTTGTGCCTACTGGAGTGACAGAGAATCCATTGCAGCAGACATTTCTCCATGTAAAGAAGCAAAGAGGAGACTGGCCACAGAACATAGGAGGCATTGGCATCCAGCAACAACCAACATGGGGGGATGCTGTGTGATAAATATAGTGGTTGTACCATGAATAGAAACAGTGAATAGCACAGGGAGGAGCTAAGAAGAGTAGAAAGGAAGTATGGCAATTAAAAAGTGAGGATGAGAAGCACATGGAGGGTGAGATAGAGTGGGGTGCAGAGCAGCTGGTAAAGGAAGTAGGGCAGAACGTTGGAGAAGAAGACATAGGCCATTTCCACACGGGGGTTTTAACACGGGGCAGAGTGTCCTCCAGGGAGAACGTCTGCACCTGGGAGCGGACTGGGTCGGACCTACTTAACATAGATTAGCACCCCAGCCAGCTCCGGAATGACTCCAAGTGGTCACCCAGTGTGCTTTTGAAAGACCACTAAAAACAGGTCTTTCAAACTCATGGAGTGCGCCACTGCAAGCCTGCTCCCTTATGCAGATTTGCAGGCTAGCATTGGTGCGAGCCTGTGATCTGCCGGGGGCGGGCTTTAGGCTGGCGAGCTTCAGCGGTTGGACGAGACCCTCGACCAACCGGAAGCTGCCATTTTCGTCCCTGGAGCAGTGCGGAGCGGTGGCCACGCACTGCTCTGGAGAAGCATGGACCGGACTGGGGAGCCCAAAAGTCTGGTGAGTAGCGTCATGGGGCAATTCCCTCGCCCCTTGTGGAAAGGGCCATAAGATAAAGCAAGTGGGGAAACTGATTCCAAGGGAAGCAAAGCTGCCACTGACGAACATTGGCCTTCACACTGAGATCCTGAGGGAAAAGGATAGTATGACCATCCACTCAGAGTCTTAAGAAAGCTAGACTGAGGCAGCAGGCAGGATTGTCTTATCTGTTAGGCTCTTTAGGCACAGTGCCTGGGGACTACAAAAATTTGGGGGGCCTATGAAAACTGGATTTTAGGCCTACAAAAAAAAAATCCCTATTGGTACATTGAGGTGAGGTGGGGAGTTGAATACATAGTACCTGGGGCATAAGAAAACCTTAATGTGGCCCTGGGAGCAGGGAGTCATGGCAATGCCACTCCACTGTCCACTGGATGGGAAAAGAGAGTGACTCAAGCAGTTTAGCTACTGCCTGACGGCTGGATGGGCAGGGTGGTAAACCCCTACTTGACTGGTCTATCCCTGAGCCAAGGTTGGCAGAGAAATGATCCAGGCTGGGAGAAGCGCACCTGAAAGGGCCAAGAAAGGAATCCTAGGTGTGTGAGAGCCAGGGAAAAGGATGAGGCCTGAGATCGGAAGGGAATCTAGTTATCCCCACCTCCGGCATTTGGCCCAGCCACACTATGGAGGAGGAGGGAGTTGATGAACCAGGTCCTTCTTTATATATTTCTTTTTTGTGAGACTTTCAGACCTCCTAGTTGTTAAATTCCCAGAATGTGGGAACCATACTTTAAGTGCCTACTAACTCCTCAGGGGAAGAGCTAGACTCAGTCATGCAACACATTCTACCATTGACCCCATGATATCCAAGCACAAAGACTTTAGTTGGAACTTCCAGCTTAGCTACACATTTCATTTAGTCCCAGAAAAACAGGGAACTGGTGTGTTAGAAACTACCTCCCAGTTCTGCTTCTTGTGCAGTTTGTTGGGGAAAAAAATATATTCTCACAGCATCTACACAGGTTTACTCACAAGTGCAATATTTGATTCCAGTCCCATCACAGAAACATACAGCCTTATATCTTACATTTGGAAATGTTAAAAAGATTGCAGCTCCCTCAGTCTCCCAGGTCTACCCTCTTCAATTTTTTAAAAAACACTTTTATAGGCTCCATTTATAACAGATTGACCATTGGGCCATTAGCTCAGTGTCATTGATATTGATTGTCAGCAGCTTTCCAGAGTTTCCAGTCCTATCTGGAAATGCAGGGGTGCAGCTTGGGATCTTTGGATCCAAAGTATGTTCTTCAGCCCTTCTCCTTCCTTGGCACAAAGTGAAATATTTACATCAATGCAGCAGTTAGAATACCCTCAGCACCTTCCCAGAAGCAGAACTTTTATAAGGAATGTCATTTCCCCCTTTGATATCCCCCTTATTTTTGAATGGAACGAGAGGCTGGAAATAGTTTTTGCTTGATTGAGAAACTAAAAGCCCACATCTTAGCTTGTATATGCCCAGTCAGTCCAATTAGACTACCTGAAAGATAAGCCAAGATCTGAATCTAAATGAAACAAGCTGAGAAGGAGGAAATTGATAATAAACATAATCAGATTCATGATATTCAGCAATTATGGGTAGTATGCTAAACTTGAACTGTGTGTCTTCTTCAAATATTGACCATCTCTGGTGCCTGTTTTCACCACTTTGCTTAACTTCAGCTCAGATGAAACCAGAAGCCAGATTTCTTGTATACTGTGATTAAATTGCTACCAACACGAATTTAGCTTAGTTAAGGACTAAAAACTCAGGGAAAGGTCCCTTGGGTGTTGTGTCTTCTGTCACTCTCTTCCACTTGCTCAGGAAATGATAACAATCGCTTCCTCTCAGTTAACAATGCTTCTTTTACTTAACAGGAATGGTGGAACGAGTAAAATAAACTTTGAAAGTCAAGCTATTGCTGTGTTTTTCCACCATCCAGCAGATGTTGTTCTTACCCAAAAAGAAGTTGCTTGAATTATTAATGGTTTCCAACAGCTCAGCTTGAAATAATTTAGCATTTGAAAGAGAAAAGTCGCTCTCATTATTCAAAGTGCAGTAACATTTTGGTTATTAAAAGTATTCTCCCTCTTGAAAAAAAATCGGTGCAATTTATCTCTTTCTCTCCAGATACCAGCAGGAGAATGAGAGCAGGAGAAACCTGAGCACTTTTTGGAGGTTAATTGATAACATACAATGGAAGGAATAAGTCTGCAGATTGCTTTGAAGCTTGAGACCTGTTCATTTGTTTCTGTGGTGTCTTTACAAGACATTTAATATTTGCAATAGGAGATGGCTTAATTTGCCCTGAGGTTTGAGGCGAGAGCTGGTCACATTTTTCACAGTGAATGAATTTTTAGATAAATGTAACACACCAGTGAGGTTTGGATTGCATTTTCTCAAGAATGGCTGGATCACTGGGGAAGTGCTGTTGGCATGAGTGAATATAATTACTTCTTGACTTTGCATGGTAGCGATTTCAAAAGTGGCATAACTTTTGGTTAAAATTTAGCTGCTAAATGGTGAGGTAAGGCAGGAGGGATAGGGATGTAAAAAATCTCATTCCTCTAAATATTTTTTCTCCCTGGCAAATAAGGCTGCCTTGGTATGAGAAAACTGCACTGAGTATTTATCACCTGCCTTGAGAGGCTCACTTTCAGTGAGTGTTGTTTTTATTTGCTGTGAAGGAGATAATTCTTCACTAATTTTCTTCTTAAAGAAAGCAATGAGTAATTTTGGCAATTGCTTTCTGGTTGCAAGAAAGTCTTGGGACTGCAGTGTTCAAAGACTGCCTGTAATTCAGGACTGGACAGAATTGGAACATTAATGTTTTGCACAGAAAACATTTTCTGCACATTTTCTGTTATCTCTGTGCAAAAATTGCTGTTTCCTGGTGCAGAAAATACTGTTCTTCTGTGCAAGACAACCACATATACATTTTGCACAGAATAGTGCAGAACTGTGAAAATTCATACTCAAGATTTTTCCCCCCATTATTGAATATTTTTTCCACCTTTACTTGCATCGAATCACCTCTGACTTATGGCATCTATGAATGAGAGATCTGATAATAAATAGCCTTGCTCAGCTCTTGCCCTCAGGATTGTAGCTTCCTTGATTTAATCAATCTATTTCCTTAGGATTTTCCACTTTTCCCAGTATTATTGTCTCTTTCCAATGAGTCATGTCATCTTGTGATATGTCCAAAGTACAAAAGCTTCAGTCATTAGTAACTAAATATAATTCATAGTCCCAACCAAAACAGATCCACTCAATCAATTGGAACTTGGTAAGTCAGCACTTGGGTAAGTTTTATGGGTTTGGTGGGTCTCGTCTGGGTGGAACTAACAGCTGTATTTAAGTCCAAGATACCATTGCTTGTTTACATTTTGTTTTCTGAAATTTGCACAAAGTATAAATACTAAAATTAATGTTAATTACAGGATGAAAATTATGGCAGTCAGGGCTATTTCAAGGCAATACAAACAGCATGCATAATATAGCTTTCACACAGAAGAATTTTGCTTTAAGGATTAACTAATATGGAAAATGTACAAAAAGGAGAAATAGATTTTCGCAGTAATGAAAAATATTTTTTCTCTCTCCACAAAGGAATTTCTAATACAAGAAAATAAATATTGCAACATAAGCAAAAAATAATTTAAAATTGCTCTTTTGAATTTTTTTTTAATATTTCTCTTTTATATTAACAAATAGTGCATCACTTTCTTTGTGTATGCTTTAATACACATTGGGACCATGGCCACTTTGCTTATGAAAAAAGAAATATCTTTTCATTCCTCAGTGCATTGACAAATGCAGTCAATAAAGCTGTGTTTTCTGTGTTTAAAAAATGCTAATTATGTGCAAATATAATTTCTGAAAAACGCCTGGTTTTTAAAGCAAAGACTAGGTTTTTTACTTAGGAACTGATGTGAGGATTTTTTTAAAAAAACTTAACTGCCCCAAGTCTTGATGTAGGCAAAAAGCGTGCAAGGCTATCCAGTTTGTTCAGCCAAATAGGGTCACAATGATCATATTTTTTCAATTTTGTTTGCCTTCAAGTTGATTCCAACTCATGGTGACCCTATCCCAGGGTTTTGTTGGCAAGATTTATTCAGAGGAGGTTTGCCATTGTCTTCTTCTGAGGCTGAGAGAACGGGACTTGCCAAAGGTCATGCTGTGAGTTTCCATGGCTGAGCAGGGATTTGAACTCTTGTCTCCCAGAGTTCTAGTCCAACATACAAACTACTAAACCACACTTCAATGTTGTACATTTTACATTTTACTAACTGCATAAAAAACAATTCACAGAATTTTCAAATTTTCACCAAAGGTTGGGGGGGGGATAATCAAATATTTCAGTGAGGGGAAACTTTTCTCACAAACCATGTAATGATGAATCTAAACAAGACTTTTATATTCCTTGGGGAGAGATTATGCCTCTACATGGTAGCCACAGAAATTATATTTCATTCACTGCAGAATATAAAAGGTAGATACGTGTAAGTATATAGACATTTTTTCAAGAGAGGAATCAAAGGAACAGAGGCAAATAGTAGTAACAAAATGAAAATATGATAAGTGCCAGTGCTGGTCACATTTTGACCACAAAAATCAAAAGACAACTTCTTTTGCCCGGGTATTAAAAAAAAACAAAACTTCATGGACCCTTTTTCTTGCTGAATTTTTTTTTACTTTTATCATCATTCTTACATTGAATCTGTCTTTTAATAATTTTAGGCACACTACCCTGAGATCTCTTCTTGGTTAAGGAATGTTTATATATTTGATAAATGATCCATAGCCCTGCTCTCATATACAATAGATCTGAAAGTCAATACATAGATTAAAGCAAAACAAATCCCAGTGTTTTATAGTCATTTACTTAAGGTGCACTGCTGTGGAATCAAAGCCGAGCTGTGAAATAATGGCCATGTTTTTAATGTTAAAGATTTAAAAAGGAACTTTGGTAACTATGGCCATGTCCACACCAGAGTGGAGGAGCATTTCACCGTGTGTTGTGAGTGGTGTTTTTCAACCCGACTTACTCCGATTTTACTGGATTGTTATCTGCACACCATCCGGTTTCTGTTGCATTAATGCAGTGAAAGTTGTTTGCCGCTTCCGCTCCATCAATTCTCATGAAACTCCCATCCCCCTCCCACTCCCTCCCTTGCTCCACACTACTGCCTCTGATTGGTCAATTTAAAAAACAAAAAAACAAAAAACAAACAAAAAACCTGTTGCTACGTATTAGCGGAGGTACTTACAGAAGACAAGCCCCCGCCTCTGGTTTGCTAGTAAAATCATGAGTAAAATTACTTTGTCATGAAATGATGCATGTCTAAGAAGTGTGTGACCAACATGAAAAATTTGGAAAGCTCTGGTCTAGATAGCCAGAAACTGAAAAGTAATTATACTGAGGATCCCAATGTATTTCATTGTATTCCAGCGCCTGCCTTGCGTTTGAGGGGCGGAGACAGGAGCGGACAGAAATGATGCCAGAGAAAGGTGGGAACACCCACAGAGAACCACCTCTGCATGCACACCTTTCTACATGTTGTTTGGAAACGCAGCTGAACCGGTTTTTGTGCTTTACATCGGCGTTTTTCTGGTTTTACAATACATTGGTTTTACATCAATAGTAATCATGTTAAGAGCTCAAGCTGTGTGAATTCACAGAGGAAACATCGATACTAACTGGTTTAACATGCAGATGTAACAGCAAGAATACAATGCCAGTGCAATGTATTGCCCTTGTGCAGAAAAGGCCTATGCTTGGCTGGCCTCTACATGGCTATATTTCTTAAAAAATATGAAGATACTGTATGGACCAGTGTCAAACTTGTTGGCCCTTGGTTTGGCCATGCTGGCTCATATGCTATAATGCAAAGCCTCTTTGCTGCTGTTTCCACCACCTGTTCTTCTCTGCGTTGTCGTCTGGAGGCCCTGATGTGATAACTGAAGCCCCTGTCAGAGCTGCTGCTGATGAGCAGCAGCTGTTGGTCCCTGTGGCTCTGGCTGGAGAGGAGTCCTGCAGCTCAAGAGCTCCCCCTGCTGCCATGGACCAAGCAGGCTCAGACGTTCCTCTGCCTGCTCCTTTAGGGCAACTGGGATCCAGCTGTGATCCCTGGAGCCTGCGTCAATAAGCCCAGAAACAAGGCGGAGACTTAAGAGAGCTGAGCAAAGGGAGGCTTCCTTGATTAAGTTCAAGAAGTGGTGACTGGGCACGCCTGTTCCTGGGCTATATAACTGCCTGCCTGGAGGCTTTCCTTTGCTTGTGGCAAACTTTCTACAAGCCTTCTCTTTGCCTGTTCTTTGCTTCCAGCACCTGATACCTTGGATTGATCTCTTGGCTCCTGACCCCTGGATTTTGGACTCTGGACTCTGACTATGGCTTTTGCTTGTCACTCAGGCTTAGATAAATGGACTGCCTATGAGTAATTGCTTGCTTTGACTCCTCCTGGTAGGACTCTGCTATCTCTCCCTCTCCCTTCTCCGGGCTGGCTCACCACCTGGGTCTCCGACCTTGACATCTGACCTCTGTGACTTAGGCCTCCAGTCAGAGCAGCGCCACTGCATAATACTTAGTGTATGGCCCCTTCCTTTGCCACTGTTTCCCACTAGTTTTGTTGATGTATCTTAGGAGTAAGAATAAAAAGCAAAGTGGATCCTGCAAGGTTTAACTCTGCTCATTCATGTGCTGGATTTTAGAGATGATGAAGAACCCTCTAATATTTCAATGAATGTGTGAGACAGTAGCTGGAAGGCACCTCCTGTCCATATGCTCCTCCCATGCCAACAAGCCTGCTGGCTTTACCCCATGGATGTGGTTTTTTTATCACTAATGAAAGAAAGACCTCTCTAGCTGGGTCAGTTTTATGCAGGAACTTCTTTTGCATAATAGAGCATTCAAACATGCAATTCTGATCTTGTTCCCTGGAGTGATACTTCCCAGCAGGAGGTGTACCACCTTGGATTCTTCTCATCATCTTGCTAACTTTCCTGAAACCATCTTTACAGGATATGTCTCCACTGTATACTTTCTTGCATAGCATGCCATAAAGGTTTCATTAAAGAATTAATGTAATTTTGCTAGTTGAATTCTCTCTGGAGGTATGGAATTGTCTAGCACTGTACATACAGAAAGTTTTCTTCTACCTCTTGCTCACTCTTGTTTCTGCTGTTTCTGTTCATTGTTCTTGCTTTGAGAAACTCTCTCAACTTATGACCTTCAGAACCTCTTTAGTTCATCCAATCACTTCTACTTCTGCTGCTGCTGCTGCTTTTCATATCAAATTTTACCACTACATCAGAAATGAGAGGGATAAAATATTTATTTTTGCTGTTATCAACTGACTGGAAACAGTAATGTGCCTTTGCCCTTGGGTTGCTTATCAATGTTTTGCTATGAAGAACAATCTCTATGGACCAGTATATTGTACATTCTCAATACAAGCTACAAAACAGAAGAAAAGAAAAACAGGGGATAGGAAGAATCTATGTCTCTCTTTGGCAGTCATGAGCAGTACCTGGTACTTGGAAAGGCCAATTCATTTTCCAAAGGAAACACCAATCTGCTGCTCCAATTAACCTTCAGCTGTTCCTCTTTCAGTGTAGTATGTTTCACTAATGTCAACAAAGAACACAATCCACTGGGCATTTAACCTATCCAGAGAACACCCTACTCAGTCTTTACTTCCTGATTGCCATAGTGCATTCAGTAATTTATTTAATGTTAGCTGTCTTGAGTCCCATTATTGGGAGAAAGATGGGATACAAGTAAGTAAAACTTTGTGACAGAGGTGGGAATTATACAGATCTCCAGATGTTGTTGGTCCACAGCCTGGGCCAATGATGAAGAACTGCAGCCAATGATGAAGAGCCTGGGCCTGTGATGAAGAACTACAGCTAATGATAAAGAGCTTGGGCCAATGATGAAGAGTTGCAGTCCAACACTATCTGGAGGGTCACATAATTACCATCTTTCCTTTATACCATGCTCCAAAAGACTCTGAAAATGACATCATAATGAACTTAAAGTTTCAAAAGCCAATGAGAGGAATAAAAAGCTATCAGAACACAAAACAACACAGCTAATTGAGACAGATTTTTAGAAATAAAAAACCGTAGTAGTTTTGTTTGGGTCTTTCCTTCGTTTCCCTCTTCCCATGTTATTAGAATAATAAAAGGAGAGCAAAAGTAAAAAGAGAGTAAATGTAGAGTGGGACCATGTTTGGTAAACCTACTTCAGTTGTCATGTTCCTGCTTCATCATCTTCCATGTAGTAGAAGCATAAAATCTGCACCAGGAAGTCCACTGTCCTCATGTAGACTCCAAGAACCCTAACTCCAAGAACCCTAAAAGCCTTCGTAAACTGAACAGGGTTCCCACTGCAAGCTGTAAGGACAATAGAAAGAATGCAGATTTGCCATATTGAATCCAGGACAGGACTCCTGTAACTTGAAGACTTAACTGTTCTCAGAGCAAGATGATGTACTATAAAGCTCCAGCAAGCAAGATGAAGGTACCTTTCTACCCTAAGGTTCCAAACCCCAACTTGCAGCTTCAGCTATCCTGTCCCCAAATGGCTATTTGTTGGGAAATGATAGACTAAAACTATTAGGATTCAGTCTTCATTTAGCAGAGTAACACAGAGAGACGTTTAAAAGTGCGTTAGATGACTTGTGACTCCAGACCGGCTGATTCAATAATACACAAACACGGGTAGCTTTGAATAAAAGGCTTAAATACTTTACTAATGGCTTCTTCATTTACATCTGTATTGAGAGCTTACTACCTGTCTAATCTATGGAATAGGAGAGTCTTTGATTTAACTCACCATCCTACTTGATGGAGACTCGAAGCATGCGAAGAGTTCAGGGAAAGGCAGCCATTGAGAACAAAAGAAAGAGATCAGAGAGAGGAGAGGTCTTAACTTTTATAAGACTGATGACCCAAGCACAGTCCTGGGTCACATGATCTGACCACCTGAGAACCAAAGGCATTTATGATCATGCAATAAAAGACAGAGAAAGGCAAATGGAGAAGATCTGGCATGAAGGAACAAAGGGAGCCCTATCTGACTATGACCCACTTGTTCTAAAAACAAGATGGGGGGGGAGAGAGAATGCTGAGATTTTCCAACACTATTGCCTCTCTGGCAGAGGCAGAGGCAGGGAGTGTGGAGCAGCGCACAGTTCTATTCTTGTTGCCCAACTCTGTTCTTGTCAGTGGCTCCTCCACACTCTCTTCTCCTGGCTCCGCTACTGTTGGGAGGGTCCAGTGCCCTGAAAGTCAGTATCTAGAAGGTGAGAGATTACAGATATTTTTAAATCACACTTGATGAAGTTTTATGGTATCTCATGTAACTCTGACAACTTATAAGGCTTAAAGTTGCAGGCACCCCATCTCAGTGTCAATCTGGCAACCTCAGCTGAGTGGAAAGAGGTGGGCCAGAAAGAGCCATTGCCCTTCCCAGCGCACTCTCTCTCTCTCCCTCACACACACACACACACACACACATGCACACACTAGTAATGTAATAAAATTTATTAAATCCTCACAAGTGTTCTTATCCTCAGTGGGAAAGGGTGTTTCAATATATCACACATCAAGAGATCTTGTTGAGAAAATGTATGTATGTATGTGTATATATATATACACACAGAGACACACACACTCTGCACAAATAAACATGAATTTTGCACAAAAATTCCTGGGTGTCATGCAAAAATATTTTAGCACAGAAAAAAAGTATTTTGTGCAAAATACACTTTTTTCTCCCCAAAAACCACAGTTTTAAAGCAAAAAACATTTTAAAGCAACCATCCCAAGTTTTTTCACAAACTTTATTTTTTGCAAAAATACCCTGAAATCTGCAAAATCAAGGGGAAAATACACAAAACTATCACATGGGACAAACTTTTGAAATGCTTCGCTCCTGTGTGTAAGAATGGCATAAGCAATGATTTTGCGTGCTTACCTCTCAAACAGACAATAGTAAGTGTCAGCAAGGTCAGTTCTATTGTTAAGCAAAGCAAGACAGACATAACTAGACAAAGACTGTATGTGTCATCAAAAGGCAGCAATTTGTAAGTTACTGAATTCATTTTTTCCCCATTTTACTATCAGCTATGAAGATTGGCACTTCTTATATTTCTCTCCCATGTGCCAAACTAATTGGGCTGCCTTTGATGTTATACACTTGAATTGTTGAGTTTGCCATTTATTTAACAAAGCAATTAATATATTTAGTGCTGTTCCTTGAGCAGCAAGGTGTCTTGAGATGGTCTTGGGATGGTGAAAGCCTGAACAAGAACAAAACATAGGCAAGCCATAGCTCTTCATTTCGGAGAAGTTTACATGAATGTGAGAGAAACAGCTATAACAGTGTGTTGAAGGAAAAAATAACACTTTTGTGGATACTTCAAGAAGATTTACATATTTGCCACTTTTTAGTCTTCAAAATTCAGCACACTTTGTTATCAGATTTTAGATAGTAGTGTTTGTTTGTGCGTGCATGTGTGGTTAGGTTTAAGTTTCTGTAAAGCCAATTTGTCACATGTAATTCTTCTCCTCTTATGGTCTTGGTTCTGAGAAATTATCTCCAATTTTTGTAAGTTTTTGTACATAGGATAGCATCTCACATCTGTGAGTTCAGGGATCTGAAATACTACTATGTAGTATTTATAAAGATCAATTTAATGACTCTGTCCTTTTGTTTCCATCTGTACTAATAAAGAGGGTATGTGCATGTGTGTGAGAGAGAATCTTCCATAACTCTAAAACCATAAAAGATAGACTTGTGAAAATCAGCAAGCGTACTAAGGCAACCCTGTGTGTGTACCTCAGAGATATTTGATTTCTAAAATTGCATTAACTAGTTTTGATCTATTTAAATGTGTCTGAAGCTTGCAGTATTATTTTCAGCCACTACGTACTACACTTCCCCAATCACCTCATAGCTATTATTTAGGACAGTGGCTCCTATTTGATAGAAAACATTATATTGCCAGACAAGAATCATTGGGCTAAGTGGCTGAGTTGTTGAGGAAAGAGAAGGAGTACTTAGTTGGATGTGAAGGGTAAGAGTACAATGGGTGGGATTCATTCTGAAGGATTTCTAAGCTGTCCAAAGCAGGGTTCCTATGATAGGAATAACCTACAATTCCCTAGATGATGTTCTAGACTGAAAAAAATTATTTGTCTCACTGAGAAATCTGGGAGTTGCAAACCTCCAGCAAGATATTAATTATAAAATTGTTCTTTCCTTTGTAGCTTGGATTTACATTAACATATGGCAATACCTTTCCACGGTGGTAGGATTGCATAGCGCTGTTAGGCAAGAGGCTATGCTGATGAAAGCAGTGCTGCTAGTAGGGTCTCTGATGTCAGATAGGCTTTTGCTGAGGAGCCAGACTAAATGAGCCAAACAGCTACTGGGTACCAGCAGTAGTGGGGGATAACATTGGTGAAGGATCTCTTCAGAGACAACAGCAGTGGAAACATAGCTAACACTTGTCAGTACTGCACAGAAGAAAGCATGGTAAACCCTTTTGAATGTCTTCTACCATGCAAAACCCTATGGTGAGACAATCCAAAATGAAACAACAGATAGTGCCAGAAGATGAGACGTGTAGGTCAGATGGCACTCAATGAGCTACTAGGGTACTGTTAGAGGAGAAGTACAAGCAGTCCTATGGCTAATGACACAAGTGGACTCAAGCTGAAAAGACATTTAGCTGGTGATGTTCTCAGAGGTGAAAGGAAAGCAGTACAACACATATTATGGGAACATGGAATGTGGGAAGCATGAAGCTGGGAAAGCTAGAAAATGAAAAGAAGAAATGGAATGTATAAAGATTGTGATACTTGGGGAGAGTGAGCTAAACTGGACAGAAATGGGATATTTTGAGTCAGATAATTACACAGTGTTTAATTCACGAAATGAGAAACTAAGAAGAAATGTAAGAAGAAATGTGGTAACATTAACAGTCAGAAGAGATGGAGCAAAATCACTCAAAGGATATAACGTAAAGGTTGACTGAATCATACCAATAAGACTTCAGGGAAAACTCATCAATATAACTGTAATCCAAGTTTCTGTTGCAACTTCAGAGCAGGAGATGAAGAAATTGAATGATTCCATGCTAGATTCCAGAAGCAAATTGATCACATACCAAAATAGGAATTGTTGTTAACCATAAGTGATAAGAATGCAAAACCAGGAAACAGCAGAATCAAAGACTGTAGGAAAATTTGACCTACAACCAAGAAATGAAGCAGGAGAGTAACTGACTGAATTTTGCAAGGCCAATATTTATTCACTACAAACACATTCTTCAAACAACCAGAGAGGTGACCGTATGCATGGACCTCAACTGATGGCTAATATAGAAATCCAACAGACTGCATAATTGAAAGCAGAAGATTAAGAAGCTCCATTCTTTCTGCAAAACCAAGATCAGGAGCGTATTGTGACGGACACCATGGACTGCTAATACCAAAAACCAGAGTAAAACTAAAGAAGAACACTAAACCAACTATTGTGCCAAAATGTTACCTGAAGAATATAGCCCTAGAAATTAAAGATTAGGTTAAAAAAGAAATTTGTGCTATTAAGTCTGATTGACCAGGAGCCAGAAGAACTCTGGACTGAAGCCAGGGATATTGTTAGGGAGGAATGCCAAAAATGTAATATCTGAAGCCAACAAGAAAAAATGGTTTCCAAATGGCAAGAGGGTCAGGCAAGGCTGCATTTTATCACTCGATATGTTTAACTTGTACACTTAACACATAATATGTAAAACAAGATTAGACTCAGAGGAAGGAGGCATGAAATTTGGAGGAAGGAACATCAACAATTTAAGATAAGGAGATGACACCAGGCAATTAATAGAAAATAGTAAAGACTTGGAGCAATTACTGAAGAAAGTCAAGAGAGAACACAAATGCAGCTGAACATTAAGAAAATGAAAACAGAGACTACAGATATTTTGTATAACTTTAAAATTTCAGTGGAGAGGAAACATTGAAATAGTTCAAGATTTTCCATAACTCGGCTCAACCATTAATCACAATGAAGACCATAGTCAAGAAATGAGAAGATGACTAGGGCCATTTCCACACTACACTGTTATAGTGCTATTATTCCACTTTCAACATTCTATGGGGTTTACAGTTTAGGGAGGACCATTTAGAATTCTCAACCAGAGAGCTCTTTGGCCGCAGTAAACTACAAACTCCAGAATTCCACAGGACGAGGAAAGTGGAATAATAGCACTATCACAGTGTAGTGTGGAAATGGCCTAGGCCTTGGAAGGACAGAGATGAAGGAACTAGAAAAAATCCTGAAGTGTCAAGATCCATTACTGAATGCTAATGTTAGGATGGTTCATGCCATTGTATTTCCAATTTCCAATGATAGGATTACTTGGAGGTCTCATAGGGACACCAAAAGTTGAAGTCAACAGCAGTTAGAGCCCTGGTGGTGCAGCGGTTAAACGCGAGTACTGCAGCCGCAATGTTGTGAGTTCAATCCTGCAGGGTTCCAGGTTGACTCCATCCTTCCATAGATCAGTAAAATGAGTACCCAGCTTGTTGGGGGCAATTAGCTAAATACATTGTGAACTGCTTAGAGAGTCCTTAGCACTGATAAGTGGTATAGAAATGTAACTGCTAACTTAACAACAATGAAATTCCTAATGAAGTTTTGGGTCTTTTCTATAAACAAAACAGTGATAAAAAGTATAGCTACTTTGTGGAATCATAGTAGGGAATGAATCTAGCTGAACCAGAACTCTCTAATGATAGTCCTGTTATTCATAAACACACATTTTTGTGTCCGTTTAGAAAACAGTACCTCAGTTTTTGAGTGGTGCCTTCCTGTGTGTGTGTGTGTGTGTGTGTGTGTGTGTGTGTGTGTGTGTGTGTGTTTTGTCTCTGCAAACCCTAACAACAGCTCGAAAAGCGATCTATACCTGTTGCCTTTATATCATAGTTATGGTTTTAACAAGACATTCTGATGCCTGAGGCAAAACAGTAAATAACTCCTTTCTCTTGTTAAAGTCATGTGCACAGTACCAAAAAGCCAGCCAAGTTATTTTGGCACCCAAGGCAGAAAAGTCCATCAGAACCTCTTCCCAATCTCACCAGTAGAAACACAAGCCTAACAAAGTAAATAACGAACAATTTGCTGCCTTCAAATGGCACCTATAATCTGCTGCCTGAGGAGACCAACCCTGATCACAGCCAGGCTATTAGCTTCAGCTTAGGAATACACCAGGGTCTGAGTAAAGTATGGGAGAGGGTGCAGAAAGGAGCTGCTCTATCTGTTCTCATTACTCCTTCTGAGAGCTTTTCTGTTTCCATTATTCCTCCCATTTTTGCTTTAATTTGATTGGTGAGATGTCACAAAAGTTTTAAATTCTCATTTAAAAAGTGCGGGATGGGAAGAACAACAAAAACAAAAGCCACTTGTTACTTGCTCTCACAGTACTCAAAGAGGGACAATTACAGAAACATTGTGGTTTTGAATAATGTCAAATGGGTTGGAAAATTTGAGCTTGCAGGCACTTGTATTTCAACCTAAGTACAGGAAAATCTCAAAACAAGGGCTGGTCAACACTTATGCTGGAGAGAAAAAATAAAATGGTTATGGATATGAAACTTCTATACAAAATCTTAAAAACAACAGGACATTTTTTCAGTACTGATGCCCAGATGATATCCTTCAATACACCTATTTATTTATTAAAATATTTGTATCTTACTCCTTTACCATATGATTTCAGGGCATCATTCAATAAAATCAAAATCTGCAAAATTGCAAAAAAATATGTACAGGATATACCAAAAATTTAAACAGTACAAAACAGTTAGAAATAACTTAAACAGATTAAAAGCATATGAAACAATTTGACAATTTAAAACAGGACAGTTAAAATCAGTTAAAACAGTTCAAACCATAAATATGTACAGGATTGGATAAAATCAATAACTTTAATAAAAAACAGTATGTTTTTCCTTGGAACCAGAATTACAATGTTGGCATCAGTTGGGCATGTAAGGGAAAGGTATTGCATAACTGAGGTGATCTTCTCCAATGTCTTCCAAGATTGTATTGCTTCCAGTCCTGGGACACAAAGGAAGACTCCTTCTACAGACCTCCATTTTTAGGTATATATATTTTACACACACACACACACACACACACACACACACACACACACACGGGGAAATGCTTCTTCATATGTTGAAATCCTAAGCTGTGCAGCTCCTTTAAGACTGGTGTAATATGGCCAGCATGGTGCAATGGTTTGAACATTTGAATACAAACCTGTAGACCAGAATTTGATTCCCTGCTCAACCATGAAAACCTATTGTGTGACCTCGGGTGTGTCACATACTCCCAGCTCCAGAAGACCCCATTATAAGTTTGCCTTAAAGTCACCATAAGTTGGAAATGACTTGAAGGCACACCACAACCACAAAATCATCTCTAGGTGACTTATAGGCAAGAGACTAAGTAGGAAATGTAGGATACACATTTCATAGTTCACTACCAGTTCAATTTTCTGTTTTCAGTGACTATCTCACTTTAGGGCCACCCCTGCTCAAATCTCACCAAAATGCTATGAAAGGGATATAAATTGTCACTTAGGCTGTTCTCACATGCAAGATGAAAAAATATAGAATGCCTCACTCTCATGAGCTAGATTATGAGAATTTTTGCACTTTTTTTTTTACTTTTTGGTTTATTGGAAAATTTAATGAATTTTTAATGCAAAAGGTGACTTTTGAAACATTTATTTGTACCCCAAAACGTCTGCAAATTCCACTGAAAATTAAAAAGAAAATCATCCTTTTCCTCTCACTTAAAAATGAAAAATCTTGTGGCAGTTACAGAGTTTTTCTTAGGAAGGTGTCACAGAAGACACCCTATCTTGTAAAAGATAAAGAAGTTTGCAAACATTCTTTATATCCCTAACCAAAATATATTCAAGAGCTTTAACCTTTTAACTATTTTTACTGTAATGGGATAGCCTAAAACAGTGGTTCGTAACCTTTTCTTTACCAGGGACTTCTACAAATATATTTTGTTGCTGGGGACAACCAAGACTTAACTCACGATTTAAATACCGTATTTGCCAGTGTATAAGATGCACCAGACTATAAAGCACACCCCATTTTTGACAGTTATTCTTGAGAAAAACTTTTTTTACTATGGCACCGAGGCTTCCCTATCCCCAATTCCCTTCCATTTGCCTCCTCGGGAGTTCTCCCGACAAAGGCAATATGTGTAGAGGGAGAGGCGTAGGCAAGCCCCTTAGACCTTCCTCTGCCTTTTCCAGGCATTAAAAAACTGCCCGGAAAAGAGCAGCCAAGGGTCCGGGAGTGGAGCCAACACCAGTGCCAGGCTACCCAGACCCTCGGCTGCCTTTTCTGGGCTTTAAAAAAATGCCTGAAAAAGACCAGCTGAGGGTCCAGAGGTGGAGCCAGCACCAGCGTTGGGCTGCCCAGACCCTTTCCTGCCTTTTCTGGGCTTTAAAAAAATGTCCACAAGAGACCATCTGAGGGGCCGGGGGCGGAGCATGATGGGAGTCCTCCTTTCAGCTCCTCCCTTTTCATATGCATTTAGCCCAGTGGTTCTCAACCTGTGGGTCCCCAGTTGTTTGTGGACTTCAGCTCCCTGAAGCCCCAGCCGCTATGGTCAATGCTCAGGGCTTCTGGGAGCTGAAGTCCACAAACATCTGGAGACCCACAGGTTGAGAACCACTGGTTTAGCCTCAGAAGGGAGCAGATGAAAGGAGGGCTTCCAATGAGCAACCAGCATATAAGATCCACCCCATTTTAAGGGGTATTTTGGGGAGAAAAAAGTGCATCTTATAAACCAGCAAATAGGGTATTTAAATTTAGATTTAAATATTCAACCATTTATTTATTTAAACAATAGGAATAGCATGAATTTCTATACTGCTTATCAGCTAAGTGCTGCCTAAGGGGTTTACAGTGTGTTAGCTAATTGCCCACAACAAGCTGGGGAACCTGCAGAAGGATAGAAGGCTGAGTCAACCTGGAGCCCGGCAGGATCGAACTCACAACCTTGTGGCTGCAGTACTGGCATTTAACCACTGCGCCATCAGGGCTCTTAGACTTCTGGAGACTAGGATTCCAACCCCCACTCAGATACTGGCTGACCTTGGGCAAGCCATATTCTCAGCCTCAGAGGAAGGCAAAGGCAAACAAATTATGGCCCCAAAAACCCTGTGATACATTCACCTTAGGGTTGCCATAAGGCATAAGTGACCTGAAGGCACACAACAACAAAGTACCACTGACGGGGAGGTTCTTTCTAGCCTTCATGTGTCTCCCCTTTGAAACCTGACTTATGGTGATCCTAAGCAAACCTATTGTGGGGGTTTCCCTGGCAAGTTTTCTTGCCTTTGCCTTTCTCTGAGGCTGAGAGAATATGATTTACCTGAGGTCACTCAGTGGGTTTCCATGGCTGAATGGGGATTCAAACCCTGGTCTCCAGGGTCATAGTTTGGACACACATACACACCTGCTGCCATGTCCCTTCTGTCAGGGACATGTAGTGGTAGTGTGCAGCTGCTGAAACTGCTTCCTTGTTGAAACTGCTCCCTCAGCATGTGCGTACACCTACCCTGCTGCTATGTCTCTGTTGCTGTTGGTGTCCAGCAGTAGGGATTTGTGAACCCTGTGAGGGTTCCACAGACTTCTGGGGCTCCCTGGACCTCAGATTAAGAACAACTGGCCTAAAAAATTCTTCCTTTTTTTTATAATGTAAATGCTAGAATGAAGGACCTGGAGTCTTATGAACACAAAGAAAAAGCTTTTAATTACAGTGTTTGGATGGGTAAGGATGTCTTTACTGCTTCAGATTGATTATAAAGAATCATATTCACTCACCTAAATGATCATCACCTCTTCCCTGATTGTTCTTCATCATTAGTGAAGATTATGGCCTATGTAAGATCTGATCATGGCACTGACTTAGATTACTTTAAAAGTGGATTAGACAAATTCATGGAAGATATACCAGTTCACAGCTACTAATCATGCTGATTATATACTCCTAGAGCATATAATGCTCCATCTCAAGACCAGTTGATGATAATATCATTACATTCATGTCCTATTTGTGTTCCAGTGAAGAAATCACAACCAATGACTGACAGCTAGTCAAGCCCCACTTTGGGTCTGCAACTCAGGTCAGGTTCAGTACAAGAAGGGAAGCTGAAGAAAAGGCCCCCAAGTCCTAGAGAGAGCCAGAGGCTCAGGTATCTGGCTCAGACCATTCTCTGCAGATGAAATGAGAGGCTGCAATCAAGACATCCAGGGGAGCACAGTTGTAGAACACTCTGCCTAAATACTACTTAGGATCTGGATGTTGGCTGACTGTACTGCTTATAAAAGGTAGTTATGAACACCAGCTATCTCACTGAGAATAACTTCAGCCTTTCTTTTGAGTGCTCAGCTTAGAAAAGCATTTCAAATAGATTTAGGAATTCTGGACTGTTTAACAACCTGTCTATATATACTTCCTGGAATTCTGACTTTGATTTATAGCTTTCTTTATCCTGGATTGTTTCACACCAGGTATCTGTTGCTCCTTGATGATGATTATGGTTCTTGGCTCCTGACTGACAACAGCTTATGGACTCAGACCCTTGTTTGTAGTTTAGGGGAGGGCACCAGGCTGATGAACTAGGTGCATTTTTGGCCTGGTCCAGCAGGTCTCTTCTTAAATTCTGATCTTCTTAGGTACACTAGTTCACCTGCTGCCATTATGCATTACAATTTCTTACTTTCTCCACAATGGAAATCTCTCTGCTGGAGGGGCAATAGTGAGAGGTTTGCGAAGAGCTGTGGAGGGGGGTCCACAACTCCCACAGAAAATTCTGATGTTGCCCCAAATGCCCCCAAACACCCTCTGTGTACATGGGGGTATTTCACCAAGTTTAGTCCCCTTCAGGCCATCGTAAACCCAAATGATCATTTTTACAAAAGATATTACCTGGAAATCATTTCCTGTTCACGTCTGGTTTCAAAAAACAGTCATCTCTAGGTCTAAAATGTCCTGGGGCCCAAAAAGTGGCAAAATCCCTGCACATTCTCTAGAGAGCATCTTAGAGATTTTTTTTTTAATCTGTGGATACTGTAGGCCACAAAAATGGCCCTGGGGGTACTCCGTGCAGTCTCTAGGCCATACTTTGCCCACCCCTGCCATATCCCTTTTGGTACATGTGAAAGAATTAATCAATGGCCATTTCTGCACTCCACTGTTATAGTACTATTATCCCATTTTCAACATCCTGTGGAATTCTTAAGTTTGTAGTTTACCGAGGCCAAAGAGCTCTCTGGCTGAGAATTCTAAAGGTCCTTCCCTAAACTGCAAATCTCAGGATTCCATAGGATGTTGAAAGTGGAATAATAGTGTTACCACCACGTTCTGGCCTGACCTTTGGTGAACCAAAGATATCATTTTGATATCATAATTTGGCCCAACTCTGCCACCAGCCAAGTGTTTGTGAGGCCCGCTGAACAAGCGCGAAGCTAGGCATGGCTATTACTTGCTGCTCCCACCAAATCAAGCCAGATATTGCCAGATCTGCTTTAGGGGACCTCCTGAAACAAACACCTTCATTACAAATGCACACTACCACAAAGGGACCCTCTGCCCTGAGAGGACACCCCGGTGAGCTAGATACTCAACTGTCGAGCTAGCCGCATTTACATACCGGCTATACTATTGTCAATTCGGACTTTAACTTAATCATGCAAATTTTGACGTTTCGGAAGCTTTGTCTCCAACCCAAAACCTATTGTTTTTGTCCAAGACCAGACTAGCCTGCGGTTGCTCTTTCCCCTATAAAAATCCCCCGCTTTTGAGAGCTCTTCGGAACTCTCGCCGGAGCGCCCGAATTTCACTCTGCCTTGCTGCCGCTTGGTTCAACAGACTCCCCTCGGCTGCCACGCCGGGTTTCCACTTCTTCAATCAGGCTTCTTCAGGACTACAGGACAGGTGGCATATCACCCATTCCCCTTGAAACTCTATTTCCTTTTCTAGTTAGGAGTGTGTTTGTGCTTTTCTTTAATAACTGTTTAATAAATCTTAATTATTGTTTGAACCATTTGCCTGCTCACTGACCTGACGCTGTATACATAGGGTGAAAGATCCTGCTGCGTTGCCCTGCCTCTCATTAGTCAAGAGAGAGCTCCAGCTAATTTCCACATTTTTGCTTAGTTTGTTTAGTAGTTTGGGTGCCCCTCCCGGGACCCCCAATTCACAGGGTAACAATAGCACTATAATAGTGCCGTGTGGAAATGGCCAATATCTTTTGCTTCTAGCACTCAAGATTTGCCAATATCCAAACATGTAGGGAAAGATATGTGAAATGCTCAGCCTGTTTTATGTATCATGCATAAAGTCTTATCTTTCTCCAAGTAATTTTGTAGAATTTCTGGGGGGAACCATATTTTTAAAATTTATAAACCAACTATACAAATCTAATGCTGCTTTAATTATCTTTGGTGCTGGCTAGAGGATCTGGGAGCTGTAGTAAAAAAACATAACTGGCTTTAGAGCAGCTAAGGCTGCAGGAGGTTGGCCATCAGCAACAGCAAGGGAAGCAGTGTGGTAGATGGAAAGCCTTTTCCCACCCACAGCAGCCACTTTCTGGATCCATCACAAAGGCAGAGGTGGCTAATGGCTGGCTAGAGGCAATCTCTGTATGACATTCACCGTAAAACTGTGCTCCTTTGGAGATTAAATTATGGACCATTATTCTTTGCAAATGGCAGACAGCACTCCCCAAGGCTAAAGACTGACATAATATTTTAAAAAATAATCAGTATGTTCACAATATGCCCTCAATACAGCCTTCAGAGCCTGAGTTCTCAACAAAATTGTCACATGAACATTAACAGCCCTTCAGTTTCTTGCCATGTTTTAGCTACTCTCTCATTCCTATACTTCCTACCACTGCTACTTCTTTCTTCTTCCAGTTGTGGAAACTTAACAAAGTAGCCCACAGTTGGGTTCCTGATATAGAAAGATGTTGGCTTGCTTCCATCTCAGATGCTTGCAGCTGGCCCCTCCCTAAACTGCAAACTCCAGGATTCCATAGGATGTTGAAAGTGGAATAATCACACTATAAGAGTGTAGTGTGGAAATGACCTGTCAAATCCTCATAAAACTGTTGTCCATTTGTAGTAGAGCTTAGAAATAACAACTAGTTGCAAATAGCTAGTTACCTGAAATTAATTCCTTTTTGAAAGTTAACAAGGAATAACCACGCACCTTTTGTGGTTTAACTGTAACATTTTATTTACTTCTTTTAGTCAAAAGGTTGTAGTCTCACTTAATGGTGATAGATATATATTATATGGTTCCAATAATAGCTCATGCTTTTCCTCATGTTACTGAATTCAGATGTTTTCCTTTTAGAGTTTATTTTAGCTACTTTTGAGAAATGTTAGTTAGTTTTAAAAATTATTGCCAATATTCTACATTGGCTACTTAGTTATGTATGTGTAACTAAACAATGTTCTCTTCCCAGACCACCTTCCAGTCTGCCTTAAGAACCAGCAGCTACAGCAGGTGGAGGCAGTACATCCAGCTTTCCTTTGGGGCATAAGGAGGATGACATTTCCTACCAAGTCTTGCCACTATTTATCACAACTTGGTTCACTGGTGGGACAGTGGTGCAAATGTCATTTTCCTTGAGCTCAGATCAGAAGTTGAATGGACTACCTTTTCCTGATATGGTTGCTGGCTCTTAAGGTGAGCTGAAGTGGAATTTATGTAGGTTTGCATTGTGACTATATAGTCTTACTGAATACAGACCAGTTATGGATCTGTAATTCTAGATTATGCATTTAAAACTATGATACTGAATACCAAACAGTAACAATAACTGCTTTAGTAGCCTTGAACTGCAGCCGTAGTTCTGTAACTGTAACTAATCAGTCTTAAAAGTAATTTTCCAAGTTTTCCTTGTCTTTTTATGTTACATCTGTTTTCATCCCTTTCCTGCTTCTGGACTGTATCAAACTGTGTTGTGATCTACAAATATCTACCCATTTGGATTGGAAGGTAGTTTTGCACTCTTTTACTCTGTTATGGTAGTTGATGAAATCCATGGGACAACAATCCCCACTGGATTTATTCCATGCGTTTCCCTACTGTTTTAAAAAAAACAAAACACCAAATCTGTTTTTCCCTAACAATGCTTGATTTCTTTCTTCCCTGCCTGCAAGGAAAATAATTTGATTCAGTCCCTTGGGTATTTTGAGAGTGTGTATTGCACAAGTTGTTCTATAAAATCCAGCTTCTCTCCTGCATCCAAGCCACAAGGCTAAGTTAGCTGAACTGAATCCTAACTAACAAAAGACATTTCATAATGATTTAATAGCAGGAGGTTGATAGACAACTGTAATTTTTTTTATCAGATTTGTGAAGTGTGGAGACAACATAATTTAAAATGGGCTTAAGAATCTGTTATGTAGCCCAATGATTTGAAATGCTCTCTCTCTCTCTCTCTCTCTCTCTCTCTCGCTATATATATATATATAAAACAAAACAGAATGAAACTTACTGTAGTTATGGAGTTCAGAAAGTTAGCTCTATCAAGAACTAGCACCTAAGATATTTGTCAATATCATGTATCCTCAGAGTGTGAGGAAGGTGTTCAGTTATCAAGGAAAATACAGCCTTCACCATCTAGTATGTGTCTTCCTTGGAGAGAAAAATGTTCATTCCAATTTGCCCTACTCAACCAGATTAATATTCTGTGACAGGGAGGGTCAAATCATTGCTCCCCTCTCCCCTGTTCCCCAATTGTTTGCTTCTTTGGTGAGGTGAAGGTGGTGATCATGAGGTGGTAATCATAAGGTGAAGACCTGAACTTTTGCAATGGAGAGAACCTGCTCTGCTTGTGGAAGGTCCATTGCAGAAAGGTGTGATGCTTGACTAGCTAGGTTCAGAGTATCTGACAGAGCCAGTCCGGGTCTTGAAATTCTAGGAGAGGTCCATCTTTTAGTTCTACCACCTTTCCAGATATGTGGATAAAAATAAGATAGAGCCTTCTCAGTGGCTGCCCCAGGCTCTGCAAGGAGACTAGAATGGCCTCTCCTTGCTGTCCTTCCATTGGATGATGATGATGATGATGATGATGATGATAATTATTATTATTATTATTATTATTATTATTATTATTATTATTATTATTATTATTCCAATGAGCTTTTTGGAACTGAATGTTTTTAATTGAAGGGATTTTAATGGGGTGATGTATTTAATTGCTTTTTACCCTCTTTGAGTTTATTTTGAAACAATTTTAATATTGTTAACAGTTTAATCCTATTTTAATGTAGACTTTTTTATTTTTTAACTTGTAATCATTTGTAAGCCACCTTGAGTCTTAGATTTGGGGGAAAGTGGGGTGTGGAGGAGGAGGAGAAGGAGGATTACACCTGTAGAAGGGTTGAGTATTAGCCTACGTTAGGTCCTACTGCCTAGTCAGAAAAAAGAGAAGAGGTTGTGTATGTCCCGCTTGGGCTGATTTCCCTGTGTTGGTTCCTATTTCACAGACTTCAGAGCACACCATGGGTCCATAAGCCATTGATGTAGACTTGAGTTGACTGACTTGGACTCAAGTCGGACTTAGCTCACTTCAGTGACTTGGCTCAGGCCCTTTTCGCATGGCGTTTTGGAAGTGAGAGGGCCCCTTAAGCATCGCGTAAATGCGAGGAGCGGTCTGCATGACGCACTCACATTTCCACGATGCTCAAGGGCTGGATGCAGAGCGGGCACGGATTTTTTCATTTTAGGCTCTAAGCCAAAAATGGTGTGTACTCGCGCCCCGCTCTGGCACCCCATGCGCACTTACCTGGCGTGCAGTGCGCTGGGAGCCGAGCTGGTTGCACTTCCTGGGCAGTGCAGGCTGGGAAAGGTCCCAGGGTGCACTGCGAAAGGAAAAGGTGGGGCCCTCATGTGAGAGGAAGGAGCTGCGGAGCCCAAGCAACAGGGAAGCAGCAGGGAAGCGGGAGCGTTCCTTCCAAGGCTTCTCGTGCAAGGACTCCAACCCAGCAGCGTGAACAGGTAATGCGCGAAAAGGCTCTCAGACTTGACTCAGTAATAAATGATGCACTGACTTGACTCGACTCGAGACATGTATATTTTTAGTGACTGACTTGCTCCCCTTGCTTCAGTAACATAACACATTCATCCAGAAACCTGATGACTTTAAACAATGCTACCATTGTACATTGGTACTCTTTTTACCTACTGAGACAATCTGTCTCAGCCCAAAGTGTGGGCACATTTATCAGAGGAGAACTGCAAACGGGTTAGACAATGAACTTGAGCCAAACTTGAAGTCTGCTCAGTAGCCTGTCCCTGCTGCATATCAGAGGAGCCTTCAAAAACTTTTCCTAACAGCAGAAGACAAGACTCGCCCTCAGAGTGCAGGGTGTATTTCTCAGAGGGAAACAGCAAATGTGTTGGGCAGCAAGATTGAGGAGGAAGGATTCTTCTTTCTAAAGCTTTATAAGCTACAGTAATGGGGACTAAGAAGGATCCTATTCTTCACTTCTGAAGTTGAAAATGGCAAAAATGCAGATGTGGAGGGCTGATGCTGCTTAAAATGTTAAAACAGACTTTATTCAACTCTGTTCAGAAATTCTAGAATATGAGCTAGTGTATAAAGTAGGCTCCCAGACTACTCCCAGAAAGTATCTTCAAGGACTTGAGACTTGACTTGAGACTTGAAGGTAGAGACTTGATACTTGACTTGAGACTTGGAGTAAAAGACTTAAATATATCACTGCCATAAGCCCAGGGGGTCAGGGAGGCCTTCTAGCTTAATCCTTGCAGTAAGGCAGGGTTTATATCTCATCTACTCGACAACCAGAGTAAAGTGCCTGAAGAACGAATAAGCAAATCCGTGCAAACATTGAGCAGACGAAGCCTTGCACTTTGAGAGAACACAAAAGAAGATATACTTGTTCATAGACTGAATTGTATGTATACACAATTCATTCACTGAGCCTCTCTGGAGGAAATGTTATGAAGATTCCAATTCACGTCATATAAAATCTTTGTCTGATATGGAAGTGGGGGTGGGGTCAAACCACCAGCAATAATATTTGTCATTCTTCACTCATCACCTCCAACTATTTAAAGGAGACAAAGCACTAACTCATACTAACTGATATTAGGCATGAGAATCATATTTTATTGGCTTACTACCATGTTGTTCTGGTAATGTGGGAACCCATGTGACAGTAGGGGGGGATCATGTAGGAAGAACAGTAGCAAGGATCCAATCATGTTCTTCTGTGGTTGGAAAGGCTACCATCAGAAGCAGGAGGAGGTAATTTTGCCTCCTCTGTGTATCTGCCATCCCCCCCACTCTCAAAATTTGGGGAACCTCAACCAGACTTTTGACAGTGCAGGCGTCTGTAATAAGGAGGGGTGGACGAGCAAACTCCTCCATGCTGACAGAAATCTGCTAGTGTGACATAGAATTTTAGCCAACCTACGTATCTAAAAATTAAGAAAATCTACACATAACTTATAAATAGTTCCTGTTTACCACATTTAAATTATAATTACATTATATCACAACTGTGGCTTATGTCAGGATCCTCGGAACTATAACTGTAGTTAATTACGTTTTAAAGTAACTCAGGACTTCTGTGGTTCTTTCTGAATGCCCCTGCTCTTATACTATCTCATCAGTATGTGAAGAAATTGTATAGAAGCTTTCCAGATGTTTCCAATAACTTTAAATTGGTACTTAGAATTCTGAAGAAGTGGGGGGGGAGCTTTCTAACATTTAAGGCCCAGACTACAGAAATGGCTGGAAGGAGGACAGAAGGAGTAGAATTCTATAGTTTCAATCCTCTCTGTAGATCCTGTATGCACCTTTCTTTGGATCTTAGGTGCAGCACTTTCCTAATATGGTTCTTCTAATGGTAGGAATGTTCAATGATTCATTCCATTTTTGAATGAACAGACCTGTTGTGCAGTTCCTGCACTAATGCAGAGATCAAAATGCATTTATCCCTTGCTGTTTACATGTATATACATTTTTATACTCTCACCTCAAGCAACCTACCAAAATGTGAATATGAAATGTGTATGTTTGATAAAAATGCATATAGGATGCACATTCCAGATGAAAAGCACACAAAATTCATATTGTTGTGTAAAGTGCATACAAAGTGAATATTTTTGTGGACAAGCACATGCAAAAATAGAGTACACCTTGTGATTATTTTTGAAAAATACAGATAGATGCAGAAGCAGACTAAACAGAGTCATGAATGAGCATACATGAAATTGACAGAGAGTAGAAGCAGATAAATCCATCCAGCCCTACCTGTGTTTGATACCAGTTTACAGCACTCTTTAAGAAGTGAGAGCCTCGTCTTAGAAAAGGGGTATGCTAGCATCCCCTTAGAGAAGTTCTGAGCATTTGATTTATCTTATATCCCTAGTAGGAGTCAGAAAGAAAGAAGTCAAAAGTAGGTAATATATAGTCTTCTTCTTCTTTGACAGGGTTGGTGGCAACAATAATAAAGGAACACTGAATGAAGGCCAGAAACACCAAATGTTTCTATACCTGCACATGCTAATATATTGATCCTCTCTTGAAGATTTCATAAACGCTATTTTGAAGGAATAAGTTTGGGTTGCCTATGGATTCTTGATGACACTTTAGAATTACAACCCAATTTATACTTTCTGTAATAATCAGCACAATAGGATAGTAAACCTGTCTTTGCTGAGTATAGAGGATTTATATTTTATCACTGCAATTTAATCAATACAATAAGACACCAACACACACACACACACACACACACACAGACTGCAAAAGACAAAGGACTTTATGACACAGCATTGCCCACTCAGTGCTTTCATTGCAATGCACAGACTCTTTTCAAGGCTTTTGAGGAGGTTTATGTACACATCAGCTATTCTTATTGCTGCTATATGACACATATACCTTCCATTACAGCTGAGATATCAGCCACCATGCTTTATAGTAATCAAAAAACATTTTCCTTACCAGCCTTTTTATAGCCAAGGAAAAAGAGCTTTGAGTAAATAAGCAGAGTTTCACACACACACACACACACACACCTCAAAAAGGAATAGAGATGGAAGCCTGTGACCATATATCATTCTACTTATTTACTTTCTGGAATGTTCCACCACTAGCTGCAAAGGTAATTTTATACGTAGCCATAATTCTCAACTTTTCTCAAAGGAAGTGAGCATCCATGCCTCAAAAATTATGCTTCCTTGACTGGATTGACCACAGGATTCATGAGCATAGATCAGTCAGAAGATGGGTAGCAGGCTTAAAAATCTATTTTATGGTGGCAAGGCCTGCAAAAAAAGCAAATACTATTGCATTGTTCTCAGGATCAGGGGTAGCTTAAACATAGTCACTGAACTGGTGCCTTTGTGGTACATCTGATGCTAAGTAGTAGGTGAAGAAGGAAGAGAAATGTCATCTTAGGTTCCACACCTGACAGGGTTTTTTGTTTTGTTTTGGTTTTTTTTGGTTCTTTCCATTATAGCTGGGCTATGGGCATCCCTCAAGTTGTAAGACAGAAATCACAATCTATGTATAAAAGCCAACCAGACTGACAATTGAATCTCACTTCAACATTAGTGTCAGGATAACATGTACTTGATGACAGAAGGTAGGCCATGCAGGCCATACACACAACTCTGTCCTCCAGCATCTTCCTGTTTTTCCCTTTCTCCATCCTGAGCACCGCCATCCTGAAGGTAGCTGCTTCCTCCTGTCTAGTGGCAGGGCAGGCCCTGGGTCACAATCAAAGCAAATGAATGCTTCTGTGAAATATTAGCTTATATCCTTAGCTTATGAACAAGAGGAAATGTTTAATCTGTTTGTCAGAATTCTGTGATTCTATGATTGCAACTTTTTGCTGTCCAGTAGATGCTGTAGGCCCCCAGTCATGGAGGTTACCACGTGGCTCAATGAGTGATTGGCATTTCTTAAGTGGTATTGCTAAACACATGCACATACACACACATGCATACACACACACACACTAAATCAGGTCTATGTGTGTGCATAGGCAACAGCCAAAGTCTTGCTTTATGTGATTCAGTCCTGTTGTAGGTGGTTCTGTTTGTTGGTGTGCTCTGTTTCTATAGGTATTTCTTCCTATCAGACCTTTTCACACTATTATTTTCCAGTTTTACTGCCATGGCTTCATCCTATGAAATCCTCAGATCTACAATTCAAGGAGGGGCATTTAGAATTCTCAGCCAGAGAGTTTGAGTGCCTTACCAAATTACAAATCCCAGGATTTCACAGGATGCAGCCATGGCTTTTAGAGTGCAATCACAGCACTGTAATTATGTAGTTTGAAAGCATCCTCTGTTTCTTGGCTTGTCTACATTTTCATACCAGCCTCTTTGGGAGTACAAGATCAGGGCTCAGATCAATCTCCTCTGGATTTGTCTCAGTGCAATCCCAGTATTGATTTCTTCATATTGGGATGGTAAAAAAAAAATTAAAAAATTCAAATTAAAAATAACCAGAATCTGAGAGAAACCAAAGCTGACAGATTTGCCCATCAGTGGAGAAGTCTTTGAGTGTTTAGGCCTGCAAAGCAGGCTGTAAAAATGACTCTTTCATATTGTTACATTATAGAGCAGGATCCAATTCTGAATTTCTACTAGTAGAATCCAGTAGAAAATGGAGGGAAGGCAATCTTCCTATGTACTACAGTCCCATCTTCACATGTATCCACAAAATGGGCATTGAGTGAAAGCCATTTTGGGAAAGTCTCTACAGCTGGTTTTGCTGTCATATTGTCTTCTGGCAGGGTCCTCATCTTTAACATCTAAAAGCAACTGGCCCTCTCACTGCTCCAAATATCTGTCCCTGCTGGATGTGGTCTGTACAGGTGGTGGAGCGTACATCTAGAACCTTTCCACACTAGGCTGTTATAGCGCTATAACTCCACTTTCAACATCCTATGGAATCCTGGGGTTTGCAGTTTCGGGAGAGGCCGGCAGGCCCTTCCTGAAACTTCAAACCCCACGATTCCATAGGATGTTGAAAGTTGAGTCATAGCGCTATAACAGCCAAGTACAGAAAGGGCCCTAGTTAGGTTTTTATTAGATTTTACTAGAATTTGCACATTTCTTCATATGTGGGAAGGGAAGAATTTGAGAATTTAAAAATGTGAATTTGGGAGAATGAGAGAGAAAACAACAACGCCTGAGATTTTTGCTCTTCCCTATATCCCAAAGCTGAAGGTTACATAGCAAGTCAGCTGGAAATCAAGACCCACATTAGCCAAGAGAGTTGAATTAGTTGGTGGGTCTTTCTGAAATAATCTGAAATATTGCTGTGTACCTTGACCTACTGCAAATCACATGTCTCAATGCCAATAATGTAGCCGTGTCAGGCAGGCTCATATAAAGGTATCAGGGATTACCAGAGACATTGGCCATTTCCACATGACACTGTTATAGTGCTATTATTCCACTTTCAACATCCTGTGGAATCCTGGGGTTTGCAGCTCAGGGAGGGACATTTAGAATTCTCAACCAGTGAGCTCTCTGGTGTCAGTAAACTAGAAACCTCAGAATTCCATGGGATGTTAAATGTGGAATAATAGCACTATAACTGTGTAGGGCAGAAATGGTCGTTGTAATGTAGCAGCTAGCATGTTGGACTAGACTTGGAGAGTTGGATGAGACCAGCTTGACATATCTCACAGGGATGCCATGAGGATAGTCAAGAGAAGGACTGCTATGTGCAATTCCTCAGGCTCACATAAATAAAATTATTCTTACTTTGTCCAGTCATTTCACCTGGGTTGTTATTAAGTTCCTAGAAAAAAAACATCGCAATGAAGTTTAAGATACTATGAGATGAAAGAAAGAGAGGGAGAGATGCATCCATTTTCAAGGCTAATGTCATATTGATAAGCTCTTTCAGATCGCAGGAAAAAGAACTGTATCTTCTGGAAGTTCCAACAGCAACAATTCACCTTTCAAGTAAATTACAGGGTTCTCCAAAACTATTAAACATTAATAAAATACCCATTTTTCAATATCAGAAGAGGACTTTCAGCCACTGATTTTTTTTTCTAATTTCTTTTGGGGGGATAGTCCATACTGATCCCAGAGATTCCCAGGGTGGAAAATTCCCCCTTAACTCAATCCAATTGCCCATCTATGCTCTAGACAGCCCCTCTTATTGACTGGGCAACTCAGATTAAGAAGCTCACACTGCTGAGCTGGGAAGTGGAATACTCCATTAAAAATAAATAGCATTTTTAAAAAGAAAATAAGTTTTTTGATTGCAGTTTAAAACAGAAATAAAAATGATAGGTTACTTGAAGCACTGCAGTAGTGAGGGTAGGACTCTAACAAGATAAAGTTGAAAAGAAAAGAAATTGAAAACTATCTTCCTGTTTTCCTCTCAAGCTGTCAGATGGGGTGGATACAGAACAAAGCCTAGCACAACTAGTCTTGACTGAATGCTTGTTGCTAAATGAACATACATACACAGCAGACATTCTCAGTCTCAGGCAAGAGATGGCTTTAGTAATGAACTCCACAACCATTTCATATTTCATTATTTTATTTCATTAATTCAAGCGATTTCTTCATCACCTCTTAGGCCGTAACTGCTGCGAAGACAGAACATTCTTTAAAAACTTTTTAAAACAGTCTTTAAAAAATGCTAAAATACCATTTTGAAACAAAACCATTTCAAACGTTAAAGGCCATGAGGAACAGCACTATTTTAGCTGCCTGATAGAAGCTGAAAAGAGATGGGGCCAACATAATTTCCTTGGGTAGAGAGTTCCATCACTGGGAACTTTTTAAACACTTGGTAGACAATCTCGCTAGGCATTATATGGATGAGAAGACCAACATCACGAAGAAAAAGAGGAGGAGGAGGAGGAGGGGGAGGAAGCAAAGCAAATATGACAGATTTATCCATCCTTACTATACACAGACCTACCTCATCCACAGGGGTTATCCTGATTCCTTTCAGTGAAGGACATAGATCTGTCAGTGCATGTATTGTAAAGTGTACGTAGATCTGCTTCTTCTACTGACATAAGGTAAAACAGCCTATTGCTGTTCTACCAAAACTCACTGTGCATGTAGGATCTTGACCAGTAGCTATTTCTGTGTAGATAAGATAAAAAGCCCAGATACGGTATAGCAATTTTAACCCATCCTCCTGGGTAAAGTTCCTATCAAGGTACACCTGATGTAAAAGCACATTTTTTAAAAAAAAGATTGCCTCTGTGTATCAGCATTCAGAAAAGACAAATTGCTTCTAAACTCCCAGTAGTGTATTTTTGGGGGGGGGGTGTCTTTAATTCCACCCATGTTTTTAGTGCTGCTAAATTTCTAGTTTCTTTTCTTAGCAAAACATCAATTTTTCCTCTTAAATTTGTTGCATTTTCTTCCCTGCTAAATTGTGTGTGCCCCCCCTTCTTTTCCAGTTAATATAATAATTTAGATGAGTGGTGGTTAGCATAATTCAAGACACTTGAAATGCTTTCTGCTTAAAGCTGTGTTTTAGGAGAATTCTATTTCAGGGACCAGTGTAGCGTGTAAAGTGCTCTGATATCTAAAATTGCTTCAAGTGAATCTTGTAGATTCATCCAAAGGGATAGCTCTTAGGTTTCCCATAATATTATTCTATAGTATGGATTATGCTACTACATTTGCAATACGTACACTATCCAGTGAAAGTCACAGGTTAAGGGCCACAGAATAGATCTGTAAGTGAGAACCTGTAGCTATAACTGATTATTTTGTTATTTAAATGAAGTGTTGAGCTCAGCGTTAGGCACACATGTCTCAGAATACTGGCTGAGGTCTCATGTGACAGCTCTGTTTCTCCTGGGGCCTTTTCACACTGCACGATCATAACACTATGAATCCATTTGAACTGCCATGGTTGCATCCTATTCTACAGTGTGAAGTCTACTGAAGGACTAGACCAGTGGTTCTCAACCTGTGGGTCCCCAGATGTTCATGGACTTCAGCTCCCAAAAGCCCCAACCACTATGGTCAATGCTCAGGGCTTCTGGGAGCTGAAGTCCATGAACATCTGGGGACCCACAGGTTGAGAACCACTGGACTAGACCTCTCGGGCTAAGAATTCTAGGTCTCCCCCCACCCCAAATACACAGATCCCAGTTTTCCATAGGATGGAAGCATGACAGTTTGACTGGAATCTTAGTATACCCTCCAGCATTTCACAGATGAAAACCAGGACGTATGCAGCCAAGCAACATCAGAGTTGGTAAAAATTTTTAAGGAGGGAAAACATGTAAGCTAGGAGAGGCTGCAGTAGTTTGCTTTTGCCTGACTCTACTGGAGAGGGCAAGCTTCCACCCTCTCTCCTACTCTTCCTATGCTGAGTTAATTTAATGCACAATACCTTTGAACTCAGTTTGCACCAACTGAAGTACCATTCTCCTTTTCTGAACTCACTGTGGAAATCTGGCGTTTCTCTTTCTATATATGGTAAAAACCTTTGTTGTAAAATCTATCTTCCCCGCATGGGAGATTAGTGCAATCCCTGATGTCACCTTTTGGGGGAATGGAATGCAGATGCTTCCAGTCTGCGGGCTATTGCTTTATTTCCAGTTTCCAATATTTCTAATATTATCGTTCCAAGCTCAGGTCATGATACTAAGGTAAATTTCTGGAGAAATTCTCTAGGATGAAAAAAAGATTCCTATATGTCTGCCATGGAGGAGGCTTGCCTTAAGGAAAGTGAAGTACTTGTTTACACATTCTTTCTGAAACAATTTAGTCAGACACTGATTTAATGACAGAGATCAAAACTGGCATCCCAACAGATCACTATGGCTCCTCTCGTGCCTCTGGATGTAGCCAGTCAATGGTGATCACCAAATTTTTGTTTTCAGGTTCAGCATTTTTTGTTCCATGAAAGTACTAGGCCCACAAAATATTGACCTCACGAAAGCTGATGTCAAAAATTTCTCATGCCCAGTCTCAAAAGTGCTACTGAGGTTCCTTTATGAAAAATACTTGGGCTTATTGTCTTTTAACTTTGATTTCTCAAGTTTTTGCCATTTTTTAAGAAATGTCAAAATAAAACAAAACATGTCAATCATGACCACCTAAATGAGCTGTCTGTTTTATATATTCCTGAGACCCTGATCACCAGCCTATTACTGAGAAAAGGTCGTTTTCTCATGATACACAAAAAATGTCACAGAAAGGTCTAGCTTTTGTATACATGTTTTGTATGTAGAGGCAACCATTTTTAAGGATAGATCACTCTATATTGAGCCCTCTGTATGTGTGGGGGTTTTATTCCAGGCGCTCCCGCAAATAAGGAAAAATGAGAATGCTTGTGTCCCATTATATTCAATGGTGGCAATGTGCATACACATGCTTTAGCGTGTCCACATGCATGTCACTGCCTTTTTGACTATAGGAATATATTGCATGAGCTGGAAATCAGACATGCACAGGTCACAGGTAAGGATGGCCCAGTGTATTCACTTTAGCAGGTGTTATAAACCAGTTCCAGCCTCCAGTCTCTATCAATCTGCAATGTTCATTAAAATTGAGATTGAAATGCATAAATTTACATTATTCTCCCTATAAACAACCTAAAACCAGACTACTTTCAGAAACAGAAGAACATTCTTCTCTGCCCTATTCACATTTCATTTGCTAGCAAGTTAAGGAGTAGATGCTCAGGCCAGGATATATAAACAGCACAGTAATAAAGTCTATGATCCACCATTCCATTCTAAACTGGGTGATGAACAAGAAAAGTCTGCAAATTGTCACAGTAGGGTGCCCAACCCATAACCTAAGTGGTGCTGAAACAATGCCTTGAATTTGTCCATTCATTTATCCAACAACTTTCAGTGTCATCTGAAATAAGTTGCCTAGTGCTGAGTGAAGTCAGGCCAAGGCCCTAAGCTCTGTCAATTTTAGGACGCCTCACATTATGGGACCTTTAATACTACACAATTCTAGTGCTATATTCCAAGCTTATGGAATCTTGGGATTTATAGTTTTGTGAGGCACTAAAGCCCTTTGGATGAGGGCCAAGATCCTACATCACATACATAGTTACAAATACATAGCAACATAGAGTCTTCTGACGTGACTCCCGTAACCTTCCTTAACAGCGAGCAACTGCACCATGGAATGGAGTTCTGTTCTGCTGATGATCAGGGTGCTGTAGGATTATGTTTCCAGTCTCCTCCTGCCAGTGATCTATGGTGTGATGAGGAATTGTGAGAGGGCTTTTGCTTCTGATTGTTACACTGCAGATGGCAGGGAGGGGGCTGGAAATGTCATTCTGCTGCATCCTGATTGACAGCAGAACAGAACTCCATCACTTGGTATGGCTCGTGGCTAAAGCAGGATGATGGGAGGAGTTGTATTTGTGATTGCGGCAATAGTACCGTGTTCATAAACATGAATATTGAACAGTTATGAATACAGAAGCCTAGCTTACTCACTCATAACTACTCAACAAGGTGACAGCCTGAGAAGTCTAAATAGCCTTCTCCAAACTGCCAATCCCAGGTTTCTACAAGATGTTGTCATGACAGCTAAAGTAGAAAATAGTGCTATAACTGTGTAGTGTGAAGGGGCTACATGATTTTTTTTTAAAAAATGTATTATTCTAGCACACTGGTTTTTTTTAATGTTTGTGCTTAATTATAGTGCCAGATTCATAATGAGAGGCACTAAAGTTCAATTTACTAAGGGTCTTTCTGCACTACACTGTTATTCCACTTTCAATGTCCTATGGAATCCTGGGCTTTGCAGTTTAGGGAGTGGCATTTGGAATTCTCAGCCAGAGAGCTCTTTGGCCTCAGTAAACTACAAAGTCTAGAATTCCACAGGATGTTGAAAGTGGAATAATAGCACTATAACAGTGTAGTGTGGAAAAGCCCTAAGCTTGTGCATAAAGGCAGCACTGATTCGACTTCATGATGGGACCCACTCTTCCTTGCTACCACTGATGTCAAATTAAGCATCCACAATCTACAAAGCACTAAGATGTTGAACACTGGGCTAACTCCAGTGGTGGGCTCCAACTAGAATAGGCCCTTTGAAACCATAGAACTTACGTCAGTTATTGGTTTACTAAATTTCCGTTGGTTCAACAGGTCTGCTCTAGTTGCTGGATTTATCCTCATAGCTCCAGGATACTGCTACATTATACTCTCCCTTTTTAGCAACATACACACAATAGCATATCCTCTTTCTTCCATTTGCTACCATGTCGAGGTACTACCAGACAAGCCCTTACTCCAGGAGTAGGAAATGTGTTGCCCTCCAGTGTTGGACTGCAACTCCTAGTAGCTCTAGCCAGGATAGCATGCTATGATTTACTAGTGTTTATTGTATAAGCAGGGCTTAAGTCCTGTATGATATTGTATAATCAGGGCACCAAATCCTGTATGATATTGGAAGCTGAGCAGAGTCACCCCTGATTAGTATTTGGATGGGAGACTGACAAAGAACACTAGCTGCTGTAGGAACTGGCAAAACAACCTCTGAGTGTTGAGAAAATGCTATGAAATTCATGGGGTTGCCATAAGTCAACAGATGACCTGAAGGCACATACACAAACAGTGTAAGCATAACAGTATTCATACAGGGTTTGTTTATGAAAGCTTTCCTAGAGACTGAAGCAACAGAGGTCTTTAAGCCAGAGCTTTCCAAACTGTGTGTTGCAACACATTAGTGTGTCAGCTGCAATTTGTAGGTGTGTAGCATGAATGTAATGGGTGGAGGGGATGTCTGTCCTGCCATCGCAGTTGCCCCGGCCCAAGGAAGAACCTGGCGAGGGCAGTGGCAGCAGTGGACCAGGCTCGGGCAGAGGGGTTTCTTCCACTTACTGAATTACTTACTGACTTACTGTGTGGTGAAATGATGCATGTCTAAAAAGTATGTCAACAACATGAAAAGTTTGCAAGCTCTGCTTTAAGCAATACAAGACACTTAATACAAATTCCATATCAGGCTTGGGCTCTTGCATTTGAGTTTGTCCAGAGTGAAAGCACCGTTTCGTTTCCTGGGGGCTCTTGATTCAGACAAAAGCTACAAAGCAAAATGCAAATTCTTGATTTTAAAGCCTAAAGAAGACAGATGCTGCCTAAGCAAGGAGTTGCATTCTTGCATGGCTGTTGGTTGCATCCAGCTTGAATGGTGATTTCTATCGGCATTTTCAATCCATGGCACCTCAACTGATCCATCACAGACAAAAAATAATGGATGTCAGCACCAAATTAATGCTTTTGCCATCATTTTCTATCCGTGTGAATGACATGAAAGCAACAAATTAATCAGCAAGAAACCGATTAGAACACTTTCTGCTTTATCCTAGTCGTCTCCATCTGGAAATGCTATGAACCTGTATCTTAGGGCATTTCTTTATGGAGGTTTCCATGGAGTAAAATTTATGGGGATTGTGTGACCTGTAAGCTGCATGTGGTCCCAAGACCCTTGTTGTAGCCCTCCAATGTTTCCCAGTCTCCCACTAACCCAATCTGGACTTAAATCAGCAGTTCCTGCGTCAGAAATTGCTGCCACAGACTTTGGATGTTAAATTGCAGTATCTGCAACAAACAGCCTCCTGAAATGAACACAATATTAACCTTTCACCATGGTTTTTCTTTAAAAACATGCAAAATTTGTTTTTCTTAGGAGCTCTGTTCTCTCACCTCACTGCCTCAACAATGACTTTTTCTTGATATCCTTCCATGGTCCTTAAAGATAGCACCTATACAAGATATGATATTCAATTGCTGCTGTTGTACCATGTAGCCAGTAAAGACATTCATTCTTATGAGTGCATTCATTTAAAATGTTTATAATTAAATAATGAGGATTTTTTTTAAAAAAACTTAATGATGGTGATTTTTCTGATAAATTAATCATTAGTTGATCAAAATAAGTATTCTGACAATACAGATAAAGTATTCTAAGAAGGATGGTGGCAATTATGATTTGGCTATAAAATGTTTTTGTACTACTGTAATTTAGTATAATGTAATTTTGTATGGTGGCACTGCTTTTCTACAGCGGCAGGATTGTGTGCCTCTGTGAAGCAAGAGGCTATGCTGATGGTAGCTGTGCTGATGATGGGATCTCCCATGTCAGATAGGTTTTTGCTGAGGAGCTAGACTAGATGTTCCAAAGAGCTACTGGGCAGCAGTAGTAGTGGGAGATACCATTGGTAGAAGATCTCACCAAAGGGTCCTTACCAATGGCTTCTCTTCATCATGGAGAGAGGTGACTAGTAGGATGCCACAAACTTCTGTCCTGAGCCCAGTGCTATTCAACATCTTTATCACTGACTTGGATGAAGCAATAGAGGGCATGCTGATCAAATTTGCATAGCCATGTTTAAATATTTGAAGGGATGTTATGTTGAGCAGGGAGCGGGCTTGTTTCCCCTGTTTCAGAGAGTAGGATAAGGAGCAATGGATTCAAACTGCAGGAAAAGAGATTCCACTTGAACCCCAGGAAGAACTTCCTGACAGTCAGAGCTGTCCAGCAGTGGAATATGCTGCCTCGGAGTCTGGTGGGGCCTCCTTCTTTGGAGATTTTTAAGCAGAGGCTGGATGGCCATCTGTTGGAAATGTTTTGATGTGTGTTCCTGCATGGCCGGGGGTTGGACTGGATGGCTCCTGTGGTCTCTTTCAATTCTATGATTCTATCTCTCAGGGACAACAGCAGTGGCATCATATAGTGTGGGGGCTAATAGAGAAACAAAGATGATAATAACAATATTACTATTAATGAGAACAGCAAGAATATTCAATATTATAGCATATTGAACTTTGGGAAGTTTATACAGTGCTTGTGATAGTGAGTAGTTAAAACAGTGTTACAGATAAATGGAAGATATCAGTGATTTTTTGAAATTTTGTGTCACATTGTTTTCTGTGAAGAAAAAAGGAATGGGGAAAAGCACCATGTTTTCCAGCAGATTTCAACAACTGATTTCTTCTTTGTGGAAGTTAAGGGAAATTCTGTCTTTCCTATATGTGCCAAATCTCTTGCTGTGCTAAAGAAAGCCAGCCTTGAAAGGCACTACAGTACAAAGCATAGCACCTACCAAGGATGTCAAGGCCTAGACAAAATACAGTCCTAGCAAAGAAACTTAGTAGTGCATCAAAAGAGTTTTCTTTAAAAGGCTGAAGAGCAAGCACCCGTTTAGTTATGCTTTCTGTGCACTTAAAACCCTGTTGTCTGTGCAGTGAAGGTCACTTGGCAAAGGAGGTTATTGTGACTGCTGTGGAGGTAACAGACCTAGATAAGGTCAAACAGTATGGCAAAATAAACCTGTCCCATAAAACCGTTGTAGCCTGTATTAGGGACACAGCAAAATACATTGCAGTCTCTGTGAAGGTGCAGCCAGCTTTGTAATCTGCCCTCATATATATAACCACTACAGCACAGTCTGCATATTTTTTGAGTGGGTCTTGAGGGCCTAAGTACCCTAAAAGCACCAGGTGCTGTCTAATCTTGGAAGATAAATAGGGTCAGTTCTGCTTAGTACTTGGGTGGGAAACTGCCAAGAATACCAGGTGATGTAGGCTACACTTCAGAGAAAGGAACTGGCCAACTACCTCTGAGTACTCCTTGCCTAAGAAAACCCTGTGAAATTCATAGGGCACCATAGGTTGACAGGTGACTTGAAAGCACGTGTGCACGCGCACGCACACACACACACACACTATCACGGTTGCATGGCATGAATCAATTGTGTACATATCAATTGTGCTATGCCTCCATTTTGTTGAATGGCAACATTATAGTACTGAACCAAGACACCAAATACATATCCATAGATGGTACACATCAATGTGCAGTGAGCATTCATACTCAATGCACATCTGTATGAGCAATGACACTACATGGGCAATGCTACTTCTGCAACCTGGAATTTGGATTTGCCCTCTTTGGGCAAACTACAGTGATTAGGAAATGTACACATGCATAAAAGACCATCAGAATTCTGGCCCTGACTTTAAGCAGCAAGTAGATGTGTTTGTGTACCATGTCCTTGGATTCTGTGGGTACAATCATATATGAACTCTGTAAACACAATCACAGTGGTGTAAAACAATTTGCAAGTTTAAATCAAATAGAATCAATGTAACATATTTCATACTACAGTTGACTCTTCACATTCACTAGGGTTAGGGGTGCAGGACCTTCACAAAAGTAGGGAAATCACAAATATCAAAATATATGTGTGTTTCTGTAGGAAAGGGGCTGAGGCATCATGAGGAGAATGGGTACTCAGGGTCCAAACCAGGCCAGGGAAAGGAGAGAGAAGAGGGGTAGCATGGTGGCTGTGTACTTGCTCTCTCTAACCCATCTCCTTCCTTGGGTGTGGGAGGGATCAGGAGGAGGTTTGTGGTGCTGAGAAAATAGGCTGCTAGCCATCCTTAGCTGGCCAGGTAGTGGCTGGAGGAGGAGAAGGAGGACTGGAGATGGGTTTTTAAAGGGTTGCACAACCTGAATGGAGCCACTTGAGAGGAAAATTTCCTGCAGAAAAGAGGCACCTAAGGTGGGGAGAGTCAAATCCATGAATATCAAATAAATGTGAAGGGCCATCTTTAAACCCAAGAGATATCCAGTCTTCTAAAGTTCCCTGAATCAAGTACCAATGTGGGACTCATTCTCAGAGATTTTCCATGTATGCTATTTAGCTAAGCTTGCTGGATCTCTGGACCTGGCCCTGAGTCTCCAGATTTTGTGGGTCATATCCAGACAAAAGTACAAATTCTCCAGTTCTGGTAAGCTCAGCTCTGGGCAAGAGGAAAGTCTTGTATCGAAATCTCCAAGTCATCTATCAAAGCAGCAGCTTGCTACAGTTTGGAAGCCTTCATTGATTGGTTGCTGCAACTTCCAAAGCCTCTTGAGGGGGAGGTCTACTTATCTACTAAGTTAGCCTACTCTTTCACTTCCAGTCATTATGGTGCCTGGATTCATGCTTTACTCTCATTTGTCGTGACCGTCTTGCTAGAAGCAAATAGTATAGATTAAATGTTCCTTGTCCTCTCTCCCTAAGTAAGTGAGAAGGACTGATCTCATCACTTCACCTTGATCTGAAAACATCAAACATCTGGAAGATTTCTCTCTCTCTCTCTCTCTCTCTTTCTCTGTGTATGTGTGTTTGCATAACAAGCAGTGAACAATACGGCTGGTCCTTATTGCATAATGCTTAATGACATCATTGGGGCTGTACCTAGGTCTCAGGTTTTGGCCCAGAAACCTCAGGCCTGGGACAATTCTGAACTGGCAACCCTATTTTTAGCACTTACTGGCTGTAGTAATAATAATAATAATAATAATAATAATAATATTTATTTATATCCCGCCTCTCAAAACAGATCGAGGCGGTACTACAGCAGTACATAAATACATTAAAAGCAGTTAAAACATAACCCATCCTTCCCACCCACCAACCCATCTAAACCCCCTAAAACACATTAACTATTAAAAACAAGAAGACAGTTGGTCTGTGACGTTAAAGCCCTAACTATAACAGATATACAAAATAGATAACAGACACATAATGTACAGTCCACTATAAGTAATTATTCTACTGTGCTACATACATTAAAATTAAACATATGACCCAATTCAAAGTGGCATGGGCCTAATTCTTATTCCTAACAAACAGATCTCCTTTCTTGTGCCTGCCTGCCTTTCTTTCTTTCTTTCTTTCTTTCTTTCTTTCTTTCTTTCTTTCTTTCTTTCTCTTTTCGTCTTTCTCCTTCCAAACCAAAATAGTAAGTACCATCCCTTCCTGAGGATTTCACCACACATTGGGACAAAACAATAATTCATAGTTTTTATACCTGCTCTTGAAGCAATGCTGAAACCATATTTTTCAGTAGGCTCAGTTTCTATAATTCAGATCTATTTTTGCTTTTTGATAATTTTGCCAATGGAACACCTTACATCAGTGGTTCTCAACCTGTGGTTCCCCAGATGTTTGTGGACTTCAGCTCCCAGAAGTCCCAGCCACTACGGTCAATGCTTCTGGGAGCTGAAGTCCAAAAACATCCGGGGAACCACAGGTTGAGAACCACTGCCTTACATAATTGGATCTCAGAGGATATCAGTAACACTAACAAACAATGAGATGACACATTTAGGCTATGAGCTTGCTGACCTGATGGTGTGCCATTGTTTCATACACCAAGAGTATCCTTCTGCATAGTCTCCCTGCAAAGTGCATCTCTAAGGCTGCATGTGCTTCTTCCAAAAAATTTCTTTTGTGTTCCCCAACTTCTCCAGACTCCCTAGACTGCCTGGAATTTTCATTTTAAATAAGTTACAGCATCTGTAAAAAACTGTTTTTCAAAATCAAGTGAATTTCTTACAACTTTCAGGGTATTTCCATTTTTTATTACTTATTTATTTAGTTTATTTTTTTCACTTAATTTTTATTATGTTCACAAACATAGAACAAACAACAACGCAGGTTGAAAAATGGAGAAAGAAAAGAAAAGGCAGAGTTGAAATATTATAATATACATTTTTAGTCTGAATCAATGTTATATAAATATATATATATATATATGCATATAAAACAATTCTAATCACACAGAATGTTTTACTACTGGTTATAAAGAAGAAGACAAAAAAAAATGAAAGAAAATACTGTCTTTCCTAAGTTCATATTGTGGATTCTTTTGTTCCGTTATACTAGCAACTTAATTTTTATACCCTTCTCTTCATAGCTATTTCTCTAATTCTACCTCTTCCAGAGTCTTAGGTCCTTTTTGCATGGCATTTTCCATGTGAAAGGGTGCCTGGAGCATCTCACAATTGTGAGGAGCGATCTGCATGATGCACTCACAATCATGTGATGCTCCAGGGGCTGGCAGGCGCTGATTGCATACCTTTTCATTTTCAACTAGAAGCTAAAAATGGTGCGTGATCATGCATTGCTCCCGGGCCCCGTGCGCACTTACCTGGCATGTGGAGCCTCTGGAGCCTTGCCGGTTATGCTTCCTGCCCCAGCGCAGCCTGGGAAAGTCCCAGGCTGCGCTGTGGAAGGAAGAGGTGGGGCTCTCACGTGAGCAGGCAGCTTGTGTTTGAGCCGAAGAACCCCAGACGCAAGAGCCTCTTGCCGGAGGCTGCTTGTGCGATCTGCGCACCCCAGTGCCAGAAGAAGGTAAGGTGTGGAAAGGGCCTTAATCCAGCATTATTCCTAGAAAAAAGGGGGGAAAAGAACAAAGTCTACATTCTGTGGGTTGCTCACACATATTTATATGTTTTTGTATAAGCAGTTATAGATACGTTTTGTATATATCTGCCCCTTTACTTTTTATATTTCTCACCTATACCCATGTCCCATTACAAAGCTTTCCTTCTTCTTTTTCATAACTTCTCTGATTGTCTTCTGTTTCTTTGTTGGTTACGTCTTCTCCTTCCTCTTCTGCTTCTTTATCCATTATTCTTGATCTTGTTGGTTGGGTGTTGCCTCAGCAGAAGTATCTTCTTTCTTTTACTTTTTTGGAGCTTTTTCTCTATTGGTAAAATTCTTATTATTGGCTTGTGATTCATCTCTCGCTATATGATTCCTATCCGTTGTTCTGGTTTCTCCTACGTCTCTTTTAATTATTTCCACAGTTTTTTTAGCTTTCGCTGGGGAGTCTATTTTGTACCTTCTTTGCTGGTATGAAAATTACAGTCGTAATTTCTCCCATCTGTAGTTGATTTTGTTTTTCCAAAGTACTTGTGTCAATGGTTTATATTCTTGTCTCCTTTTTAGAATATAGAATGGAACATCTTTAAATATTTTTACATCTTTGTCATCGATCCTTAATTGTTTATTATAACTCATCTGGAGAATCTTTTCTTTCATCACTGTCCTGTTCAAACAAATAATGATATCTCTGGGCAATTTTGTTCTCTTGTGATTCATGAGTTACGTCTGAAAATCTTATCAATGCATGGTTATAGCCTCCCTTCTGTAATTTCCAAAAATTCTTCTAGGATAGAAATTAATTTCTCATACAAATTCTCATCCACAATTTCAGGAAGGCCTCTGAATTTTATACATTTCTCTCTATAACTTAATTCTTGAAGCCCCACTTGTGTCTTTTGGTCCACTTGCTTCAAGCCATTGCTTCTGTTACATTTTCCAGTTTCTGATTTCAATTTTGCAGATATTTAACTTCTTCCTTTAGTTTAGATATATCTCTTGAGACTAGATCCAGCTTGTGACTAAATTATCTAGTTCTTTTTTTATGTCCAAGTTTATCTTGGTGTGAGTTCCCTTTGATTCTTGCCTGATTTCTTTTTTCAAAGCTCTTAAACTCTTCCAGATGTAGTTGAATATGCTGTGAAATCTCCACAGACATTGAAAGTTGTTCTGTAGTTATTTTATTTTTTTATTTACTTTTTATAAAAACAAGGGAGTTTATACACAATACAAATAATTTACCTTATTTCGTGTTGTACATCAATCTTACATAAGTTCTCTATTAGTTCTTCCCAGACATTGTTATCAAGTATTGCTTATTATTGTATATATTTCAGTCCCTCTTTTCTCTCCCTCCCTATTTTCCCCTTCCCTCCCTTCTCCTCCCCTTTCCCTTCCCTTTATAAAAAGCATTTCCCTTCCCTCCCAGTCTTCCCCCTCTCTCTCTCTCCCCTTCTTCCTCTCCTTATTCCACTTTTTCTCCACTCCAAACTCTTTATTTTCTCTCTTATACTAAACCTCCTTCATGTGAAATCTTTTTTTGTTGTTGTATTCTACCTTGATTAATAATTTTTTTCCTTCCCCCTAAATTCCCTCCTTACAGTAAATGTTACCCTTTATGTTTCTTTTTTCTATTCTTTACCTTCTTCTCATTTCTCTTTCACCCATCTAATAATTTCTTTCCACTGCTTTTCAAATTGTTGAGTTGAGTTACCTTTCAAGTTGTTGGATAGTTTTTACATTTCGATAATGTCCATCACTTTTATTTTCCATTCTTCTTGGGGGGTGGTCTTTTTCTTCTTTCCAATATTTTGTGTAATTCAACCTTGCTGCTGTTATTAAATTTAGCAATATTTTTCTTTTACTCTTCATTTGACTATTCTCTTCAATCATATTTAATAAATATATCTCCGGAGTCATCTCAAATTTCACTTCTAGCAGCTTGGTTATACTGTCATGAATCTTTTTCCAATATTTTTTTGCTGTAAGGCATAGCACCATGTATGAAAATAAGTTCCCATTGTTTTTCCACATTTCCAGCATTGCCCATTTCCTTTTCTTGTTATTTTCATTAATTTCTGGGGAGTCATATACCATCGATGCATTGATTTATAAAGGTTTTCTCTTAACGTCAAACTTTGTGTAAATTTTATATCTTCCTTCCATACGTTTTTCCATTTTTCCAGCTCTATATTGTGGCCAACATTTTGCACCCATTTTATCATGTAATCCTTGATCTGTTCCTGATCCAGTTCTCTTTCCAATAAAATTTTATAAATTTTTGAAACTTTTTTTTCTCGTTTTTCATTAAAATTTCACCCAATTTATTCTTTTCCCGTTCCCATCCTCTGTTTTTTAAATCCATTTTATACCTTTCTTTTATTTGTCGATAAGGAAACCAATCTAATTCGATGTTCTGCTCTTTTAGTTCTTCTCTAGTCTTTATCACCGGTGTTCTTCCTTCCCCTCTTATTATATCTGTATATCTTAATGTTCCTCCTTGTTTTGGTTCTGTTATTCTAAAAGCTTCTTGGGCTGATGTCCACATTGGTAATTTACTGTAGAATTTCTTGTTGATCATCTGCCACATTCTCATCAAGGCTCTCCTAATGTAATGATCTCTGAATTCTCTATCTATCTCTGCCTTGTTATAACATAAATATCCATGCCATCCAAAATTTACATTAAATCCTTCCAATTCCAATAATTTATAATTTTTCAATTGTATCCATTCTTTTATCCATTCTAGACAGCATGTTTGATAATATATTTCTAAATGTGGTAGTATGAATCCTCCTCTCTCTTTACTATCCTGTAGTACTTTCATTTATATTCTTGGTTTCTTCCCTGCCCATACGAATTTTGATATTTCTTTATTCCAACTTACAAATGGTTTTTTATTATTAGTTATTGGAAGATTTTGAAACAGGAACATGATCTTTGGAACTACCATCATCTTTATAATGTTTATCAGTCCTAATAATGAAAGATCCAGTTTATTCCATTTCTGTAAGTCTGTTTTAATTTGATTCCAAGTTTTTTGATAGTTATTTTCATAAAGTTCTGAATTTTTCTTTGTAATGTAAATACCCAAATACCTAACCTTTTTCTCGATATTAAATCCTGAGATTTCTTTCAGCTCTTCCTCTTCTTTTTTAGTCATATTCATTGTAAATAATGATGATTTGTTCTTATTTATCTTGAGGCCAGCTACTTGTCCATATTCTTTCAATTCTTCTAGCAAAATGGGCAGCGTTTCTTTTGGTTCTTCTAAAAATACAACCATGTCGTCTGCAAAAGCTCTTACTTTGTGTTCATTCTTCTTTATCCTTACCCTTCTTATCTGATTTGATTCTCTGATTTTATTATTCAATATCTCCAATGTCATGATAAATAAGAGTGGTGAGAGTGGGCATCCTTGTCTCACTCCCTTTAAAATCTTAAAACCTCTGTGGATCTTTCCCCGTTAATCATCAAATTCGCCTTTTGATCTTTGTAAATAACCTCTATCCAATCTTTGAATTTTCCTCCACAGCCATATTCTTCAATACTATTTTTCATAAATTCCCAAGAGATATTGTCAAAGGCCTTCTCCGCATCGAGAAAAGCCATTGCAAATTTTTTTCCAGGGTTTTTATCGTAGTATTCTATGCAGTTTAGTACTGTTCTTATATTTTGTTTGAGATTTCTACCTGGTAAGAAACCTGTTTGGTCCTCGTGAATATAATCCTGGAGTATCCTTTTAAATCTTTTACTTAATATTACTGTGAATATTTTATAATCGATATTTAATAGTGATATTGGTCTATAGTTTCTCACATCTTTAGTGGTTCTGTAGTTATTTTAGCCGGTAAGTCTGGCGTTCCACCTTTTGCAGCCTTCTTGGCTCTTGACTCCATCTTTGCTAATATTATTATAAAATATCCCTGCCAGAATGACTCCCCCCCCAGTTTCATCTAATACTTTCTCTCCTCTTCTTTACCTACTTTATCTGCTTTCCTTTGTCTGCTTTTCCATATTTCTCTTCTCACAAGAAATTCCTTACCTTCTTCTTACCCCTCTACCAGTAACTTACCTTCCCTTGAGGATTCCTCTGTAGTAGTCCAAAATTTATCAGATCAAGTTCTACCTATTCTACTCTCCTAGTCCACTCAAAGTTCCAATCGAATTCATTAGCAGCTTAGGAATTTTCCCCCCAACCAAATTGATCCAAATGATTAGTTGATTTAAGAGCCTTTAAGCTCTTAGATAACTGGTTGCTTAGATAATTAGTTGAGACAACTAATCAAATCAGTAATTTGTTGGCTAAATAATTAATAGATTATGTATTAATTAATGTAAAATTAATTAGATAATTATGAAAGAAAAAATAAGTAGTTAAATAATGGATTTACCACATTGGTTAATTAATAGAAATTCATGAATTTTAGCTCTGTTCTTGGATCTCAAAGACTTAATTACTAACACAAAAATACAGGATACAAGTACATTCTCTAAGGTCTGTATGCAGTCAGTAGATTAACTACCTATTTTAAATATGATCAGTATTTCATTTCACACACACCCCACATCAAATACCCACAAAACAATTTCATTCTGTTATTACCAATATCAGACAATTAGTCTAGTCTCTTTCAGTTCCTTCAGGATTCTTGTAAGTAGAAAAGCTGCACAATCCTCTTGTATTCTCCTATTTTTGAGAAGTCATTTCAGTCAGACTTGGAAGTTCCACCTCAAACAGTTTACTCTGGCGGTCACTGCTTCTAGTTTCTTAACAACAATATGGATATTTACAGTTTGATTTGTGTAGTAACGTTAGTCTGCCATCAAGTAGCACAAGATAGCAAAAACACCTTTTCCTTCCTTTTGGATTGTTCTTCTTGTATTTTGCCAAGTATTAGAGTCCCCTTTCTGTTACAAATATTCCTTCTTGCAGTTTCATTTCTAGTTCTTTTTTCTCTTCTGTATTAATTTTCTCAACATCCTCTTTCCTTTCTCTTTCCTTTGTCATAGTGCTTCAACTCAATTTCTCTCTCTCTTGATTCCCAATTAATTTTAAAAAGTTATTAGACAGTATTTTTCTAATACTTACAGTCTCTACTGCATCAAACGTTGTGAGCTGCTTCCAAATAATTCAGACTACATTCAGAATCTGCCATTTCTAGCTCTGGATCCCCCTCATGTGGAGCTTCAAGTCTTCTTCCTCATTGCAAAGTTCTGGAACTTCCCAGCACTCTTACACCACCCAAAGAGAAAAAACAAAACAAAAAAGGCAATCTGACTTGTAACTCAAAGAATGTGGGTAACAGATCAATTGTGTTATCTTCATGCACTTCAGACTCCATCATTTTATCAAGTCCTTATTTGTAATGTATTCCTTAAAAAATGGTGACGGCAGCATTAACACCTTAGCAGGCAACCTCTGTGTTGGTGTGGCAGCTCTGTGGTCTCTCCTGGTCTGTCTGTTCTCCCTGGGTTCCCCATAGGGAGGGCTTGGAACAGAAATCCGGACCCCCTGCAAGTCCCTCCCGCACTCTCTTTATATAGTTTATATTTAATTAGCTGTTTAAATTCCCAGCTTAGCCATGTGGGGTGGCAGCTCATCTAGGAGCTCTGCAGAGAGCTTTCATTGGGCTGTCTACACGGCACCATGTGACCCGGAAGCCAAGTCCTTTCCAACTATTTTTATTTAGTTTATATTTTTGACAGTTTGTGCATACCCACATCCCTGGAAGATCCTCAGGCAGAAAACTGGCCTCCAAATCTGCCCTCATTGACCATCCCTCCTCTACTTGAATAGGGTTTGTATTTAAATGTTATTCAATCTTATGTACATTGCAGTCAAACCATCACCTGGATGCAGCCTGTAAAACCACAGATCTGAGCTCTGTGATGCTTCATTTTTAAAAACATTTGATTGTAATGCTCAGCTCTTGGTGGCAGGTCAGCTGTGATGAAAAACTCCATACTTGGCAGAATTTCTGAGGCCTTGTTGCTTAGGTTTAAAAAAAGGAAGAAGCTATATCTGCCTCAAATCTGTCTAATTCAGTTTCTGTAAATCTCACTTTAAGAGCAAACATCCTCACTCAGAAAGCCAGAGTGAAAAAGAAATTCATGAAGGCAAAGAAATAAAAGCATCAAAGACAGAAAGAGAGACAGAGCCCATTTCTTCACTACAGTGTTATAGTGCTGCTATTCTACTTTCAACATCATGTGGAATTCTGGAGTTTGTAGTTTACTGAGGCCAAAGAGCTCTCTGGCTGAGAATTCTGAATGCCTCTCCCTAAACTACAGATCCCAGAATTTCATAGGATATTAAAAGTGGAATAATAACACTATAACAGTGTAGTGTGGAAATGGCCAGAGATTAGTCTCACTATGTGAATTGTTAGAATCATAGAGTTGGAAGAGGCCTGCCTCATGTGCCATTGAATCCAACCCTCTGTTAATACAGGATCTCAGGCTAAAGCATATCCACAGTCACATAGGGATGAGGGCAGGGAGGGCAGTTCACCCCAGACAGTAATGTTTTGGGGGCATCTTGGCCTGTAGCTATGCCCCTGTGTGCCCTGGCCATGCCCCCATGTACTGCAGCCACACCCCCATGCACAGTGGCCATGCTCTTCTTACCGTAGCCCTGGCTCCTCCCGCCCCCCATCCACACACTATCTAAGCTCCACCACTGCATACCCAGCAGGTATCTGCCCAGCCTGTTTTGCAACTGTCCAGAAAACTATGTCTTGTTGCTGGGTCTGTTTTTCTGAAAGGTGAAAAAGGAAAGGGAGGAGGCAGTGGCAGGAAACCTCTGTAAAGTAACAATTTTGCAGCAGTTTTGATTCTACCATACCCCAGGTAGCCACAGCCATAGGAAAAAGAGGAAACATCTCTTTTGCCTTTAATTCAAGACAGCACAATAATAGGCTATGGATTTTGTTAAAGATTGACCTTAGCTTTTTGTTACTAAAACAAATCACTTATATCCATTTTCTTAAATAAAGTACACATTAAAGAAAACAATGTATTCTCCTTTCTCAACAGGATCCCTATACAAAAGGTCATGGATTTGTACTGTTAATCTCACAACCAATTTTTCCCTCTCTCCTTCTGCTAACGGTTGAGGGAGAAGGTTCCTAATTGCTAAGAGATAAAGTAATTGAGTGGTCTCTAGGGTTCCATTTGGTGCAACAAACTTCAATATAGTTGACAAATGTTGATCCATACCATAGGATTAATAAGGTTGCGCTTGGCTTCCTCTTTAGCTTTCCATTTGCTCTTTGGATCTAACTAACACTCTGATTGCTTGCAGAGAACTGACAAAGCTTTATGGTTAATGAGATTGTCTGGTAATTTATCAAATGGGGCTGCTAAACTTACAAGAGACAGAAGGAAGGAAGGAAAGAAGGAAGGAAATGAAGTTCAAGGTGAGAAAAAAGTACTTACATTCTGAATAAAATGTGAATCTTCCTTTCTGTTCTAAATTTGTTACATCTGCTGGCTGTGAACCATGCATTTTTCAAGCTGATATTTTCAAAGCTAGTCAGAGATGGGTAAGAATTTCATCTCTGTTCATATTTCATACCAAAACTTGTTCCTTTTTTTGAACCTGCAAATAAAACTTTTCAGAACCTGAAAATAAAACTGTTTTGAATTTGGGAAGAATCAAAAGTGACAGATGCATGTATACAGAAATAGGACTTTGAATATATACCTATTAAAAGCTTGGCCTTGAATATCTATATCAAGACTGAATTAGTATTGCAAACTTTTTTTTCTTGAGATGTATCTCATCTTTAACACCTGAAATGGCATGCACATATTGCACACTTCTTCATGCTTGTAACAGGTGTGCATACTGAATATGGAAATATTTGAGAATTTTGACATGCTTGGGATAGAAAGAATTTGAGATTTTGAAAATTGAATGAGGAAGAATGCAAAAGTGACAGATTTCTCCATCCTTACCATTGACCAAACAAGCGGGGCCCAATGAACTTCTCATTGTGGGAGTGGTAGATCCATTCTTGATTTTATCTCCAGTTTGCCTATACTTGCTCCAAGTTGAATTGGAGTTTTCCGAGTGCTGAACCTCTGAAAGGATAGAATCCAGCACTGAGAGGGCTCCCATTCAGGCGGCTACAGGAATAGCAATGATAAAATCAAAAGTGGATATGACTAATAGTGATCATAAAGTGAACCTATCATGGGGTTTTCTTGGTGGGAGTTGTTTTGAGGAGATTTGTCTTTGCCTTCCTTTGAAGCTGAAAGAATGTGACTTGTCCAGGTCACCCACTCACCAAGTTTCCATGGTCAAGTGAGGATTCAAACTGTGGTCTCCAGAGGTCATAGTCCAGCTTTCAAACCACTACACCACACTGGCTGTACACCACACTGTCTTTTTGCTTATACATTAGGAAAAAGTTTGGATTTAATTCTGATTACATAGTTTTGTTCTTTCTCCTCCATTAATTAAATATAATTTAATTGAAAATTTCTGCATCACCTTTCAACCCCAACAATGGCCTTCAAGGTAGTTTGTAAAAATAACTTACAGAAGAAAATATATGTTATTGAAACAATTACAAAGTTAAAGCAAAGTGCTAAAATTGAAAAGAGCAAAGTTAAAAATAATCATCCCAACTCAAAATTCACACAATTCAAACCCAGACCAAGGGCCTTTCCACACTACACTGTCATAATGCAATTATTCCATTTTTTAACATCCTATGGAATCCTGAGGTTTGTAGTTTAGAGAGGGGCATTTGGAATTATCAGCTAGAGAGCTCTTTGGCCTCAGTAAACTACAAACTCCAGAAACCCACAGGAGGTTGAAAGTGAAATAACAGCACTTTAACAGTATAAATAGATAGCAGAGGGTAGATTGGAATCTACTGGTGAGTATTAGACTGTTCTGCAATAAATAACCAAGAATTCCTGTCTCTTAATAGTTAAGCAGAAGCAGTAACAAACTGACCATTCCTGCATTAGGTTGCTGAAAAAAAGAAATCTGGAATGGAGACCAAGAATGGATCTGGAAACATGTTTCTTAATTCTGTGTGTACAGAATTCTACCCATACTACCGTTTTGCATTAGGCAGATAGAACATGAAGTTCTACGAAGCAATAATAATATGGATCTGTAAGTCATGTGGTTCGTTTGTACAAAAGCTCACTGGTACATAAACAGGGTCTGTAATGATATTCTAGAAAAGAAGTTGATTTGCCCATGCATCAGTCTAGCTATCATGTTAAAATCTAGTGCTGACAGCATTCCAGCTGTCTGAAGAAGAAATATGTCGTAAATTGCATATTGTGTCAATTCACTAGAAAGGCAAGTATCAATGCACTTTTCAGCACATTAAAGATATAAAAAAAATATTAAACAGCCCATATGGCTACCTCTGGAACCAAGTTAAATAGAGAGGATCTTAGATGTAAGAGAGAAGTATCACTTGTAGGACAGAGAGATCTTACTGTTACTTTTTAAAAAATAATATTTTGGATCGAAAATGAAAAAGTGTAGTCTGCTTCCAGGAGTCAACAGTCAAAAGTATTCTGGCTCTCTATTGAAGTGACTAGGCTGCAGGCTGTAGGATATGTGCGCATGTGCTTTTCTTGAGACTGAATTATACATCACACATCTGACTGCTGATCAAATCTGCCTATAAATCTCTAGATCAGATTGTAGACTGGGAAATGGCTAGTTCTAATCATCAGATTTAGGCCCTTTCTGCATGTGGGAAAGGAACTGTGAAAAAACGCTACTCACCGGACTTCTTCAGCTTCCGGGCAAGTCCGTCGGGACAAGAAGCAGTGCGAGCTCGTCGCTCCGCACTGCTCCGGTGTCCAAAATGGTGGCTTCCAGTTGATAGAGTCTCTCCACCAACCAGAGGAGCTTGCCAGCCTAAAGCCCGCCCCTGGCAGATCTGCAGGCACACACCTGTGTGCTCCTGCAAATCTGCACCGGGGTGCGGGGACGGAGCAACATGGAGTCGCGCGCTCCATGCATTTTAAAAACTTCTAAAAAGGGCCCTTTCTGCACTGGGCTATTAAAACGGTGCAAAGCGACCTCCAACGGAGGTCTTCTGCACCGAAGAGTGGACTGGGGTGGACTACTTTTTGTAGTTCCGCACCTCAGTCCAGTTCAGAGCGACCGGAACTGGTCACGCAGCGTGCTTTTTAAAAACCTCCTTTTAGAGGTTTTTAAAAAGCACGGAGCACACAACTCCGTGTTGCTCTGTCCCCGAGCTCCGGAGCAGATTTGCAGGCGTGCACAAGTGCATGCCTGCAGATCTGCCGGGGGCGGGCTTTAGACTGGTGAGCTTCTCCAGTTGGTGGAGAGCCTCCACCCACCAGAAACTGCCATTTTGGACGCTGGAGCAGTGCGGAGCGACAACCTCGCACTGCTCCTCATCCCGACGGACTTACCTGGACGCTGAAGAGGTCCGGTGAGTAGAGTTTTTTCGCGGTTCCTTTCCCACGTGCAGAAAGGGCCAAGAGGTTTTTAAAAAGCATGCTGTGCGACCAGTTCCGGTTGCTCTGAACTGGGCTGAGGTGCGGAACTACAAAAAGTGGTCCGCCCCAGTCAACTCTACGGTGCAGAAGACCTCCGTTGGAGGTCGCTCTGCACCATTTTAATAGCCTGATGTGGAAAGGGCCTTAGCCTCAGCATTTGACTATTGCATAAGTCCAGAAGTATATCTCTATATCTTCCTCTCCTACAAAAGATTTACCAATCCTGTAAAATCAAAGTAGAAAGTCCTGCTTCAGATTTACAAACTAAAAGATAAAGGGGTGGATGTGCAATGTGCAGAGTTTTTTGGAGGGTACATCTGCTATAAAAGTTCCCATTTATCCAAAAGGAAGAGGCAAATCTCTTCACTGCATTTGGCATTGTAGAATTATTTGTGCTTGCTCTTCAAGTGTTCTTTTAATCTGATAGTCATGCATCGTAGTGTGCAATCTATCAACACTACATAGGGCCAAAGATGCACATTGCGACTTGAATTATACAAGCAGGGACAAGGCTGTTGATGTCTGACATACATGACATAGAACCATCTTATTACAGCACTGATATTTTTTGGTTCATAAAAATATTTCTTGTGGATATATAAAGCCATCTTACAATGAGTCAGACAATCGGTCTATCTGTCCTAAGCCATTTCCACACTAGACTGTTATAGTGTTATTATTCCACTTTCAACATACTGTGGAATTCTGGGGGCCAAAAAGCTCTCTGGCTGAGAATTTTCAGTGCCCATCCCTAAACTGCAAACCTCAGGGTTCATTAGGATGTTGAAAGTGGAATAATAGCACTCTAACAGTGTAGTGCAGAAATGGTGCTAGTAGTGCCTGCTTTGACTTGCCACTGTTCTCCATTGTCTCAGGCAGACGTAATGCAGAGGTCTTTCCCAGACTCACTACCTATGACAAAAACTGGCCGTTTTCTTGAGTTTTGGAGATGAAGAAATACATTGTTTAGGAGTTTGTGACATACTTAATTTCCCTGTGAGGTCCATGTTTTTTAAGGGTTACAGTATTCATTTAGAACTATGGAGGGGAGAAGACACAACTTCAAATCCAGCCACTTAAGATGGAAGTTCATTGAGTAACTATCTTTCATCCTGATCTGCTTTACTAGATTGTTGTTAGTACAAAATGAGTGTGGAGACCAAGTATTCTTCCCCCTTGAGTTTCTTGGAAGAAATAAATTATGTAAACATGACTAATAAATAACATATTTTCCCTCTAACTAGCTGAGGGGGGTGGTTTTCAGTGCCAGTTGCAAATATTTGTAGCAAATTAGACAGTGTTAACCAGTGGGAAAGGCAACCATTAATTCTATATATAACCTTACATGAATGGTTTTAGATAAATATAGTTTGCTAATTTTGTGAGTAACTGCAGTGCAATTTTATTATTTGATTTCAATTACTCTTGGAGCCACCATTTATCTGTGCAATGTGTTCAGATCTAATTAATCTGTATTGTTCTAATAGCCAATTAGTGGGGAAATAAGCTTGAAATTTGCTTTGATATGTTATCTGAAACTCTAGGCTAGACTTGCTATCAAAAAACATAAAGCATACTTTGTATAAGTAATACTCCAAGTCACAGGCTACAGCTCTGCATCCTGATTCTTGGTAGAAGTAATTTCTTCAAAAGAATGGCATTTATCTTACTATTTTAAAAAATCAAAGCAGTGTAAGTTAAAATGTGTAACTTTCAAAGCTGTCTTGCTCATGGCTTCCATTGACTTTAGTTTCAAGTAAGTGTGTACAACAGTCCACTTCTAAATGCAAATGCAGAGGTTAAGCCCCTAGCAAAAATCCAGATAACCAGCCACAATATGAAAATAGGAGAAAAGGGAGTGAATATCTGTATTGCTTGGACACAACCTGAATTTTACAGGGATGGAATATGCAGGTGTTTGCATGAAGCTGTTAGAGCAGAAGGCGAGAGATATTCTTCTTAGAGGTAGCAACCTGATCATGCCTACATTCAATAGTTGCTAGTTTGCATGTCTCTTTCTAAGAGTTTAGGAGTATCATGCATTCATGTCATTTCCTCCTGGTTGCTCTCAGCTGCACCCTTTATCTTCCTGCATCAGTGAGTCCTCAGATAATCTGTTTCTTTTTCATTTTGTAAACTGGAGTTCTCTCTCTTTCTCTCTCTCTATCTCTGTAAGAGAACATTACAGAACCTCTCAATGTGACATATTATGAAACCTTTTGTATTTGTAAGTAAAGCTGCTTCACGTGTTTTAACCAGAAGAAGAAGAAGAAGAAGAAGAAAGAAGAGGAGGACGAGGATGAGGAGGAGTCTACTTTGTTTCCATGCTAGGTTCTGCTAGGCTAGTGGTGGTGTGAGACTGGCAATTGCGTACTTTCTGCTTGTGAATACTAATTACTCTATTTATGAGCTACACTGCTATCTCAAATATTCTTCAACAATTCTGTCAGTCATACAACTGATGGTAAAGGTAGGTTAATTTGAAAATACCTTAGAGAACTCCCTTGGTGTGTACTTAGGTTGATGGTGAGAGGAAAGTAATTTGGGTGTGAGATAGGTTGCCAGAAGAGTTGAATCTGCTCTCCTTAGTTGTTGGCTTGTGGATAATATCTAACATATAGTTAGGTTTCTTAATATCAGTGCAGAGATTTTGGTTCAGACCTTTTTGGTATTTTTATGAATTGTTTTTGAAAGGTTGATATGCTTGAAATGTAGCTTTTTTGCTGAAATGCTTACTGGTTGTTTTGAGGCATTGCTGCTGTCATTTGTTTACCCTAGATATTGTGGTGCACTTTGAACACAATTTCCTTTGAGCAGCATATAAATTAAAGTCAAATACAGTATAATATGAAGTTGTGAGATCGTAAGGAGAGAGACAAGCAAGTGGAGAAATATATCATGGGCTAAGGCAGTGGTTCTCAACCTGTGGGTCCCCAGATGTTCATGGACTTCAGCTCCCAGAAGCCCTGAGCATTGACCATAGTGGCTGGGGCTTCTGGGAGCTGAAGTCCACGAACATCTGGGGACCCACAGGTTGAGAACCACTGGGCTAAGGAAACTGAGCAAATCAGAATATTAAAGGGTGCTCATTTATCTACAGTTTTCGTTTTTCTGATGGCCTGGTGGATGTTTCATGTGATTGGGAATCTTAATCATCAACAACAACCACTGCAACAATATCACCACCACCACATAGTGCAGGAGTGGGCAATTTATAGCACTGTTGGGCTGCAGTCCTCATCATCCCTACTCATGTGAAAGATTATCAGAGTTGCAACACAACCACATCTGCAGGACCACAAGTTGTTCACTCCTGTTCTGTGGCTTTGGTGGAGCCACAGGCCATTTCCTCATTACACTGTTATAATACTATTATTCCACTTTGAACATCCTATGGAATCCTTTAAGTTTAAGGAGAGCCATGTAGAATTCTCAGCCAGAAAGCTCTTTGGTCTCAGTAAACTACAAACCCCAGAACTCCACAGGATGCTGAAAGTGGAATGATAGTGCTATAGCAATGCAGTGTGGAACAGGCCACATTTATACATGCCCAGAGTAGACCTACTGAAATCAATGGGGCTTAAATTAATTTCCTGAGTGTTTCCAGAGGTTTATGCATTCAATCTAAGTATTATTCCCAATAGCTCTTCAAAGGGAAAAAAAACTCTTTGTCCTCTTTTCTTAATTTAATCTAAGGCAGCAATGATAGGAAAGACAACACTCTAATAGACTGTTGTTGGTGATTAGAGGAAAGAAGGAACTGTAGGCCAAAGAGGAGGAATCACAGAACCCAAGAGAACATGTGCTTGACATGCAGAAAACTTTTGGTTTAAGTTCTCAAGATCATATAGTTGGTGATGGGAGTGATCTCTGTTAGCCTTAAACCCCAAGAGAGACACTGTCTTATGTAATAGACACTACTGGGCTCTTGTACAAGTAATCTGATCTGATATAAAGCATTTTCCTAAATTCCTAGGAGACCCTACTAACTGCCTCTGGATAAGGCTGGCCCATATGTGGCAGTCCCATCTCCATATTATCCATGGAGACTGAGACTTTAACTTGCCTGTACGGATGCACTGAATTCATGTCCATGGTCAGAACTGTACACTTTCTGGTTGACATCTTATTGGCCCTTTCCACACATGGAGGGAGAAACGGGTAAAACGTGCAGAAACGGAGCTTACCAGAAGCCAGGTAAGTCCATCGCCACAAGGAGCAGCGCGAGTTCGCTGCTCCACACTCCTGTGGCGTCCTGCGGCATCCTGCGGTGTCCAAAATGGCGGCTTATGACTGGCGGAGGCTCTCCACCAACCGGAGAAGCTCGCCAGAGCTGGCAGATCTGCAGGCATGCACTTGCGCGCGCCTGCAAATCTACACCGGGGCGCTGCAACGAGGTGGAACGGGGCTGCATGCTCGTGTTTTATAAAAACCACTTGAAAAGTGGTTTTTAAAAAACACGCGGTGCCACCACTTCCGGTCGCTTCAGGGCGGTTTGAGGTGTAGAACCTCAAAATTATAAACACCCCAGCGCACTCCACAGTGTAGACGACCTCCGTTAGAGGTCGCTCTACACTATTTTAATTACCCCGTGTGGAAAGGGCCATTCTGTTGATCAGTGATAAATTTAGAAAAACTGAAATAACCTATAAGCCTGGTTTCTTTTGGAAAAAGTGGAGGAATGTGTATCATGGATCAAACCTTGGGGACTCAGAAGTTTCAGATGAAGGACAAATCTAGTGATAATCTTAAGTCAGCACAAAGATGTCATATTTGTAAGAAAAGGGGAGAGAAAGGAACTAGCATTCAAAAAAGAAGAAGCAGGGACATGCCTTTAAAAATCATCTTCTCCTGGTGCTCATCAATAAAACATTCTAAAATTGCCTTTGCTGCCTCACCTAAGTGGAACTGCACCTTACTGAGACTTCTGTTCAAATTTGTGCACTGGATAATATATTATTGTAACTTCCTCTATCACGCTGATAAAACTCAGCACAATACCTTTTCTGAATGAAAAGCACACAAGCGCCACCAGTCACCAGTTTTGTCATGTTTTCCCTTCATTATTATTCTCTTTTTTTCATTAGAGATAAAGTTTCCAAGCAGATAAACTACAGAATATAACTCCAGTGATTGAAACTGACTTCAACCACCAATAGCCTTAATAAATATGCATTGCAAATGCATTTTGCTTTTTCCTCCTCTGATCCACATCAGGGAACTTTAACTTTGCCATTATGTCAATCTGGGTTTGTCAAGTTCCCATCTGTAATTATAAAGCTTGAGGGAGGGGCAAGGGGAAATTGCAATTCATGACATGACTAGATTGCAATAAAAATGTGCCCTTCTCCAAATTCATTTTAAAATGATGAAATGCATTTTAAGGTACAGCCAAAGTTTCAGAGCTGTTGTTACATGGTAGCTGATAAATCCCTAAAGTGATATTTGCCAGCCATACTTCTAGAGTCAATTTTTATCCTCTGTATTTAAGCAAATGAGGTGTCTTAATGTTCCTCAGTAAACATAATTACTTGGGTCTAAAACTTTCCAATCTGATCTTTTCTTCTTCTTAAGGAATCTATATAGAGATAGAACCATAGATAATAACAGATTCATAAATAAGGATTAGGATCCTGATCACACATATCCTGATAAAGAAATAAATTCAAATAAATAAATAAATAAACAAATAAACAAATTCAAACCGAAGACTCAAGGAGAAAGTTTGTGCATTGCAGGCAGTGGGTGTGATGGCTGGATCAAGTGCTATGATGCTTATCACACTAGTCAGTCGTTTTGGGTTGTCCCACCCATTCAAAAGCCACATCATGCAAACTCACAAAGATAGCTGAATCCTGATGCACATTCACCACATTTGAGCTGTGATTAAGTTTATTTATTTAATTAATATTGCACCGCCTTCTTTGCCCTGTCTCCTGCACCATGATTGCCCCCAATTTTATTCTTTTTTTAAAGACATAATACTATAATTATGGCATGATGCCAAAGCACTATTACATTGCTGCCTGTCCCACCACTGCCTGGTTATGGAACCATAGTGGGGAAAAGTAGTTAACTGGTTATGTCCAGAATGAAAAAAAAATCCCAATTACTGTATAACACAATAATACTAGGAGAGCTATAAGACTGTATGGAACTTAATCCCCTACTATAACAGTATGGCAGTGTTGTGTGATAAGCATGTATAACACAGCATAAAGTCTAAGAAAGGGTTATCTGCACTACATAGCGATGCCAGTTTTATTCCTCTTTAATTGTCATGGGTCCATATGAAGAAACCTGTACAAAAGCACTCTCTACATGAGATGCACAGAATTCCCAGGACCTCATTAAATCACAGTTCCTAGGATTCAATAGGATGTAGTCCTATTGTGGTACAGTAAAGTGGTACAAAACTGATATAAATGTGTACTGCAAATTCATCCTAAGATACTGGCAACAAATGCTGGCATTCTTTGTAAGAACAATTGTGCCACATATGTTCTGAGGCTTTCCTTTTTCTCAGTGACACAGATTTGAGGTCACAGAATCCTTACTGACACGGAATACAATGCTTTGCCAGCATTCAGTGTAGGATGCTTGGCATTACGCAGTGATGTAAGATACATTGTGGTGTTTTATCACACCTTCCAGCAAGTCCCTGTGAGAACTGATGAGCTAAATGAGTCTTGTCTGGATCCCTACCTCCAAAACTGCTGCCACAAAAATCCTAGTGATTCTACTGGGAGCATGGAAATTGGACAGCCTCCTGGGAACACAATGCCAGGAGCTGTAGTCTGAGGTCTCAGTTGGAAAAGACACTCCATTTAGCAGCTGAAAGCGTCTGCAGTTTCTGCTTTCCCTTTTCCGTCTCCTCCCCGAAGATAAACTTCTTCACAGGCAAAAGAAACGGGTAGAAAAGGGGTTGCTTTGTGGCCACTTTTGAAAGCTTTGCATTTCATACATTCACTTCCAACACATTCTATGCCTTGATCCCTTTCAGTGGGCATATAGGACTTCTTGTCCATCTCAAAGAATTGGAATGCTGTGGAAATCACTTCCACAGAAGGTCCAGTTGGCCCTCTCCCTGATCTCTTTCCATTGGCTAGTGAAGGTATTTTTATTCAGAAAGGCCTCTGAAATTTAATTATGCGGCAGTAGTTTGTGTGAAGTAGCATGCTATTTTTTTAAAATCTTTCATTGGCAATTATGCTTTCAACTAGATCTCTTCTGATCTTGGAAGCTATGCAGGGTCAGCCCTGGTTAGTACTTGGATGGGACTACCAACAAATATCAGGTACTATAGACTATATTTCAGACGAAGGAACTGGCAAAACCACCCCTCAGTATTCCTTGTCTAAGAAAACTCCATGAAATTAATGACGTCACCATAAGTTGACAAACGACTTGAAGATACATATATACACACACACATTTGGAATGTATTTTAAACTATTTTTAATCATAGTTGTTTTTTTAAAAATGTGATTTAATTCTTTATTTCATTTTGTAAAGTCAGATTTTAGCTTAATCTTGTTTTAAATTACCATAACCTGGCTTGGATTCCATGTTGGGAGAAAGTTGGGCTATAAATTCAATAAATAAATATATAAGTAAAACTTCAACAGAAAGTGGTTTGGTTTAGAAGGAAGCAATGGGTTATTTTAGCAGTTTTCCCCTGGCTATGAGAAAATCTTTGAAAACCATGCAGTTTTCACAATTATTTCCTGTTCAGAAAATGCTGTTACCTGTACAAAAAATGCTGTTTGATGAGGAAAACAGCCATGAGTGAATTTTGTGGTAGAACTCCAAAGATTCTCAGCAGTCCAGGATTCTTCTCATCAGAGTTTCACAGTACTCATAAAAACATGTTTTTCAACCATTTTTTGAATATTTTAGAATGTTCTTTCCATCCCTGATTAGGCATCATGTTGAAATGGGGATTCCTGTGAAACCCTGATGAAAGACAAAAAACTGAATCAATTCTGCTTTTAGATCAGAGGTATAGCAAAAGGTGGACAAAATGAGAATGTTGTTCCACAGAATAAGACTTTGGCCATCCAAATAAAATTTCCTTTCATTCCTCAAATTTTTAGCATTGCAATAACTTGAAATTTCACTTGAACATTCAAATATACATTTTAGACATGCAAAGAAAAGAGGACAGGAAAACTTACCAAAAGGATGCGATAACAAAAAATGTAAGAATTCTACGTGTGAGCATTTTCAATGTCTCACTCCCTAAAGTGCTAGAAATCTCATACTTTTAGATACATTCATGAAGCTACATCCTGTTTTTAGATGTATGGAATCATTCCTTGAAGAACGGCGTGATACTATAGAAGAGGCAGTGATTTTTCTTAGGGACTGCTGATACAGCCAGAGGCCCTGGAACAAGATATACAGTCAGCCCTTCACATTTGTGGGTTTGACATTCATGGATTTGATTATTTGTGAGTTTCTCCAACCCCTGCCCCCTCACACATCTCAAGTACTTCCTTTTGGGGGGAACCTTCCCACTTGGTGGCTCCAATCAGGCTGTGTAGCTCTTTAAAATCCTGCCTCCAGTCATCCTCCTCCTTCACCAATCACTGCCTGGCCAGCCAAGGACAGCTCAAACACTGATTTCTCAGCACCGCAAGCCCTCTCCCAAAGCCCTCCATACACCCAAGGAAGGAGATGGGCAAGAGAGAGTAAGTACAGGACCATTGTGCCAACCATTTCCTTTCCCTGACCTGGTTTACACCCTGGGTGCCCATCCCTTAGCCCCCTCCCATAGACACACAGATTTTGATATTTGTGAATTTTTCACTTTTGCGAAGGTTCTGTTTCTCTAACCCTACAGTTGTGGAGGGCCAACTGTATTACCTTTCGTTCCATGGGATACTGAAAACAAAGCTAGCTAGACCAATCCAGGTCATTCATTTTACACCTAAAAAATTAATAATGTAACCCATCAGCAAATTTCCAACTTAATTCAATATTTAAGTGATTTTAATTGGTTCTTATAATTACTTGGCCTTTTCCTCCTGTACATCAAGGAATCCATTCATTTCTTTCCTTAACAAGAGTAGGATTTTTTAAACAAACAAGAAGTTGCTTGTTATCAGTGTGCATGTTGTGTCTGCTAGAAGCAAACATATTTTTTCAATGATCTATTGCTCAACATTAGCCACAGACATTAATTTTGACTGTTGATATAGTGATGTCGCCATAACAAACTCGGGTTGTACAGCGTCCAGGCAATAATTAATCAGTTTTCTGTTACCACTCATATTATTCATACACTATTGTGTAGCCAGTGGCATCCATGCTATTTCCCACTTCACTTAAATGAAAAGGGAAAACATTTGGCCAATGTCTCAAAGTAATTTCATTGTTACAGGTTCTTCAGTTCTCATCCAGGGGCTTCATGGTTTGGCACAAAAGAGAAGGAACTAACTTAGAGAGTTACCTGTGACCCTATGTGTTGATGAACCCTCTTCAGAAGGCAATAGGATCATGGAACATTGGCTCATAAATTTAACTATAACATGGCATGATCGTGTGTGGAATGAAAACTAGGACTTAGGGGCAGACATCCTGTTCTAGTATCATCAATATAACACTGACTGTTGCACTTAAGGTATCACTACCATCATTTCTTCTAGTTTCTCCACACCTTCTAGGATGTCATATGGCCTAACAAGTTTAAACAAATTAAGCTATCAATGACATTGGAATATTTTTATATTGTAAAGGGTAAATAATTATTTTTTTAACTGAAGTGATTGACTTTAAGTTGAAATTTTAGCATTAAATTAATTCCAGAACCACTATGTTATTGATTATTTAAATGAGGGAGAGTGGTAAGGAAAGCAGAAATGTCATATTTCCAAGCTAGTTCTTTATTCAGAGCCTTGTCCTTTTGAATTTTTACCATGCTGCTGCTGCTGCTGCTGCTGCTGCTGCTGCTGCTGCTGCTGCTGCTGCTGCTGCTGCTGCTGCTTCTTCTTCTTCTTCTTCTTCTTCTTCTTCTTCTTCTTCTTCTTCTTCTTCTTTTTCTTCTTCTTCTTCTTCTTCTTCTTCTTTTGTTAGTATCCCAGCATTGCAAAATTATAATGTTTTGGTAAGAAGATCACAAGAGCTATTCTAGTTCATGGTTAGAATATGGCAGTTTACATAATTCCAAGCTTAAAAGATTCAAAACCATTAAAAATTGAGGACAGGTTAATATTGAAGTTGAGTGATCTACTCTGCACTCAGGTGACATTCTTGTGTTCTACACCAGACATAGAGGTTTCTTATCTCTCCTAAGAATCTGAATTTTAAAGCTCTCAACCTTGGGATGTTTGCTGGGATTCATGTGAGAATGAGTACATTAAATGAAGAGTGGAAGTTAACAAGATGAGATTATAAGGGAGTGTCACATCTTACCTAGAGGAGATCTCCAAAGATGAGAAAGAGAAAGAGTCAAGGCACAGAGGGAAGGCTCTGGAAGCAGAGCCTGGGGCCATTTCTGCACTATGCTTTATAGCACGATGATTCCACTTTCAACATCCTATGGAATCCTGGGGTTTGCAGTTTAGGAAGGGGCCAGCCGACCTCTCCCTAAATCACAAACCCCAGGATTCCATAGGATGTTGAAAGTGGAATCAGCGTGCTATAAGAGTGCCTTGACTCTTTCTCTTCTCTTTCTCTTCCTCATCTTTGGAGATCTCCTCTGGGTAAGATGTGACACTCCCTTATAATCTCAATTTGTTAACCTCCCTCTTCATTTAATGTACTCATTCTCACATGAATCCCAGCAAACATCCCAGGGTTGAGAGCTTTGAAATGTCATGCTACTTCATCCTTGAAAATGTCACAGACAGCAACAAAAGCACAGGCAAGAGTATGGCCTGCTCTAAAAGAGAAATTGTCAGCGGCAGGCGATGGTTAAGCAGATGCGGGACGAGCAGCTGGAGTTGGCAGTGTTTATTGGCAGCCAGTAAACAGAGGGTTACAGCACCCCCGTAAACAGTCCCAAACACAAGTCACGCCTCAATAGGCAAGCAGGCTAGTTCAGAAAACAAAGGAGGGTTACTTCCCCCGAAACGCAGACCAAGTGCTTGGCCGGCAAGGAGGCTGGACGTGGTCACTGGCGGGAGAGGCTGGATCCAGACACAGGCGGAGGAAAGCGCAGAAGGCTGACGGCTGTTGCTCCATGGCTCTCCCTGCCCAGCACCCATCTTAAGTAGTCCCCTGGTCCAGCAGTGACCAATCCGGCGCTGCCCCACAGCTGAGGGCTCCCAGCTCGGCTCCCAGCTGGGAGCTCTCAGCCTGGAGCCGTTTCTCCATCAGCTGCCGGGACCGGCGGACCGCCTCTTTTCCTTGCCGCCGCTGCCAGAACGTGGGAGGAGGGGTGGCGGTTTCCTCCGAGTCGGAGCCGTGGGTGGGCGGAGACCCCGGGCTGGGACCGGAGCCTGCCTCCCCCGTCGAGCCACCCCCAGCACTGCCAATGGGGCCTTTCATGTTGGCAGCGCCCACCGAGGCATCCGGGCCCTCCCCTGCGGCAGCGGCAGCCTCCGCGATGGCCAGGCCTCCCCCCGTGGTGGTGGCAGCCTCCGAGGCATCCTGGCCTCTCCCTGCAGTGGCCTCCGAGGCGTCTGGGCCTCCCCCCGCATCAGCGGCGGCCACCAAGGCATCCGGGCCTTCCTTCACGTTGGTGGCGGCCCCCGGGAAGACACAGAGCTCAGCCGAGCCTGGGCCCATGACAGAAATGCTGGGCTAATAAGGGCAGCTGTGCTAAACTGCAGCTGGCTATAATGCATTTGGCACTGCCCAGGCCATTTCTGTGCTGCAGAACAACAGCTCCCCATACCTGGACTTGTGGTATTTCCTGTTCTCTAGTTTCCTGAATTCTCGCTTCTTTTTGATTACTCTCTCACTAGCATTAAACCATGAATCCACTGTTCATGCTTAGACCCTGGACTGTTTTGACCATTCTTTTGCTCTTTTAGAAGCTCTGTGTATGATCCTGAACTATTTTCATTTTGCCATTGTTTATTTCTTGAGTTAGAGGTATATTGTCATAGGCACTTACCGCCCTGAAACAGGAAAAAGAGGGAGTAAGGGGAAACAAAAGCAGATTTTTCTGATGGAGTGCATCTGCTCCTTCTTTCCAGTTCCCAAAACATGGACAAGGGGATGGAGAACTGACAATTTGGGAACTCGTCACATTGACCACTTCTTTTCTGTTCATGCCTTCAGCTGATTCCATGGGCATCAGCAGTGAAGACAGTAGGCAAAATAAGTTTCCTACTATCTTCTGAAACTTTATTTTTTTGAGATTACAGCTCCAGTCATTCCAAGCCACCATAGCTACTGACAATTGTGGCTTTTGGATTCTGGGAGTTATAGTCCTAGAAAAATAGCATCCTCATATTCTGCCTCATTGCATATGCATTGAGAACATAGAAACAACCACTTTACATGCAGCTTGAGGTCCAGAGTGAAATATGCTAGCTAAATTAGTTGAAATTCATTTGATTTTATCTGGGACCAAAGGACTATTTTCAGCATATTCTAATCAGTATGTTGTAGTTATCATTCAAGATAAAAGAAGCTGTAATGAGAAATTCATTCTAACAGTTTACTAATTATATTAATTAGTGGAAATTAATTGTAGGTTTCAAAAGAAGAATTCACCATATATAATTATATGCAACATTGTTCCTCATATTGTAACAATTCTAATGTAGCCCATAATTTCTAATTTTTCTTGGTGCTTAAAATCATTCACTTTGGTAGAAAATGCAGGGGAGAGAAAATGTTGACTCCCAAGAAAAGAAGCGTTCATAATCTGTTGTTCCAGCCAATCCTAACTGATTCTCCTAAAATTGATCCTGCTCCTCTATTCCTCTGTTTAGTTTACACAGAAAGAGGAGAAGAGAGAGGAGAGGGGAGAGAAGACTGCATTAGAACTGTTCACTCTGAATTAGCCATGGCCTGTGGTTTCCTGGCTCAATATGAAGTACATCAGGGTCTTGCAGAACAGTGCTACTCAAACTGGTGGTCTACAGAGCCATGCTAATCCATAAGTCATTGACTGCGAGGCTGTGAAGAGTTTCCAGGAAAGAAAGAAACAACTGTAGCCAATAAATACAAATACAGTAGGGGCATAAATATAGGCTCTTGGAACATTGAGGAAAATAACTGTCAATATTCCATATCAGATAGCATGAGAGCTAGGCCCTTTTCACATGGCATTTGTAATGCGAAAGGGCCTCTGGAGTGTCAAGTGATTGCAAGGAGTGTTTCAGATAACGTCCTCACAATAATGCGACGCCACCGAGGCTGGCAGGCGCCAATCATGCACTATATCATTTTCGGCTTTTAGCTGAAAATAGTGCGTAATCACGCATTGCTCCAGGGCCCCACGTACACTTACCTTGCGTGCGGAGCTCTGGAGCTGTGGCGCTCACGCTTCCTCCCCCAGCGCAGCCTGGGAAAATACCTTTGCTGCACTGAGGAAGGAAGAGGCAGAGCCCTCATGCTGCCTGCTGGCTAGCAGGCAGCTCCTGCAGAGCAGAAGCAACAGGGACACTAGAGCCTCACGGAAGAGGCTGCTCACGTGATCCCTGCGTGACTGCTCCGGACACAGGTAAGTTGCGGAAAGGGCCCTACAGCAGCATAACATCTAATCACAATCTACCTAATATACATCTTGCTGCTTTTCTGGGACTAGCCTGCGGAGGAGAAATATAAGAGGCATAAGACATATTCTAAAAATTCCATTAGAGAAGGCAAAGTACATTGCTTGAGATGTTGTTAGACTGCAATCGCCAGCATTCCTCAATAGCAGTTGTACTGGCTATGGCTGTTGGAACATGAAGTCCAACGACGTCTGGAAGGCTACATTTTCATTAGGGTAATGATGATACTTTTCATAGGCCAACCCAAAGGCTACAAATCTTGGTTTCTTCATCAAACAGAAAGTTATAAAAAGTAAGCAAGGAAGGTAAAGAGAACAGAAAATAAACAGATACTTTAAGTCACGTTCTTTGCATAATTTCTTGAGATGTAATGGAAGAAGAAGGGCCTATATACACTGGAACAAGACTGTATCTAGTGATAAAGTGGTATGCACTTTCACATGGAGTTGCCTCTTAACCTAGTCAGGGTAGTACATGTAGAAAAGTTTGTTCTGACATTGTTGAAAATATAAAAATCTGCTGTAAACCCAGAACCATTTCTACTTGGCTTAAACTCACAAGCCCCTTTTTTGATGAAAAACGAAATGAGACTAGACTGCTTTTGTGTTGACAAGGCTAGAGATGATTTTAGATGCTGGACTGAATAAATAGAATACTCAATTGGATAAAGTTACTACAAGCCAAACTGGGTAACTTTACCTTGTGGATGGAAGTGATGAGCCCCCAGAATTTTTTTTTTAAGTTCCTCTCTCAAGTGGCGTAAAAACTTCTTCCACCAGTGCAATGTCCTAGTGCAGAAGCACTAAATCTAGTATTCTCCAGGTTGTAGAAGAAGAAGAAGAAGAAATAATAATGAAGCCCAAGCCCCTTTGACCCCACAGGAAGGAATGGAAGAAGCGAATCTGCTAATAATATTTATAAAAAGGCCATGTTCTGTTATCTGGTTCTATATAAATTGATTTTGGTGGATGAATTGAGACTATTGCTGATGCAATCATATTTGTTTGTGTGTATAAGCTGTGAGGATTCTCTTGGTGGTGAAAAAGAAGAGGAAAGAATATATCAAGAGTACAGAAAGGGCACTCTATGGCACTTGACCAAACTCTTACATACTTTCAGATGGTTTCTTTTATACTCACCCAAGCCCCATTGAAAAAATGGATTAAAGAAGCTTCTCGGGGGGCTTATGTATCAGCAGCAGCCTTTTTGATGGTTCCCCAGGAGACTCCTTTTTATCAATAGTTTACATTTCTTTAAAAGATACTTTAGAATACTACTGAGATTTTCTGCAGGAAAAGAAATAAGAGGAAGGTGGGCATCACTTTGTCATTCATAAAGTTGCACTGCCTGAAAAGATGGAATGAATCCCTTGACTTTTTCAGAGTGGTGTCATTCATCAAGGATCACTGTTGCAGCAGCCCAGTACTGAAATAATCTATGTGTCAGTTTCTTGCTGTGCTAATATGTAGTGAGAGAAAATAACTTAATAGTATTTTGCAAAAGTTTGGTTTAAAAGCGGGGAGTTAGTTCTGTTGTCTTGGAAGGCCATTTTTAAGGAAGTAGGAGGCAATGCTATTTTGGTTACAGTATGAATAAACAGAGCTGAAAAACTTCAGCCTATAGATATAATTTTTTTTCTTTAAAATGGTGAAGTTGGAGGAGATACTGTCAGGATGCCCTCCATATAGAGTAATGGGATATGTAGTCAAGGGAAATATATTATGAGGCTTGTAGCAGTAGAAGCCAGAGAACATTATATCATAGAATCATAGAAATGTAGAGTTGGAAGAGACCACACGGGCCATCCAGTCCAACCCCCTGCCATGCAGAAACACCCTCAAAGCACTCCTGACAGATGGCCATTTAGCCTGTGCTTAAAAACCTCCAAAGAAGGAGACTCCACTACACTCCGAGGCAGCAGATTCCACTGCTGGACAGCCCTGACTGTCAGGAAGTTCTTCCTGAGGTTCAGGTGGAATCTCCTTTCCTGCAGCTTGAATCCATTGCTCCTTGTCCTGGTCTCTGGAGAAGCAGAAAACAAGCCCTCTCCCTCCTCTACATGGCATCCCTTCAAAATATAAATATATAAACAATGCCTAACACTGCTAGGAATGTACTGATAACCAGGGCTTGGTTTTCAAGGTCTCTGAGTAGAAGGGAGGGAACGCGGGGAATCTTAAACTCATGTACTTTCACTTTACCTTCAGTCTCCTCACTAAAGTCATTACATGTACTTCATTCCTAATAAATAGTGCTTTATGCATTGTACTGTTTGTGTGTGGATTCAGTTACTGACAGATACTGGACATTTTTTTAAAAAATATTTTTATTAAAGTTTTCATTTGTCTCTTCATTCCCTGCATCCATACTGTTCTGAGTGCTCTGATGTAAAATGAGAGCCCTGTAGACTTTAGAAAGTAGGTGAGATATCTGAGGGTTGAAGACAACAGTGTCATCTTCTTTGGCTTTATAAACTTTAAAATACAAAGAGATATGTATTTCCATTTGGCATCTTTACACAGAAATTCAACTCATGTGCAGATTTCTACACATCCATATATTTTGCTGAGTGAACATGTTTTGGAAAAGGGTTATTGAGCTGGATTCCCAGTATGCTGACGTCAAGGATGTACCCATACATACGAATGATAGTGTACTTCATCTTCTATGCGCCAGCTATTTCCTTCACAGGAATGTTTCATGCATAAGCACAGCCAGGCACTGTCATGACTGAAGCAGGGATGGAGAAATTTGTTCACAGTGGCCAATATCAATATGTATAAGTATGGAGAAGATTATGTCACCTGCTTTTATAGAGGCAGGTGTGCATGTGTAACTCATCAACAGTTATCCAGCTATTGTGTTTACTTCCTGCACTGAAACTGATATAATATTTTTTATACATTTCTCTAATGCAGGAAAAGAGATTCCACTTAAACCTCAGGAAGAACTTCCTGACAGTCAGAGCTGTTTGGCAGTGGAACATGCTTCCTCAGAGTGTGGTGACGTCTCCTTTTTTGGAGGTTTTTAAGCAGAGGCTGGATGGCTATCTGTCGAGAATGCTTTGATGTGGGTTCCTGCATGACAGTTGGACTGGATGGGCCCTGTGGTCTCTTCCAATTCTATGATTCTATGCCTCTATGACTAATGTCCACATTTTTTGCACAGTTTACGCAACCAATACAACTCTTCCCCACAGACAAAAATATGCTTCAATCTAAATGTGGTTTTTTTACCAGTTACATACATTTTAGCTCTTCACATTTTATAATATGTTCGTACTTTTTTCTGTTATAAAGTAGGAATACTCTGAAAGCAAGGGGTGCATTATTTCAGCATAAGTCTTGGAACATGTGAAAATGCTGACTTCATTAATATAGTTGAGTCCAGTGAATTTTTGTTTTTTTATCCCAAGTCTAACATAAATAAGAATGTGCTGTAAAATTGCTAGGAAAGACTTTGGTCTTTAGGAAGAGGTAGGGGCTGCAGGAAAAAGTAGCTTCCCCACTAGGAAGTTTACACAATCAATCCAGATCAACAGCCAAGATACCAAAGAGATGATGTTTCTGGGACAGTTTACAAATCAGTGACTGCTGTCCTAATAAACACATAGTCATCAGGCCCTCTGTCTCTACCCTGTATGAAGGAAAGTGCATCTTCTTCTTTTGAACTATTCTTTTACATCCATTTACAGTATTGTCCCCATTGTATTCCATATACAGTCATCCCTTCACATTCACTAGGGTTAGGGGCACAGAACCCCCATGAAAGTGAAAAAAACATCAATAACTCTAGGCCCTCCCAAACCATATTTAACACGCAAAAACACACCATGGATTCCTTTGAGGCCTCAGAGTTCCTTCACAAGGCAGAAGTGGGTGACTGGTGGGACTTGCTGCCACCTCCACTGCTGCCCCACACCATTTTTAATAGGGACTTACAAGCCTCGTTTGCAGTTTCTCAGTCTCACAAGGTTTGCAATCCCTATTAAAAATGGCATAGGGAAGCAGTAGAAGTGATAGCAAATAATCCATGAATAATCAAATCCACAAAAATGAAACCCACAAATGTGGAGGTCTGACTGTACATGCTGATATCAAATTAGAATAAGGATTTTTCTTATGGAAGTTGAAGAAGGTAGAGGATAAGCTTTCACATATAGATGAAGAAGGAGAGAAACATATACAGCCCTTTATTATGTTTTATTTGACCTAAAAGAGAGAAAGGAGGTAATAAGAAGAGGATCATTTTTTTAGAAATTATTTAAAGATGCAAGATGCAAAAAGAAACTTGTTGGAATAAATAATTTACATACAAGCAATACTTTCCCAGAAGACCAGAAAATTATTTCTGCTTCTTTCAGAGCTGGTCTGTTGCCCTCATATAGGCTCATTTAACTTCCACTGAATACATTATAGTATACTTGGAATGACTATTTAAAAAGAAAACAAATGTACATTTCCTCAGATGGACTGTGGTACCTAAGGGGATTTTACTGCAACACACACACACACACACACACACACACACATCTGAAAGACAGTTGCTATCAACCTTTCTCTTTCGAGTTTTCATATCTTGAATCTAGCTCCCAATACAAATAAAGCATGCCAATTTCAATTCTTGTTTTATGCAGTTATGGGGTTGGGGAGAGATGTCAAAGAGAATGAGAGGGAATGTTATTGTACTAATTGGTCCCATTTTAAAAGCATTTGCGGTAGATAATGGAAGTTCTATCATATTTCCACTCGCTGATCCATATCTATAGGAAGGTGAACAGGCAGCCCCCAATCCAGACAGAGTATTTATGCTCAGGTGGGAGAATGATCTTGTTTTTCCTTGTGCTGAATGTCAGGACTATGACCTCCTTCTGCATTGTGTCAGCAATGCCTGCTACATGGTGATAATGAACAGACAGAGTCGCAATGTTGATTTTCACAAATATCAAAGTCATACTTCAGGATGGAGTTGAAGGTAACTTGTGAATGCTACAAGATTCCATGCCCAAAAAGGATGACTAGAAAAGGACTCCTGTGCATTGAACCTCTCATTGTCGATGGTGATCACCTGACTGTCAGGGAACGTGTATCTTTTTTCCAGGATGAACTGAAAGCAGCTGTGGCCACATCCTGCTTGAAGTCCAGAGCAACATAGCCAGCTTCTCTTTGATATCATGCATGATTTCTGTTTTAGCCATGATAGTGAGACTTTGAGCTCTCTCAGTCAAGATCTTCATGAAGCAGTTGTCAAGTCACAGTCAGATCCAAATGGATAGCATAGGGCAGGGCATAAGCTTCATAATGTGGATGACATCATTGCTAGGGTGCATCACTGTATCAGTGGTATGGCCAGAGGCATACAGGGACAGCACAGTCATACATGGCTAAAGCACTGAAAGTCCCAAACAAATCTGTGCATGTTTTCTCTAATGGCTTTGGGGTTCAGGAGAGCTACTATCAGCAGCATGGGATGTTTTTCAGTGCAACTTTCAACTCGTTGTAGAAGATATGATGCCAGTTTTTTCCATTTCATCCCAACTGCTGACAATACCATTTCAATGAGACACTTGAAGGTCAAAAAGCCTTTTTCATTCCATGCCTCACCACCAACATAACTATCTTTCTGATCCATACCAATAATCACATTTTGGTGTTTGGGACAACCAGTGATCAGAGGTGTAGTTGCTGTGGAGAGGAAAATGAAGATATTGCCTCCCCAAATAAGAATTCTGCCTCCCATGAAATATTTTTCAGTCCTGAAATTTCTAGAAGGGAATATGACACAAGGAACATAGTTCCCAGAAAAGTTAGCTTTGCACAGTCTGGAGACATTGTCAACAACGAATGCAATAATGTCATAATCCATGGTAATCTTTCAGAAGTGGTAAGGGATTTTACTGTTGCTACTGCTAAGGAATTAGTTTTGTTATTTTTTAAAAAAATAAGGTAAGTAGCAGAAGGCTTGATTTGCCAATCCACCTGCTGCAAGCACACATGATCAAATGCTACATGCTTGCCCAAGAAAACAGCAGCTGCTATTTAGCCATTTTTCAAATGAAGTTTATGTTGTTGTTGGTGGTGTGTGTTTTCAAATCCTTATTGTGACCCTCAGGCAAGCCAATTATGTGGTTTTCTCAGCAAGATTTGTTCGGAGGGGGTTTGCTATTACCTTCCTCTGAGGCTGTGTGAGAATGACATGCCGACAGTCACCTAGTGGCTTTCCATGGCCAAATGGGGATTCAAACCCTGGTCTCCCAGATTCCTAATCCAGCACTCAGACCCCTATACCACCATCTTTCAATTGTTAGTGGATGATCCAGATTATGTTGTTACTAATCTTTTGCATTCAAGTGTCTTTGATGACATTTTTTGCTAGACTTTGGCTGCAATTGGACTGTCAATCTATCTAGGGTAGATTGGCAAAATACTATTAATATGCTATATGAGATGCATGGTGACACAGATGCTCCACTTTAGCACCTAGCAGTTACATTTCTATGCTGCTTATCAGTTGAAAGCACTATGTGTTTTAGCTAATTTCCACCAACAAGCTGGGTACTCATTTTACCAATTTATGGAAGGATGGAAGACTGAGTCGACCTGCAACCCTGCAGGATCGAACGCACAATGTTGTGCCTGCAGTACTGGCATTTAACCACTGTGCCACCAGAGCTCTTTACCTTCTGCATTCATGCTGTGTATTTCTTGTTTTGCTAATGCTCAACTCATCCGCAAAATAAATCCAACACCTTGGATAGCTTTGGACTATAAATCAGAGCAGATTCATCACCTCATTGACAATGGAGCCACCAGCCATCACGACAGGTTTAATTTCATCTCCAGCTGATTGTGGATTAGTGATGTCTCAGCAACATTAAAAGATCTTAGCATAAATATGCCTAAATCAAGGCCAGCCCTATCATTTGGCAAAAGAAGGCAGCTGCCTCAAACAATAAATGCCTCTGATTAGGAGGTGCTAGAGAGATGCTTGAGTACAAAGATGAACGGTTTTTTCCATGAACCCTCAGGCAGTTTTCTGCACTCAGTGGAGAATCCTGTCCTATCTCCAGCCCTGAAGTTCATTTTTTTTTGTATGTAAAATGGGAGCACACTTTCTCACCTCAGGCAACAAAATGTCTTGGACCTGCTCAAGAATAATCTCTGGTGAATTCTCTGTCAGAGCTAAGCGAAATTGAATCATCCAGTTTGGTTGCTTCAATAAACTGTAGATTTTTCAAAACTAGCATGGTAAAGTTTTCATTACTGCAGCTTGGAAAGGGAACCCACTCCTATTCAGTAAATTGCTGAATACACTATGAATACAATCACAGCAAAGCAAAACAAACGTATCAAAGATGGCAAGAGAGAATCTACAGTAGTTTTTCTGCTCTCCCATTCTCTACCAGCTGGCTTTGAATGTTCCAACAGCATCACCAGCTGAAGAGCAAGTCAGGTACTCTGATAAATGTAAACAGCAATGAGACAATCTGGTCACCCAAGCAGAAAGAAGAGTTGTGTAATTTGAATCATTCATGACTGGGAGGCATACAGAAGTAAATGTAATGCACAGTGAAGGGAGGATCTGCAAGAGGAGAGTGTTTCAAACTTGCAAACCCAAATTTCAAGCATTCAGCAGAACCTGAACCTCTGATTTTAAATGCCTTGAAGTCAGAGGTTCAGCTTCTGCTGAATGCTTGAAATTTGGCTTTGCAAGTATTGGCATTCAAGGTTATTTTGAGAAAGGCTTTTTTGTGTGAGAAATGTGCATATACAAATATTGTTTAATTCAAGCTCTTTTTCCAAGTTGCAGGTTTGTTTCAATGTTTGTTTGGTTTTGTCCAATCCATTCTCTGTGTGTGTGTGTGTTGTTGTTTTTTTAACGCTCAGGACTGATCTCTTCTCTATCCTTCTAAAGAAGAGCTGCTTGGGGTCTATACACAAAATAATAACACCAAGAGAACACTGAAGCATTATAAGATACAGACACAAGCCAAGCATTATGCACAACAATGTGAAACATTGGCCATTTCCACACGGGCTTAAAGAAATGGTGCAGAGTGTCCTCCAGAGAGGACGTCTGCACCTGGGAGAGGACTGGGTCAGACCTACTTACTGTAGATCCACATCTCAGCCCACTCCCGAACGACCCGAAGTGGTCGTCCAGCGTGCCTTTGAAAGACCGCTTGAAAGAGGTCTTTCAAAAGCACGGAGCGCGCCACTCCATTCCCACGCTCCGGTGCAGATTTGCAGGCTCGCACCTGTGTGAGCCTGCGATCTGCCAGGGGTGGGCTTTAGGCAGGCAAGCTTCAGTGGTTGGTGGAGAGCCTCCACCAACCGGAAGCCGCCATTTTCGTCCCAGAGCAGTGCGGAGCAGCGGCCACGCACTGCCCCAGACCAGCCTGGACCCAAGCGTCGAGCCCAAAGGTCCAGTAAGTACCAGCATGGGGTGATTCCCTCACCCCGTGCAGAAATGGCCATTGTCCTAAACTGTACCACTCTTCTTTAGAAATAATTTAGAACACCAACACAAAAATCAAAGAACAGAATCAGTGAAATGTTGATTTTGTGTCCATATGTGTTAGGACTGTGAACCAACAACAACATTTAGTTTAGCCTCACAGGTAATGATTTGGAAAATGGCCTGATTCAAAGGCTGCCTGATTTGACAGAGATCCAAATCTGAATCTCAGTATGGATGTTCAAATATTCATGTCCCTCATTGACTATCACTGAAAATCAACTAATGGCTGTAGCATCTCATCAGCACTATATGAAATTTGTAGGCCTTATTTTGAGGAAATGGGTGCAGGATTTTGTTGCTACATGAGATGTTTGTGCTTTGTATTTTGATATTTTTTTAGGCACCTGAAAACCACTTTGTTGTTATTTTCAGAACTTGGTGAAACTTAAAAGGATAATTTTCCCTTCTGAGTTGATAAATTTTGACAAGTTTCAAAAGAATAGGTGCATAAGCAACCTTATGTGTTTTGCGTCTACATGAGATGTTTATGCTTTGTATATTGATATTTTTAAGGCACCTGCAAACCACTTTGTTCTTATTTCCAGAACTTGGGGAAACTTATAGGGATAATTTTCCTTTCTGAGTGGATAAATTTTGCCAAGTTTCAAAAGAATAGGTGCATAAGCAACCTTTATTGTTGTGGGAATGTTTGAATGCCAGGAGAGCATGTATCTCTGCCAGCATTCTTCCACTGGGTTTCTTCTTCTGTCTCACAAGTGCAATCCCTGCTGTTGGTGCCAGGGTATGCCCCCACGGCTGATCAATACACAGTGGCATCGGGAAAGAAAGAAAAGGGAAAAAAAGAAAGAAGAGGTTTCATCTTCCTGAACAACCATTGTATTCCCTGGAGGGCAATGGATCTTCTTTTCTGCCTATAAAACTGCAGCCAGATTGTGCCTGGGATCACCATTCCCTACCCACATTAGCTCCTGATTGGCCAGAAAGGTGTGCCCTGGTGCCATCAGTTGGGATCACAGAAGATTGTGTTCGGCATACAGTCTATTCATGAAACATTCTGGGCAAGCCTGTCAGAATGGAAAACAATCCTAGAAAATGCAAATATTCTCATAAAGCAGAGCATTTTAAGCACAGTCAGTGGTTTGATTGAGGAAGCTTGCCTGCCATTATTGATCTTCTCATTAAGGAGTGATAGTTAAGAATCTGTGTTTTCAGTAAAATAATGCAGTGGTTCAGAGAATACAGTTTAAAATCACTGAACCACTGGAATTAAATGATATTTCCATATTCTTTTCTATAGGCAACTGGTACTCTGACAGTTCAGGTCCATATCATCTTGCAATTCTGAATTTGGCTCCTCCTTGTTAACTTTTAGCAGACGGAAGTAAGACAAATGTGTGTATCTTCCAGCTATGGGATGTCTGTTATCCAACAGTCTGTCAGGACTATCTGAAAGTCTGCCATATGTAAAGTGTACAGAACTTTGAATAATTCTACCATGAGCCTAATTGGAGGAGGCAGGAAATAAATATTTTATTTTAATGTTTATTTTCTCTTTAAAAGCCTTGCTTCTGATTCCCTGCTTTTGATGTAGCATCTGATAATCAGATCTTGAACCCCACATGTGACACACATCAGAAGTGACTGTAAGAGCTGGGGACATTTCTGTGGTATTGAGGGTATTAGGAAGTATTGGTGTAAAGGGAAATGAAGGCAAAGATTAACTCCCTCTCCAGAATTCTTATAATTTTAATCTATAACATCAGCAAAAAAGAAGATTAGCTAGAGAGGAAAGCTAAACTTATAAATCCAAGAGATTTGCAAAGGATGGAGAGGGTGGCATGGTTTGCTTAAATGCTTGATGGGGATTTGGAATTTAAAGCATTTGTTTTCAATTAACATGTAAAACACAACCCCATATCTATTAGACATCCAAGACTGATGAAAAGTGCCAAGAACTTTGATTAGTTTTTTTCCCCATTAAAATAGCACTGTCTGATGTAACCAGCAACATCATTTTCTTCTCAGAGAAGCTTAAAAACATTAGAAAAGCCATGTGGGATCACATCAAAATCCTATCTAGTCAAACATTCCCTTAACACAGTAGCCAGCCATTTTGCTACGGGAAGCTCACAAGGACATGACTGCAACAGTACCTTGTTCCTTGTGCTCCCCAGCAAGTGAAACACAAGTGACTTTGATACTGAAGGCCAACGTATATTCACCATGATTAGTGGTACTGACACTCCCATCTTCCATAAATTCGTCCAGTCCCATTTCAAACTGTCCAAGTTTGTAGCCGTCTTGTGGAAAGAACTTCCACAGTTGAACTGTGTGCTTTAACATGGGTCAGGATCAAAGGATGGTGTAGAACATAAATGAATTTGGCATTCCTTGCACTTTGGATTTCAATTCTCAGAAGTCCCACTCAGTATGGTTGATGGAAAGGGATTCTGAGAACTGCAGTCAAACTTCTGGTGAGCTAAAGGTTCCTCACTACTGCTACGGAAAGATCCAAGTATAAGGTGTTTTACTAGATTTGAAAGGACAAGATGATGCATTTAGAGCTGGGCATTTCTAGAAAAACAATCTTGGTGTTGCTGCATGTTCTCAGAATAAAACTCTAACAAGTATAGTTCATCATGTGTATCTCTATTTCCTCTCCACTCACCCCTGCCCACATGCAGCCAACCTTTCAATTGCTGGAGCATGCCTCTGCAGCTGTTTAGTAGCTGGAGGAGGGGAGGGGGTTTGTAGGCAGCCTTCACTTGCATTTCTGCAGTCAGACACACAAAAAAGATATCATCCTTCCATACTTAAGAACCTTGCCTTTTTAATATCATGTTTATTATTTTGAAATCTCTGTTTCTGCCAGATATTGCTTTGAACAGAAAAGTGACAAATGCACTTAAATATCAATGGGATGAAATTAAAACTTTTTCAAAAAAGAAACCATTGAAGAAAGCCTTCCAAATGAGCCACAGAGGCACAATAAAGTGGCATCAATGAACACCATAGGGAAAGCTGTGCAGCATTAGTAGGCTTAATTGAAAGGGGAAGGAGATTAAACTGTCTTATCAGCTGCAAAACCACATGTATGATATTCTTCCACATAAATATGCCTGATTCAAAAATAATGAGAATCCAACTCTTTTATCCTGTTGTTCTTGAGGAACTAAATGAGAACTGATATATACTAATGGTAGGCCAAATCCAAAACTTAGAAATGTTACTTCATGGACTCTCAGTATCAAAAAATGGTGACCAAGAACAAGGGACAAAATTATTTGACTGTTTTGTTTTTGGAAGCAACAGCTATCAATTTTTATTACTTTCTCCTTGCTGGAGAAAAAACAAATATTTCTGCAGAGTTCTTATCCAGCATCCACACATCCAAAAGCGTTTCAGGAAATATATTCTGCACAGAAATACATGTGCTATTTGCCTGCATGACAATTATGTGGGGGTTTTTTTGCAGGGGGGGAATTAATTTCCTGGTAGCCATGTGTGGTTTGTATGAAAGATTGCTGTTTTCTACTATGTATATAGATGGCATTTTATAAGTATATAATAATAATTTTAAAAGAAGGAGGAGGAGGAGGAGATCCAGTTATGATGTGATTATTTGAGTGTAGGACTATGACTTTGGAGATCAGGTTCGGATCCCAGTCCGCCACAGAAACCCACTGGTTGATCTTGGGAAAGTCACACTCCCTCACCCTCAGACGGGTGTTACCCTGTCTACTGGGGGTCCCGCGAGGGACACCAAAATGTGCTCAACTATAGGTGGGGAAAATTAGCTCAGAGCACTGCTTTAGTGTTACAAGAGGCAGGGTAACTTAGCAGGATCTTGTAACCCAGTGTTTACAGGGTCAGGCCAAGTCAAGAAGCAGACCGGTTTGAAAATAATGAATGATCTTTATTAAATACAGGCACGCAATGTAAGCAACACACGCAGACAGATAACTAAGGAAAATAAAGGTGTGAGTAAGATAGCGGGATTTTCAGAGGGATAGTTGATTCGGGTGATAGAACCCTGTTTCTGAAGCCTGGAAGAAGATAGAGAGTGATGCTGGGGTTCGGTGTATCTCAGCATGTGGAGCTGAGGGGAAGCTCACCAAGCAAAGCGGCAGCAAGGCGGTCTGGAACTCGGGAGCGATCCAAGGAAGGTCTAGGAATCAGAGGTTTTTATAGGGAGAAGTGTGACTGCAGGCTATGCCTTACTCGGGGACAACAATGAGTTTTGGGTGCGAGACAATGTCTCCGAAAGGTCACAATTTAGCATGATGGAATCAGAGCCGAATTAACAATGGTGTAGCCAGCATGTAAATGCACAACATTTGACAGTGGATGATTCAGCTTTTCTCAAGTTGCCTGCTCGGGGCAGGCAGCCTTTTGTAGGTGGCGTGCATACATAATGTGGTGTTTGTCAGGGAGGTCCCTGAAACTGCGATCTGGCTATTTCTGGCTTGCCTGTATTGTTTGAGAATATTTCAGCAGTTAAGTGCTGAGCCTAGTTTCGTGCTTGTCCGGAGGCCTCACAAACACGTGGAGAAGGGTGGTAGAATAAGGCCAAATTATGATATCAAAGTGATATCAGGTGCTATCGCCAGGTAGGCCTAAACTGCAGTAACATGGGGCAAAAGCAAATCCCCTCTGAACAAACCCTGGGAAGAAAACCCAATGAGAGCTTTGCCTTAAGGTCAGAAATAATTTGAAGGCACCCCACAAAAAAATGGCAATGAAAACAGCAACTTTGTACAACAAAAACCTTGCAGAACAAAAATCATGGACAGAAAATAGTAACCCTGCACAACAAAACTATGTATCTATTGAAACCAGTGAATTCAATAATCCTGGTGATGGTAAGAGTTTTTCAACATTGAAATAGGCTACCGGTGAAAGTAATGTACTTTAAATGCCTTTAAATCAAAGGTTTGTTTTGTTAAAACCTTCAGGGAATAGGATGTCTGCCTAAGGTGCCTTTTAGGACTGAATCCCACTTATGTACTACTATCCAACATAAATGAAATGAAGCTTCAGCAAAGTATCACTTTAATGAGAGAACACTGTTGGTTTCAAAGGCACAACGGCCAGAGACTCTGTTTTCTGAAAGAAGGCGGCCATGTGGGAGGAATGTAGTCCAAGACATAAATCACTATCGTTGGTCTTGCCAGTTATGTAATGAGTTCAGAGAATAAATGCCTTACACCCCTGATAAAACAAAAAGAAACTTTTTAGTCTAGTCAACAAAAAAGTCCACTTGGTTTGGTACTATCTGCAGTAAAGCCATTAGGTTTACATTAATCATATTTCCCCTATAGACTCAAACACCACATGAAAACATTTGTTTGTAATTGTGGGTTATATCCAATTTATTCCTGTGTGTGAGGTACCTCCCTATGAGATTATAGGCACTGACTGGGGAGTTTCAAGATCCTTGCTGTACTTCTATGTTGATCCTCTGCCAGAATTATACATACAGATGATAAACAAAAGAGGGGCTAAAATACTCAGTTTTGACCAAATAGAAGCTAACAATCTACTTCAAAGGGACACAGAATATATATATATAGGATATAATAATTTTATTAATGAGTACTTTCAGAAAACATACATTTAGGTATGTGTATTTTGTGACAAAATATATATTTAAATGTGAATTTTTGTTTTGATTACTTCAAAAAGTAAATCAATGAAGAAAGAGGATAAAATGCACTTTTTAATACATGAATACAGGCAAACTGATGTGAACTAGTAATAGACAAGTTCATCCATACCTGCAGCCTGGATTCAAATGCTGCCACATTCAAATAGTCTATCTGATTTCCAGTTCCAGTTTGTCCATTCAGTTTCTTGTTTTATGATTTCCAGCTTCCCCTGATTCATGCTTCTCCCTTTCTATGGTCCTATTACATGGATTATCCAGATCTGAACTTTTCTTTCGCAGCCAGTGAACTTGAGAGATGTCCTTTTTTTTTTTTTGTCACTATGAACACTATTCCCACATTCTACCAGGTTCTACCCAGAAAGAACCTCATGTGGATTTCCCTCTGTAATACCAATCTTTTACTCTGGATCTGCTTATGACCCATCAGATTCTTACTTCTCACTTCTGTGTTGAGATATGTTCCAAGAAATTTTGAACCCATGGAAAAAAAACTTGAGTTTTCTCAAATTGCAATTGGAAATTTTTGGATTATTTTAAAACATGGTATTAGTGTCTTTTACAGGTTAAAATTTGTCTTGTTACTTTAGGAATATACCATGCATTATCTATTATCTGATTTGCTCTGAAGTTATTTCATTTTCATAAAAAGAACCGAGAAAAAAATATCAAGATCAGAAATTGCAATGATCTGATATTGTACACAGTTTGTCATAAAAGTCTTCTGGCTACTTAGTTTTTGGAATAATTTGGGGAAAATAAATACAGTAACACATTGCCTTAAACATTTCATTTATCATAATGAGCAAATGTATTCCATAAACCTTCCTCCTCACCAGTTTTTCCAAGCTCCCCAGAAAAAAAAAATCTTGGGGGGGGGCAGCCCCTTAGTTTTCTGTTTCTCCCATCAGGCCTTGACATCCAGTCTTCCCCAGTCATGAATTTTCCTGAACTCCCACCTGGTCATGCCTCTTTGTCTACCCATATGACCTGTATTTTTGAAACCTAGGAATGGCAAATATCTCTATTAACAATTCCAAATGTAAAAACAAGTGTTCGTTTTACAGATCTTGTTAGAAAGAGCTGCTGAAAAACAGAAAGCATTGTCTTCATCAGTGTATGGCCAATTTGCCCTCCCCCTTTCTCTTTTTGCCAAATTCTCCTTTGTTTGTCCGAGTCTTCTGCTCTGGAAGCCAAACCAAAGCTCACCAAGCAGTTCTTTTCAAGACCTTCCATCAGCCACCCTCTCAGTGCAATCATGCTGATTTGTCAATGTGGGAGGCCTCGTGCCAGCATCTGTTCAGACTTTACAGCATGTTCTAAAATGCCTAAAAACCGGATGGCTTTGAGTCCTTTGCTTGTCGGCATTAATCAAGCGTAAAAGCAAGTGACAAGCAGATTTTGCTGATTTAATGAATAATTCCAGCTCATTTTGTCTGTCTAATTCTAACTATTACAATGGAATCCAAACTGACTGCTCACTGTCCAGGCTTATCTTTGTCAATATCTTCAGATACAGGTCAATGCAGGTAATTGGGATTCAGGGAGTCAAAAACACAGTAGAGACTTCCATAGTCTGTAACTAAATGGGTGTGTTAAATTTCTCTCACTATTTTGCCCTTGTCTTTGTTAAGTGTTAAGCAGTATTTGCAAAACAAATTTTTCCTCCAGGTTGTTTATAAAATTCTTATTTCATCATTTTCTACCACCTTTGGTAGAAATCTGTCTGAACTAGTTAATGGGTAGGACTTGATTGATACAGAGAGAGAGAGAGAGAAAGAGAGAGAGAGAGAGAGAGACTACAACCCACAGAGCGACATTGATTTGGTTTAAACGGCTTGGTGAGTGATCCTAATCAATGTCATTATTTCATGATAGGCGGAAAATGATTAGCACAGCCCTTTGAAAGCAACAGAAACCTTTACATCCTGCTCAAGCTGCATACTTTTTTATCTAAACAAACAAATAAGCAAACATCAAACTTCAAGGGTAGAAAGAGAAAATTTATAGACCTAGGCACAGAACTTAATTTGTCAACGAAAAGGCACTTTGAGGTTATCAATCTTTCTTCAGCATCAAACGGAAATATGACTGTCCCTGAAAAATTAAACACTAGAGACCAGTGGTTCTCAACCTTTTGTCCGCCAGATGTTTTAGACTGCAACTCCCACAAGGTCCAGCTGGCCTGGCCAATGATCAGGGATTCTAGAAAGTGAAGACCAAAATATCTGAAGGACCAAAAATGAAAGCCACTGCTTTAGAAAAATCCAATAGGGACTATAATCAAGGTGGAGGTAATTGCAGCCTAGAAAGTTCAGAAACTGACAATAGGATTTTAGGATACAGACCAAATAATGCGTTATCATATTTTTTAATGTGAACAAAAAAGGAAGCACTATTTCAAAAGATCCTGGGGAATGGTTATCAATATTTATCCATAACAATAAGAATTTATTATTTCCAGTGTGGCTCCTGTAAGAAAGGAAGGATGCAAATTAATAAATAAGCATAAATTATTTAGATCAAGTGTGGGTAACTGGCTCTCTAGATGTTGTTGGACTACATCTCCCAGCATACATCACCATTGGGTATGTTGGCTGGGGCAGATGGGAGTTGCAGTCCAATGAGAACTGGAAAGTCACATACCACTGACCTTTCTTCTAGAAGATATATAATTTAGATATGACATAGCCATCATTCATGTTTACACTAAATGAAAGACTGTGGGAGTTTTAATTTAGGGTCTAAGTTGTTCCTATAGAAGGACTCTGATCAAGAATGTTTCTTCCAACCAGTTTCAGAGGATTTCTGTTTCTGCTTGTATTATAGCCTTCTCAAGTAGTGTCCCAGCCCTCTATGCAGCATTTTCTGAGTGCTGAAAGGGCTGATGTGGGAAGGAAGTGTTGGACAGATCCCACCTGCATGTGCCTATTGTTGAAAGCTAAGAGGCATCCATGTTTGCATAGTGAGAGGGAGCTCTAGAAACCACGCCTGCCCTTTTGTTTCACCTCTTTGTTTTTTCTTTTTATATATGTACTTGAGCCTTAGCCCCTTGTGTCTCTTTGTCTGGGAAGGCATCTTTGATGAGGCTACTGCCTCAGAATGGCTTACATCCACACATGAGAGCCAACTTTTGGGGGCTCTCCTACTGAAATTAAGGTAATCTTCTTTTGTCTAGCTCCTCTCCTATCCTAAGAAGGATTTCCTGAAACAATGAATGTAAGTCCCCCCTTTTTTAGCCTTACAAGAATATTCTGAGTATTTTCTCCTGTTCACTACCACAAGCTTCTATTGCACTGGCTATGCTGCATTCTGCTGATATAGATACCAAATAATCCTATACCTGAACCTGTTTCCAACCCATTATGTTTTTGTTTGCCCTCTGGCTATCTGAGTCCCCAAACATCTCGTTTCTGGGCCTCTGTACCAAATCTACTCATCAAACAAGTTTACTTCACTGATTTGAATCCACTGACCTTAACACAAAACTGTTCCTTGTTTTCTGCTCCTATCCAGTTTCTAATCACCTGTCCACACAAATTCCCTTTTTCAGTGTCATCTGGCTGTTACATTCATGTGACCATTTTGAAGCCATATACATAGGCAAATGTTAAAGACTTCTGTATTAACAAGGAGGAGAAAGCAGTGGGAGCTCTATTCAGTCCTTAAATTTGACTAATCTAACCTGGGTTCAAATATATGTCCATGCACACAACCCTGAGTTGTTTTATAAGAAGTGATACATAGTCAAAATACATATTAGATCAAGGGCACTTTTCTCCCACCCCCATTCAATTTGTAGAGGGATTCCATTATGTTTGCCCAACACTGGAAGCTAGAGTTTTTCCTCTGGTTTCAATCTGTGGGGAAAAAGTAGTACAGGAAGAAGATTCATCTGTTGTTTATATAAATGCTTAGATCAACATATGGATTCTAGGGTGATCTTAAACAATTACACCAATGGTTTGGTGTAATTTCTCAATTGAGTCAGGATATCAGAAAGTGCCTGTTCCTACACAAGTCTCCTCACCTGCTAAGCAATCCTGGTTCAAATAGTAACCGTATCAAAATAGCTGCAAAAAGCAGCAGATGTTTCTTTGCAGTGGAACAGTTTTTGTGCAACTTCTTCTCAAAGAAGCCTGACAGACCCGCTTGGTTATGGTCTCTTGGCAACTAGTAAAGACTACACCATCCTACTGACTATGTGGAAATGCTACCTAGAGATATCTATGTATCCATCTATGAGAAAGGAGAAATTATGACTTTGCCCAGAGCTTAGAAAAGTTACTGGACAACAACCCCTGGAATCTCCTAGCTAGCATGGCCAATGGGAGTTACAGTTCAAAAAAGTAACTTTTTGAAGAATTGGTTTTGCTATGGATTTTTATTACTGCTGTTTTGGATTCTTGATGGGGAGTTTTATTGTTCTTACATAAGCTGCTCTGAGGGCTTTTTTAGAGCCAGGCTGCTGGGATATAAATTTTAAAAACAGAATAAAAAAAATGTTTTGGCATGAGGTAAATGTGACATCTAACGACAGCCCTAGGCATACACAGGATAAGCTGAAAGCATTTCAGATGCTAGTTGAAATAACATCAGCTGAAAGCTTTCGCTTTCATTCTTTCTTTTGGCAAGAAGGGATAAGGGGTATTCGCTAAACAAAACAGGTTTCCTGAGACTAAACTGACTGGCAAGCAAGATTACCACAAGAGCTGTCTTTCCCTGCTTCTTCTGTCTATCTCTGGTGCACCAAATTGTTCTACTTCACACTCCCCATGAGGCATTCCTTTCAAGAGATAATAATAATGATTGAAAATGCACCAATTGTACACAAGGAAGCTGTCAAGAAGAAACCTTTCCTTCTTTTCTTGCCCAGTCTCCATGCAACTGTTCAGGAAGGACAGGGCTGTCTGAGCAATTGTACATTCTGTGAATATGTTTTGCCACATAAATCTGATTAAGGCACTCTTGGAGGAAGACAGATGGCAGGTTTGACGTGAGGTGAAGATGGCTTAATCTCCATCTGTGCTGACATTTTCTGATACCTTCCCGCTTCTTCAAGCACCCTGATCATCTCAAACATGATTTTGCTTTCACGGATTATAATTCCAGGGGTTTGATGTTTGGGGAAGATTTTTTTTTTAAGTGATATTGCATTGCATCTAATGGCAGATTTACACTAACAGAAAGTGGATCTGCTCATGCAAGACAGGGTACCAAATATTGCCTAACCCCCCCTACCTATTCTTTTGTTCTGCATCACATTGTTTGGAACCATTCACTGGCCCGCCTCCTACAAACCACATAAACAGTTTGTCAAGATGCAAAAGCCCCAATCTGAGGACCTTTCTGCACTATACTGTCATAGTGCTATTATTCCGCTTCTGCAGTTATGCTAGGACTCTGTGAAACTGAACAATAGAGGTTTTTCTTCCTGTAATTGCCTTGGTCTGTCCTATCCTTCCTTTCTCCAAATAATAGGTTTCAAGACAGCTAACAACATATTTTAAAACAATCCAGATTAAAAACTATACAAAACTTTGATAAAACTAAAACTATAAAAACCATTTATTTAAAAACCAATTAACAATTTATAAAGTTAAAACATTAAACATTAAAAACATTAAAGTTAATAAAAAGACTATTTGTTGTTGTTTGCCTTCAAGTCACTTCTGGCTTATGGTAACACCATAGGGTTTTCTGGGAGCTGAGAGTGTGTGGTACACCCAAGGTCATCCAGTGGGTTTCCATGGCTGAGTGGGGAACTGAACTCTGGTTTCAAAAATCATAGCCCAACACTCAAACCACTGATTTATCTTTACTTTCCCTGTGAGAGTCAGTGTAGTATAATGGTTTCAATATTGGGCTGTAGCTCTGGAGATCAGGGTTTGAATCCTCACTCCGCCATGAAAGCCCACTGGGTGACCTTGGGCAAGTCACACTCTCTAAGCCTCAGAGGAAGACAATATCAAACCCCTTATGAACAAACCTTGCCAAGAAAACCCCTTGATAGGTTCACCTTGGGATGATCATAAGTCAGAAAGGACTTGTAGGCACACAAGAATAACAATTTCCCCTGTATTCAAAAGTCTCAGAGGAATTATTCTGATGAGAAAGACAAATGAAAACTGCACAGGAAGCTCCTTTTCTTTACAGCAAGGCTTTTGTGCAAAAACAAAACAGAACAAAAAATCCACCTTGGCTCCCTTGGCAGAGAAAGCCAGGGTATAAACTGAAATGAATGAATGAATGAATGAATGAATGAATGAATGAATGAATGAATGAATGAAGCAACATTTCAGGACTTACAAATACCAGAACAAAACTGTACAAAATTTTCGCTGTAATGTTGTTTGTCTTTCAAATTATCTCAATACTAGTAAATTATTTACCTGTTAAGCAATGGCAAAGAGATATTTCAAAATATATATGGCAGCAGAAAAAATTGAGAGTGAAGATGAAAATTTCACAAGATACAGAAGAAAGAGGAGGCTTTGCCCTTCCAGACATAAAATTATATACACACACACACCACACACACACATACAGGAGTGATGATCTGGCTGAAAGATTGACACTACAAAGACATGGACTTTTATATTTGGAAGGATTTGACTTAAAATTTCAATGGCTTTCATCACATGAAGCTCTTTCTACAAGAGAAATAAATTTTATTGACAACTGGATAACTTGTCATGATTTAATTAAAGTTATTGGGACACAAGTTCATATGAAGTTTCATGATAAATTAAAGGCAGAAGGGAGGAATATAAGTTGGTTTGCCTATAGACAGCAATCTGAGAGATTTAAAATGGATAATAAGTTATATGGCATTGATACAGAAATAAGAGACTTTCAGAATCAACTATGTAGTAATAATAAACAGTTATGGGTTGTTGTGGGTTTTTCAGGCTATGAGGCTGTGTTCCAGTAGTATTTACTCCTGATGTTTCACCTGCGTCTGTGGCTGGCATCTTCAGAAGAAAGCCTTTGTAAACAGTTAATGGCTAAAATGTATAAAATATTGTTGAAATTTGAATTAGAAAAGGAACAAGTTAAAGACTGCATGACTAAGTGGGCACAAAATATAGGTTATACAATCAAAATGGATCAATGGGAGAAATTTTGGAAGAAAGATTTGAAATTTACTTTAAGTTATGATTTAAAAGAGAATCTTTATAAAATGATGTTTAGATGGTATTTATCTCTGGAAAAACTCTCAGTGATGTATAAGGGTTCCTCAAATAGATATTGGAAAGGTAATCAAATTATTGGATCTTTCTTTTTTTCATATGTGGTGGACTTGGGTGAAAGCTAAGAAATATTGATGGATGATATATCAGATAATGGAAAAGATTTTAAAAAGCAAGATTCATCTGACTCCAGAAATGTTACGAATGAGTGGTGATAAAATTACTAAAGACTGTGTGAAAGTTATTCAATACATGATGGCAGCAGCAAGAATTGTGTATGCTGAATTCTGGAGGAATAATATAATGCCATCCCAAGAAGAGTGAGTTTTGAGACTTTTGGATATGGCAGAGATGGACAAATTAACAACATTATTAAGAGATACATCTATTAATGAATTTAAAAAGTGCTGGGAGACGGTTATGCCATTTTTATTGTGGATTGAGCAGAGAGGTTATATTAGGGTTAGATTGAAAATTGCATTTAGAACACTTTTAGCAGAACTACATTTTTTTCTATTTTTTTTTTTTTTTACGTATCACATATAAAAAGAAAATGAGGATAAATCTGTGGCAGTAAAATCTTCAGAATTTGACAACAACTATGATCCAGGGATGGGAAGTTAATGATAAAGTGTTTCATGTTTAGATATTTGTTTTTAGTAGACAACTTTGTAAGGCTCTTTCTGCAGCTTACCTCCATCCAGCGCAGTCGTGTGGGGATCACGTGAGCAGCTTCTTCCGTGAGGCTCTCACGTCCCCTCTGCTCCAGCCTTGCAAGAGCTGCCAGCCAGCCGGCAGGCAGCATGAGAGCTGAGCCTCTTCTTTCCACAACACACCCAGGTATTTTCCCAGGCTGAGCTGGGGGAGGAAGCACAAAGGCCGTGGCTCTGGAGGCTCCACATGGACACCAAATGCATGTGGGGCCCCAGAGCAATGCATGATCGCGCACCATTTTCGGCTAAAAGCCGAAAATGATATAGTGCGCAATTGGCACTTGCTAGCCCCAGCAGTGTCATGCGATTGTGAGGATGTCATCTGAAACGCTCCTCACAATCACAGTGACACTCCGCAGGCCCTTTTGTACAACAAATGCCATGCGAAAAGGGCCTAAGTCTTTTTTAAAAATCTCTTCATATGTTAGTGTTTTGTTAATGATTGAGGCCATTTCCGCACTACACTGTTATAGTGCTATTGTTCCACTTTCAACATCCTGTGGAATTCTGGGGTGTGTAGTTTAATAAGGCCCAAGAGCTCTCTGGCTGAGAATTCTAAATGCTTCTCCCTAAACTAAAAACCCCAGGATTCCATAGGATGTTGAAAGTGGAATAATAGCACTACAATAGTGTAATGCAAAAATGGCCTGAACATTTTGTAATGTACTGCTTTGTTTTTTTCTTTTTCCTTTTTTCCTCCTTTTTATACTGTTTTATTCTATATGATATGTGTTTTCTTCCTTTCTTGTAGTCTTAATAAAACTACAACAAAGAAAAAAACCCCAGATATCATGTACAATAAAAATTGTTTATATATACAAAAAAGTCCCTGGCCTATTATTCTTCCCAATGGGTTTTCCTGACTATAGGGAAACTGCTTTTTCAATCTGGTATCAATTATTACCATGTTGACTCAAATCCTGTCAGGTAGTTATAAATATGTAACCAAGAATTACTCATCCATGACTGTTTTATATTTACCATCCCTATGTATCTCCTCCTTTAGGGGACGCATAGAGACTGTGAAAGTCTCTCAATCCCTAATTACTGGGCAGCAGTGCAAGCAATCTCTGATGTGAGGGGGACTTGTGACAGACACCCTGTTTCTGCCTGTTGCAATGGAGATCTCCTGTGCAAGGGGATGGAATTGTTAGTTAGCTGCTTCCTGAGTGGCAGGGGAACAGACCCCTGTTGATCACAGTGGCTACTGACTGGTAAGTAGGGATTGGGGAACCAGGCCAGGATTCATGATGTAGCTGTGTGTCATGGCCCTGCCCCAGGACCCAGTCAGGACTGTTCCCAACAGCCACACCCTAGAGCCATGAGAGGGATGGTACTTATGGTAGCCAGAGCAGGTGGAAAAGGAAGAGCTCATTTATTAGCCACAGCTGGCCAGGATTCTGAGGCTATATAATCAGAGGTCACTAAGGCAAAAAGCTGTTGGAATGTACTGACTCCATTGGTAGTGACAGCCTTGCTGACTCTTCTGTTTTTTGGACATTTGACTGGACTACAGATTCTTCTTGAGGACACACTCTCTCTCTGGACTCTTGGTAAAATCAGACTTGGTAGCTTAGGACTGCCTTGGGACTGCTTTAACAGACACTGTTGGCTAGTTACTGCTGATTACACTGCTAGGAAGCTTTGGCAGGCTGCCAGCACAGGACTCTGTGTAACTACTGTGGTTACATAGCGGCATAGCACATAGATGACTTCAGCCATTTTTTCCTTCCGTATATGTCAGACACATGGTTCTTCTGTTCTTCATCATTCCTGTATTCTTCATTTCTCCGTCCTTTTTGCCTCTAGCTTATGGTATACTGGGGATCGGTAAATGAAAGACTTTCTTCCTCCATTTCCTATTTTAAAACCAATTTTCAGTAGTACACTATTGTCACCAAAAAAGCTGATGTCTCCAAAATCAGTGGTTCAGTGAACCCACTGAATTTAAAAGGAACTATTCAAGCTGCTAAAACTATTGGGGTGGGGGATAGTAGGCTTCAGCTCATTTTCACTTGGGATTAGAACAAAGAGTGGATTCATTACCCCACATAGACAGTACTGATTCCCCTCAAGAGTGCATGTTATGTACTAATATGTTCCATGAGACAGTGTAGTATAGTGGTTTGAGTGTTGGACTGGAACTCTGGGAGACCAGGGTTCAGATCCTCACTCAACCATGGAAATCCACAGTGTAAGAAGAAGGCAAAGGAAAATCTCCTCTGAATAAATCTTGTTGAGAAACCCCTGTGATATAGTCACCATAAGTTGGAGTTGATTAATAGAGAGCCAGCATAACATGGTGATCTGAATGTTGGACTAGGACTCTGGGAGAGTAGAATTTGAATCCATACCCAGATAATGAAACCCACAGGATTACCTTAGACAAGCCTACCTCCTCTGAATAACTCCTGTCTGATCATAAGGTTGCCATGGGAGCCAGCCTGGTGTAGCGATCTGCCTCAGAGGAAAGCAAAGGAAACCCTCCTCTGAACAAATTTTGACAAGAAAACCCTGTGGTAGCTTCACTTTAGGGCTGCCATAAGTTGAAGATGACTTGAAGGCATACAGTGTGCACACATAAGCTTTCTGTACGTGGGGGTTGGCTTGCAAGCGCGTAAGAACAGCAACAAACAAACAAACAAACAGTGTACCATATTATCCAAACATAAGGCCTAACTGGCATTTCTGTCATAAATGATATTGAATGCATTTAACCAAATCTGTACTTGGGAGCTAATGGTGGCACATCTGTGTGCAGAATTAACCTGTGTTGTTGTCTGAAAGAGCTGACTCCCATCACTATGCAGTGAGTCATCACACTCTGCACAATCCATAGGAACTAACTCAAACTAGAACCTTGAGAAGCCCATCAGAATTTGAATTATGTCAAATTTCTGAGACCCACTCACACCCTAACCCCACAAAAAAGGTTGAATAAAATAAACTGAGACCTTTAAATATCTCTTCTGGTAGAGTTATCAGATGTTTCATCCTTGCTGGTAAGAATACATTCAACTTCAGATCAAGCTATGATCAATTGAGGATGGTGTTGTTATTTTATTCCTGGCAGCCAGCCAAAACAAGGCTGTTCTGCATGACATTCAATGTTTGAAACTGCTGTTTTAACTGTTTCAAAACTGGATTCTAGGATTGTTTTTAGACTGCTTTTAGAAGTTTTTAAAAGAACATCTTAACATGCTTTAATAATGTATTGTTTTAATTGGTTTTTATTCATCACCTCGGAAGCCCTTGTGGGGTGAGAGTCAATACTATAAATAAAATAAAATATAGTGTTAATAACATTTGGCACACAGCCTCCACTGTGGGAGCTGCTGAATTTCTGTTGAAGAGAAGCACTTGGGGTCTCTTGAAAAGGCAAAGTCGTTTATCTGATCTTGCACCTGTATGCCAGCTGGAATCACTTTGAAAACACTATTGAGCTACCATCTAAAGGGGAGAAAGAGATGGAGGGGAAGCTAGAAACTACTTAGACTCCTTTTTTTAATCTCTCTTTTTCCTTGAAGAAGATTGTTTGTGTAAAACATTAAGCATGAATCCAAGAAAGGAAAGTGACAAAACATGCTTCCGTCAGTAGACTCTTCTTTGATGCAAGTAGAAATGGGACATCACTGAATCAAAACAGCTATAGGAATTGAGAGCATTATTGCTGTGTCTTGCTTTACAGATGACATTCCTCTGTTTCAAGACATCCTCTATTTGATAAATTGTGCAGTTTAAAGAAAATCAGTTACAAAAAGAAACAACTATTTGTAGCCAATGGGTACAAATACGGTGGTCCCTGGCACACTGGAAAAAATCATTGCTAGTCTGCTGCTTTGGGTAGCTTGAGAAGTGTTGGTGTGTGGAATATGGAAAAGATGTACAGATTGAGCATCCTTTATCCAGGATTCTGAAATCTGAAATGTTTGGAGCTGTAACATGCATGTACCTGTACTGTATTTGCAAGGCAGGAGAGAGATGTGGAATGAGAGAGATGCTTTATATACAGGTATTTCAAAAACTGAAAAAAAATTCCAAATTACAGAACAGGTCTGGTCCCAAGCATTTCAGATATGGGATATTTGACCTGTAAACAGGGAACATTGATTTTTAACAGGATAGTTTGGGCAGATCCTGCCCTTACATCTAACAGAAAACCATCACCAGAGCTGTACCTAAAATCAATAGTCACCCTCATTTATTTAGGCAAATCTTGTTCAGTCTCATTTCTGAGCCTCTTTCAGTTTACTTGCTATTATGTGCCTTCAGGTGAACTCTGAATTATGGCAACCCTGTCTTTAGGTTTTCTTGGCAAGATTTGTTCAGAGAAAGTGAGTCACTGTCTTCTTCTGAGACAAAGAGTATGACTTGCCTACAGTTATTCACTAGGTTTCTGTGACTCAGCTGGAATTTGAACCTGATGTTCTGGAATCCTAGCCAAACTCTCCAAATGCTACACTATATTGGCTGGTATATTTTTTTCTTTTTCTTATTTTACATGTCCTTTATCTCCAGACATACAGCACCTGAACAACGTAAGTCCTCCACCCCAACACAAACATACACACTGATGTCACAGGTGGCTTACAAATAATATTCTTATAATATTCTTATAAAATTACACTGTAATCACAGTCCTCTGACTTTTTAGTTTGGTCTTCTTTCACCTCTCTTTATGTAAAAATGTCTGATTGCTTTACTTCTTTCTAGAATCGGATCAGCTAAGCCAAAGTATCCAGAAACACTTTTTGCCTCTAAATTTTGTGAAATTAAGCAAGTTTAGTCAGTCTCTGCAGAGGTTTCTTGGCTACCATCACCATAAAATGGTTTAATGCATTATCATCAGCAATCTCTGGTGGCTTCCCAAGCATTACAGCAGTGAAATCACACCATTTTTAATGCTTTCAATGAGCTATCCAAGGCCTTGAATCCTATCCTGCAATTGGGTCTGGCATCTTGGATAACCCCTTTGAATTTTGGACAAAAATACAACAGGAATTCTCCATTCTACTGACATGGAAGACACCAGCCATCACCTATTATGATACAGATATGCTTTTTTATATGTGTGAAAAGAAACAAACTTGTCTTTGCTTAGAAAAGGAAAGGCCCTCCAATTGAGCTTCTTGTTCATTAAATAATCTGGATAATATAAACATAGCACAATGTAACTGTTTTGTTCACTGGAAAAACATCACTAGCATTATCATCATTATGAGCAATTATGCTAACTGTTTCCACATGTATGTGTCTTCAAGCCATGTGTCAACTTATGGCAACACATACATTTCATAGGATTTTCTTAGGCAAGGAATACTCAGAGGTGGTTTACCAATTACTTTGACATCTAGCCTATAGGAAACTGACAGTCTCCCATTCAAGTACTAACCAGTGTTGACCCTGCTTATCTTCCAAGACCAGACAGCATCTGGTGCCTTTAGGGTATTTAGGCAGTATGCTAACTGTTATTATTGTGTGCCTTCAAGTTTTTTGTGGCATCATGGTTCTATCATGGAGTTTTCTTGGCAAGATTTGTTTGGGGGGGGGTTGCCTTTGCCCTCCTTTGTGGCTGAGAGAATGTGACTTTCCATGACTGAGTGGAAATTCAAACCATGGTCTCCAAAGTCCTGGTCCAACATTCACCTTTCTGTTTCTCTGTATTAATTGTTAGCTTTGGTTACATCTAGGTCCAAAAAATTAGTTTTTATGAACTGATCAGTACCATGTATATAAGATGCATTAAACATTTAACATCATAAATAGGAGGTTTCAGCTGATCCTGAATGTTCTTTTTTTTTAAAGTGATTCTAATGTTAACCTTGGAAATAGCTTGTAATGCTGTTGCATTCTTTTCAGCCTGTAATCCTTGATGGATGAGATCTTGGAAAATGCCTTATCATGGCATCTTTTTATTGATTCAAGACAGCCAATTTCAATAATGATCACACTTAAATATTGAATGATCACACCTGAATATAGAATGGCTGATGTGAAGCAGTATTCAGTTGATCTGACAGGAATGTTGTTCAACGCATAAATCAACAACTGGCATTCTTGGACTGTCGGAAACTATTTACAAATACATATCACAAGATCCAGGGTTTTTTGTTTTGTTTTGTTTTTAACTGCTAGGTATACATGCTTGTGCCACAATATTACTGGCCTGGTAGACAGCAGGTTAGTCATGCATTTGGAATGATGGACTTGAACTAAGTGTGCACTTTGAGTAAAATCTGAAAACCCAAAGTGGCTTGAAAAAACAGCTTAGTCAGAAACTTTCACTTTCCTTGCAGAAATTTTTCAAAGCTGCAGAACAAGACTATGTCTGCATAATTCAATAAAAGCCTAGCAAAGAGATCAAAAGATGAAGCCAAACTCCAGAGAAAATGCAGCTTGTCTTCAGACTGGTAAAGTTAGGTCCAATTGTAATCTAGACAAACATTCATCCAGAATGGGTCTAAAAATATACATTCTGAGTAGTACTTCTGCCCTGGAAGTTTTGAGTATCAGTGAAGCGTTATAACATTAGTTGATGTTGCAGTGTGCTTTCAAGTTGTTTCCAGCTTATAGTGACCCTAAGGTGAACCTATCAAGTGGTTTACTGGGACTGAGAATGTGTGATGTTCCCAAGGTCAACCAGTGGGTTTCCATGGCTGAGCAGGAATCAGACTCCAGTCTCCAGGGTCATAGTCCAACACAGAAACCACGATACCATTCTGGCTCTTATAACACCATTACCGTGTGCTAAAGTTGCTATGTTTACTGTGTTGTAAGGATGTGAGGAGTGTTTTTCCCTCCTGAGACTAAGGCCCTTTTCACACGGCATTTGCCGTGAGAAAGGGCCTCCGGAGCATCGTGCGATTGCAAGGAGCGTTTTAGACAGGCACCGATCGCGCACTATTTCATTTTCAGCTTGTAGCCAAAAAAGCTGTGCAATTGTGCATAGCTTCAGGGTCCCACGTGCACTTACCTTGTGTGTGGAGCTCTGGAGCCATGGTCCTCGAGCTTCCTCCCCCAGCGCAGCCTGGGAAAATACCCGGCTGTGCTGTGGAAGGAAGAGGCAGAGCCCTTATGCTGCCTGCCAGCCAGCCAGCAGGCAACAGCTGCGGAACTGAAGCAATGGGGATGCGAGAGCCTCTCGCAAGAGGCTGCTCACATGATCCCTGTGCCCCCGCACTGGAAAGAGGTAAGGTGCAGAAAAGACCTAACAGGGAGAAATAGAGGAAGGCAGTAGGAGCAAGGGCTCCCTCAGACAAGTCATTCACAATCTCCTACCTATTGTGGTAATTCGAAGGAAAGGTATTTTTTATTGTTGTGTGCCTTCAAGTCATTTCTGATGTGGAAAACTGACAGAGCCTAAGTACCTTGAAGGCACCACATTTCATCTGATCTTAGAAACTAAGCATGGTCAGCTGTGGTTATTACTCAGATGAGGACCACCAAGAAATATCAGGCACTGTAGGCTATATTTCAGGGAAAGGGAATGGCCAACGAACTCAAAGTATTCCTTGTCTAAGAAAATCATACAAAATTCATGCAATCACCGAAAGTTAACAGATGACATGAAGACACATACATATACTTCACACAGGAATTATAAAATGAATCACAACTAGAATTTAAAACTAAAATAATCACAAGCATGCTGACTTGTAGATTAACGTCATCAATTTCAACAGAGAAAAACACTTCAGAGAAAATAGGAAGGAAGAATTAACATGAAAGGTACCTTTGAAAATACTTTAGAATAACCTGAATCCTATTGCTTTGTCTTAATTAGAGTAGATTCATTGAATTAATTGTTGCTTGATGAATATTCTCCCAGGCAAACCCCTTCAGTTTAATGGGCCTACTCTAAGCACAGTTAACACTTTTATTTTATTTATATTTCAAGTTTCTCTCAATATGGTACCCAGGCAGCTCAAAACAGATCAAAACAAAATCCAGCTAACAGCTAACTGTATTGTTAAAAACAGTTTTAAAAACCATTAAATTAAGACAATTTAAAAGCACATTAAAAGCACATACACATTTTATACACATTAAAAAGTGTATAAAATATGTATAAAAGTAGAGCATGTTAAATCAGCATGTACTAATTTTATTAAAATTTATGCTTTCTTTTGTTTTTTCTTGGGATGCACAAAAGCTACGGTATATGAAAGTCTTTTCTTAAGCTTTGTCTGTGGCTATTGTTATCAATTACATTGTCTGATCTTTTGTGTTAAACTCCTGTGCTTACTTTTCTTTCATGACCCAGGGATGTGGGAAGCCAATGAGAATGTACTCAAACTCTTTGAATGTTGAAGACAATTGGTATCCATAGAGAGTTTCATCTGAGAATTCAAGTCTGCCTGAATTGGATCATTTGTACAAAATTTGAGAATTATATAAAAGGAGACCAAAAAGGATTTATGACAGCTGTCCTGCTTCTGATAGTTGCAGACTCACTCACTGGGCGGGAAGGGTGGAAATGCCAGCTGAACAGACCTCCTATTCATGCTTCAGTGATTGGCTAATAAAGTGAACAGGGGTGGCATTTATGTAGTCTTACAGTAAGGCTACTACTCTTACTGAGCAATGACAGATCTGTAATGTTCCATGGTGCAAAGCCCTAGCCACAAAATAAATTCAACTCTTTGGATAGTTCATTTTAAAGGTCAGACCAAAAGATGATTGCTTCTGTCTCACTCAACCCTACTTGTAACTGATCTTTCTTGGCACAGCCATGCAAATTGAAGTCCCATTAGAATCAGTGAGAGTTACTTCTGAATAAATTCACATGGAATCAATTTGCAAGAGCACTATAATCCAGATTGCAATGTTATGGGCACTCGCATAGGAATCGGCATGATGTAGTAGTTTGAGTGTTGGACTATAATCCTGGAGACAAGGGTTCAGTTCCCTGCTCGACCACAGAATCTCACTGGGTGATCTTGAGTGTATTACACATGCTCAGCCCCAGAAAATGCCATGATAGGGTCATCTTAGGGTTGCCATAAGTTGGAAATGACTTGAAGGCATATAACAACAACAACAACAACAACACCTGAGCACAGTAAGGGTTACCTCTCAGTAGGCATTCATAGGACTGTGCTATCAAAGAACTTTCTTACTGCTCATTCTCCCATTAAAGTGATGCTGGCAACTATTTTGCATGTAGCTCTGAAGAAATATGCTACAACAGATATAGAATGCATTGAGTTGTATTAGCCAAATGATTGATATCAGATTAGCCCACTTTTTCTCTGGCTACGGGTTTCTGCAGTACCTGCTTCATTTGCTCTCAGTGAGGATGTTGTGAAGTGCCAAAATGGACTTGTCCAGATGTGGTGGTGATGGTGGTTATTGTTGAACTTATAGCTATATCTAACTTATGGAGAACCTAAGGCAAACCTATCACAGGGGTTTCATGGTCAGATTTGCTCAGAGAAGGCTTGCCATTACATTCCCATGAGGCTGAATGTGACCTGCCCCATGGGGTTCCATGGGTTCAAACCCTCATCTTTAGAGTCATAGTGCAAAGCTCAGACCACTACGCCACTCTGGGTCTCATCTAGATGTATACCTATACTGTACTATATTCATATTCTAGTCAGATATACTAACTACTTAAAATCAATTATGTTATTAATTAATTTGGAAACTTATTTCCAAGTAATTTGGGAATTTGCTGATGAAAGAGAGCAAATTCATTAAAAATAACAACAACAATGGAAATATGCATAGGAATATTATTATTTAAGGATTTAAACTGGAATCTCATCATAAACATTTATCTAGAATTAAGTTATTCTTAAGCTATAAATTAAATAAACCATACTGGTAAAGAGCCAACAAATTTTACATTACCCATCCGCTTCCCCGAGGGTTCCACTCTTGATTTTTGGTTTTGGTTTGATTTTTGGTTTACAATATTTAATTTGTGAGAGTCAAATCACAAGAGTAATTTCAATGGGATAAACTAAGAGTTTTTTGAGGTGAGTAATCTGCTCCTCCACCTGCACACATTTTAAAAATGATTATCTATCCACATTGCTGAAACAAAATTTTGTTGCAGTAACAAAATCTGCAGGATTTCAGAAGGAAAGAGGTTGAGTAGACAAGGTTACAAGGGGAGAGGAATGAAAAGCGAGAGAGGCAAGACAAAAGTTTTGATTGGATGAATGAGAAATTGGGTTTTCAAAAATTTGTGCAGGTGTTCCTTCTCCGCCAAGCTCAAAACATGGATGAGGGAGAGTGAAATTGTGAATATTCTTTACCCAGCTTATTAATGAATGACTAACCATTTTAGCTCTTTTCTGCTAACTTTCCTATCTCTGCTCTCAATAGTACACATTTTAGTGGAATTCCATGTAAAGGAGAAACACAATCTATTTTTTCTCTGTGATTATAGCTATCTGAATGTTTCAGATTTTGTTACTAAAATAGATGGCAGCGAAAACAACAGAGTCCTGTGGTGGATTAAAAGCTAAACATCTATTATAGTACAAGTTTTCTCATGCTATCACAAAAATTGTTAGCAATGATGGCTAGTAGCTTCCATATCAGTGGAGCAGAGAATGCACTGAAAATCTGCATTTCACTGTTATAGTGCTATTATTCCACTTTCAACACCCTATGGAATCCTGGGGTTTGCAGTTTAGGGAGGGCCATTTAGAATTCTCAGCCAGAGAGCTCTTTAGCATCAGTAAACTACAAACCCCAGAATTTCACAGGATGTTGAAAGTAGAATAATAGCACTATAACAGTGTAGTCCAGAAATGGCCTTAGTCTGAACATAGAAAGAATTTTCCAATATGCTGAACCTATTTTGTAGATATGGACTCCCTACCCTGGGTAGCAGATTTATAGTTCAGGCTAAAACCCAGAGTGGATTTACCATCTCACTGGCATGTAAGCCAGTAATTACCACTGTTTGCTAGACTTTCAGGTGCTTGTTATCTTAGATGCTAATCTCAGTCTCTACCCCTTGGCTATCCATCTGCTGATCCTAACAAATCAGTTGAATTAAAAAATCAAAGGAGGGTCTAGATTTGTAAGCAGTTTTAGACTCAGAACCATTTTGGGTTGCTTTTAAATATTTATTTCTGTTTTTCTGTAGGGTGTGTGTATGCATATGTGTGTATATATGTATATACATAGACATTCACACACTCACTCACTCACTTCCCTGGACTCTGAATGTACTGAACGTGTGATCCTACTAATTAGAATACAGGGTCACAGTCTGATATTGGACATGGTTACTAATTTGACTCGCTGAATCCTTTCGTCTTTGCTTGTTACTGAAATTTGCACACTTGTCAGTGGCCCCCAGCAAGCTTAGCAATACTGCTAGGATCATGTGATTTCTCTTGATCACCGTTACAAGGCAGAGAAGATGGAACAAGTCACACCAATTACTCTTCCTGACTTAAAAGTATCAAAATTTATGAGCAGCTGTCAGCTACTATGGTTTAATTTTTCCTACTGAAAAAGGATAAACCATTCTACTTTTATATATGCAGTGCACATCAATCACATACCTATCTTTGGAAACCCATACAAGCCCATATTTTAATTTCAAATCTTTCCTCCAAACTCAAACTAACACAAATTGCTCTCTCCCTATATTTTTAATACAGAGGGCCCCACCCACCAGTTGTCATGAAGGCCCTTTTACATGCAGATAATACAGTAAAATATATGAGATTTATAAGGATAGTTGCTAGGCAATCACCCATGTAACTCACATTATTTTTTAAAAACCCAAACAACCTGTTTCAAAACCATTGTCAAACTGAAAAATGGAGAGTAAAAGAAAGCATGCAGGCAAGGAAAAAGCAGCTGTGGATCTTTTGAAACTCCTGAACATTTTTTAAAAGTTTAACAGAAAAAAGAAATAGGTGGGTGGAAGAACCTCACATTAACGAGATCCTATATAGAGACATGTAGAGATTGTTAAAAAATGTTTGGAAAATGGCTGAAAACCATAGTTTTTAAGTGTTGAGAATGCTTAATGAGAAGAATCCTGTACTGCTGAGAATCTTTGCAGTTTGAGATTTATTCTACTTAGAATTCACACATGGTTGTTTTGCTCAGAAAATAACATGTCCTGCCCAGAAAATGGGACCTGTGGCCCAGAAAGCAGAATTTTCTGTGCAAAAAATATTTCTACACAGAAATATTTGGCATGTATAGGACTGCACTATAAGAGATCCAGGACAGCAAAATGTTCTGACTGATTCTAAGTGTGATGATTTAAGTCTCTTAAAACCAAGTAACATTACAGCAAGAGTTCCAAAGTAATTCTAGAATATATCTGTAGTCTACCAGCCTGGGCCATTCTCTATAAAATCCTCTTCAGTCAGTCAATGCAGATAAGTTAAATGTTCAAAGTAGAGCATTTACAAGAACAGACTGCTTTGGGTGTCCTATGGGAGAAAAATGGGATAATCAATCAATCAATCAATCAGACCAACCAATTTGGTACACACCAGTTCAGAGGTTGTGTGATACAACTTGGCTATGGATTCATATTTTATTTAAAATAAAATATGTCACTGAAACACCTTTAGGTGAGAATTCTATGAAATGTCAGAAGAATGGATGCTTGAGCTAGAGAATTAAAGTAAATTTTAAAAAATGATTTAAGGGTTTTTTGGGTTTTTTTGTATTCTCCATTGATAGCAAAGTTACAGGATGTGCAACTAGCTGGAAATGGATGACGAATGTAGAACATAGTAGCAGAGGCTTCTCTTTGTAATCATATTTGCCTAGGTCAGGGGAGGCCTTTTCCATGGTGGTCACAAATCTTTCTAACTCCCTATCCTGACATACTTCAACAACCCCACTTTGATGATCAAGCGGCTAAACACCACCTATAATGATGCCAGTTCAAATCTCCACCTTAGATGATCTCTTGCTCCACGTAGTGGCAAACTCCAAAGTCTTCTCAAATTTTCCTAAGGGTGGCATCAGGATCCCAACTGCATTAGATTTCTTCTACTGTGTATTTCTTGCTGTCAGGTTCTCTCTTTCTATAACACTTGGTTTAAGGACCAGATAGCAGGCATGGTTATGATGAACATAATTTTACTTAAAGCAGCTTAAAATGTTCTATGCATATTATTTCACTCTTTGTAGGACATTAATACTTACAGTTGAATTTTCCCTGCATCTCTAAAAAAGACATAGCTATATAAATAAGATTCCATCACAAAGTCATTCTCTCCACCCCTTCTGCTTTAGTCTCTCCTTCTTCTTACTAGCTAACTCTTCATTTTAGCTAACTCTCTCATTCTTCTGCTCACCATAGCCTTCCAAAAGCACTATCTACTTTCAGTCTCCCAACCAATCACCTAAGGATGCAATTCTTCACTAAGTTTCTTCTTGAAAATAGCAAGGAATAATTTCAGCAATTTTTCCTCCCATTGCAAGAAAGTCTATAAAAACTGTGTAGTTTTTGAAAGTTATATCACAATTCAGGGCTTACTCTGTGCAAAATTTGCATGTGGTTGTTATGCACAGAAAGCATTTTCTGCACAGAAAACAGCATTTGCTTGGCAGAAAATAATATTTTAATGCAGAAATATTAATTCTTGTGCAGCAAATGCTTGCAAATCAACCATGTGCAAATATCATGCAGAATAAATCCTGAGTTAGACCATTTTTGGCACATGAATTAATATTTTTGCATTGAAATATTTTTTCCACACAGAAAATGCAGTCTCCTGGGAAGAAAATTTTGCTTTGATGTGCAAAACATCCATGTGCAAATTTTGTGAAGAATAAGTCCTGAACTGCAAAGATTCTAGTCAGTCCAGGATTCTTCTCATCAGAGTTTCTCAGCACTCAAAAAAAAAGACATGTTTCTCAACCATATTTTTGAATGTTTTAAAATTTCCTTTCCATCTCTATAATCGTCACCTATAAGCAAATTCTGTTCACCCAAAAATCTTACACCTGTTACTCAATCTTCATAAACACTCTGAGCTGTGCTTAATATAAAATATTGCAATACAATATAATATAGGAAGGAGCATAAACTATTTTACAAATTATATGATGTTATGAGACCACCTTGTTCCATCTTTGAAGATCCTCTATGCCTACAAGAAGACTTTTTACTTTTGGCAATTGTTTAGAATCCTCCAAAGAAGGAATGCTGACCATCCTCTTGGGAATTCCATTCCCCTCTCATATAGCTTTTTCCATTAGGAAATATTTAGTCAAAATCCCTTTTCCATTGATGTGGGTCCTGGTGGCAGGCTGAGTTCTGTTTGCCTAATCTAAGTTCTTGAAGCTGTAGTAAATATATATTAGTTGATATATTATGAAAATATAGGTGTGCTAGCTCCAAGCCTGTAGCCAACCTAATTGTAAATAGAGAGAAGTTTCAAAACTTGAGAGGCACTGAAAATAAATGACCAGTTTATAATGCACACAACAAGCATAGTGTTACTGGCATAGCGACATGCTAGTGTCAGGCAGGATGGCAGGCAGCCAAAGACTCCAGCTAGACCCAGGATGACATCATATCTAAATTCTGTTTTGATCAAATGAGATAACTGGGGTGGGGTTGAGATCTTTTAGCTGATTGACTAAATGGAGGCTGGAGAGAGTATAAAACATAAGCCTTTTGAGCAACAAAGCACCAGATTTTGCTCTTGGCAAAGTTGGTCCTTTTTTAGGCTGCTGCAGCAAAGCAATTACTGATAACTGAAACTCCTCTGAGTGGTAAGCCATTCCTTTTGTGATGAAGCTTGTTATCTTATACCCAACAAAATGCTAGTATAAAAACCATTGTAAAGAGATATGCTAGGAGAGGGGTTGTAACACTTTACTATATAATTCTAACAGAGGTGAACATTTTGTTATAAGAATGTGCCTAGATTGAGTCAAGGTCTGTGTAAGCTGGACTGCTAAGGACAGCGTGTTTATCTGTGTTTGTGTTACAAGAATAAATATTAGTATAAAGCTGCAACTTGTTCTCCTGTTAATTTCCTGATAGACCAAGGCTTAGGAATATTTAAAGGGAATACAGATGTTGATCTGACTATTGAACAGGACAGCATTTTGCAACCTTGGAAGCCTAGGGGACCCATATGGGAAGTTCCAGAAACAGATTCAGATCAAGAGGTATAGGGTAAGGACCCTTCGAACATCTAAAACAGTGGTTCTCAACCTGTGGGTCCCCAGATGTTTGTGGACTTCAGCTCCCAGAAGCCCCAGCCACTATGGTCAATGCTCAGGGCTTCTGGGAGCTGAAGTCTTAAAACATCTGGGGACCCACAGGTTGAGAACCACTGATCTAAAAGATACAGGGAAGAAAGAACTACACCTGTGTCAGTGTTACCCTCTAGAGCAGCATAAAGAAGGTGGCTACTCTCAGTCCTTTCTTCTTTGGATAAAACATAAATCAACCATTCTTCATTCGGCTTTATTCCTAGACCCTTTACTGTCTGAGTCTCATTCTTCTAAACATGTTTCACCTTGTCAATATAATTTTGATTCTCAGAAGTAAGTAAATGTGAAGACAGACTATAGCAAAATAGTATGGTACTATTACATCTATTGATGTGACCTAGAATTACATTAGTTTTTCTTTTTTTCAGGACACTACAAGATTGTTGACTCATGTTTAGCTTGTTTCCTACTAAGGGCCCTTGATCTCTACCACATATATGACTGCCAAATTAATTCCAATTAGTTAATTCAATAGAATCTGCTGTTTAGTCCCAGCTGGAGTCAATCTATTGCATCAGCTGTCGAATGGTGGATCAACACATTCAACATGTTGAATCCAATTGATTCAAAAAGCCTACCCAAATCAGGACTAAAAATAGAATTTAAGATTTTCATTCTAATAAATGAGCGTTAATTGCTAAAATGTTACCTTGCTGTATACACCTATTTTTAGACCCTGATTGTAAAGTCATGGTGCAATACTTTATAGGAATAGTCATTCTTATATCAATTTAAATGTGAAGAATCATTTACAACCAATATCTAATTCTCCTCACGTATATATATGGTACATCATTATTTCTCTACTTAACAAACAGGAAATGGAAATTTACCAAAGGTCAGCCAATGAATTCACGGTTAAACTTGGTGAATCCACACTTTTCTGGTCTGTGGCCAATATTATAGTTTCCTTAGACTGCTCAGGTTCTAACCTTCCTGAAGGTTGCGTCAAGAAAATCTAAGATCAGTTGCTGCTTGCAGAATACCTTCAGAATAATGTCAGTGATGCTAATTTGAAATGGCGGCACTGTCTAAAATCCCCTGTTAATATTCATGCACTGTGCAGAATATCAGCTGTGCCCACCTCTTTTCCATAGCACCAAAGCCCCTTGACAGTTAATGAGCTAGGCACAGACTCTAAACCGGCAAGTTGTAACTGAATAAATATGATAAACAACCTGTTTCCAGATGGCTTTTTATGTAAAACAGTTTATACAGCATTGATAGATGGCAAATTTCATGCCAATAAATCCTTGTATTTTAAAAACATTTGCCTCCTTAATTGGCCAGTTTACACATAAAATATGTTTATATGCATTGCTTTAAGTCAAAAATGTGACATGAAATGTTGTTAGAGTAAGCAGGCATCACAAATAATGTGGACCATCTGTCAGAGTTCACAGACACCGTGAAATGCAAAGGAACCTCCCATGTTTCTTTGGGAGTGGTGTTGACCATAAGAAACAAATTAAAAATCCATATTATTGTAATGACTCCACCAGACTAACCAAAAAGGCACAAGGTAAACCTCCAGATCTCACAGAAAGCAGGTGTGGGGGTGAAAGGCAGAGGGGTGGGGGAATTAGTTTTATGTTGAAGCTGTCAGCGCGGGCTGAGGTCAAACAGGGGCCGGGTCAAGGCAGCCGGCAGCCGCGTCCCAAGCAGTCCTCCGGGTGGGCGGCCACAGGCAAGCGGCCAGGAACTAAGGATCGCCTTAACAGCAGGCACACAACAGAAAAGAACGACGGGTTGCCTCACCCCAAACACAAAGCGGTTGCAGCACCAGAACGCAGGGAAGAGTCGCGGGGAAACCAAACAGCAGCTCACAGGCACGGACCGGACGGGGTCAAGGCACGAGCGACAGACGCACGGGTAGCCGACGGTTGTTGCTCCGTGCCTTGCCCATCCCCGTGCCTGCCTAAAAAGGCCTGCAGCTCGGCCCGCAGCCAATCCAGGCGGAGCGCGTGGCTGGGCTCGCAGCTGAGCTACAGCTGGGAGCTCCCCGCCTCCAGGTGTTTCTCCTGGAGACGCCGGGAGCGGCGGCTGGCCTCCTTGGCTCGCCGCCACTGCAGGAACGTCGGTGGCGAGGCGGTTGCCTCGGCCGAGGCCTCCTCGCGAGTAGGCGGAGCTCCGGGATCGGGCCCGGGACCCGCCTCCTCCCGCAGCACCACGTCCGCCACACCCCGCGGCCCGGGAACCGGGCCGGCAGCCTCTGCAGCGGCGGGCCCTCCCGCGACGTCAGCAGCAGCCTCCGTCTGGCGGGACGGGCCCTCGCCGGGATCGTCGTCTGCCGCGGCGTCCCAGTGGGCCCCCCCGCAGCGGAGCCCTCTGCGACGGCCGCGGGGCCGCTGCCGCCAATCGCGGCCCCCGACGGGCCTGGATCCGCGTCCTCCTCCTCGGAGGTAAGACCGGTATTGGCCTCCACAGCGCCCGCCGGCGCGGCCACATCTGGGGCCCTGACAGAAGCCATCTTGCAGACATTCAAATGAGATTGCAGTAGGAGAAATGATGGCCTTGGGTTTTCCTTGGAGTAACCCATGGAGATGCCAAGAGCAAGGAAGTAAATAAAATTTGATTCTTAATTTCTGAACTATATCTCCACTGAATGTATCTGATACAAACTATTCTTTAGTATAATTTTTATAGATTTTCATGTGTCTATCTCTTGGACACATTCCCCAACATGATGCCCTATAGATATGTTGGACTGTAATTCCCATCAATCCAGGTCAACACATCCATTTGCCCTTAGTAATGTTTCCTGATGTTGACTACAGTCCAAAACATCTGGAGGGCACCAAGTTGGGGAAAGCTGCTCTTGGGAATTACTAACAGTTAGGGAACACAACTCAACTTCCTTTTTAACTGGTGAAAACCTCTCAGCAAGACAAAATGGGGAAACAGAAGGAAAATAATCTAAACAAAGTGTACTAAATACTGGTAAAAGAACTCATACCCATAAAGTCATTGATGCATCTTACATTTTAACTGTATTAGTGAAACAGGCATGATTCTCTATCTCATTTCTTGAGACAGAAAGTTCTTTGCCATCTGACAACTAAAAAGTATCTGTCTGGAGACCCCTCTTGTTACCATCTATTCACATGGGCTCCCAACTCATGATCAACAGTATAGTCTAAATAGGCACAGTTAGATCAACACTCCACTTAAGTATTCTCAAGTATTAGAAGCTCATGATATTTTCTACTGGAGAATAAATGGACTCTCACCTATACTTTTAGGTTATTTTTTTACATACCCTTACAGATATGCAAATATACACACCACTTAGGGAGAAACATAGATTTTTCAGTGTCTAGGCACATTACATTCATTACATTACACTGCAGGTAGGGCATCATGCATCTTACACAATACTGGGGTGTCCCTACCCATATGCCATCTGAAGGAGACACACGGGAGAAAAATAATCATCCTCCTTAGGCATTGCAACTTGATTGTTGAAGCACCCATCCATCTATGGGCATCTATCTAGAACGTAAACCTTTCCTGGTATTACTTCAGTGGGTTTTGTTATGCTGTAGCTTTAATATGCAATTTGATGGCAGAAGGGTGCTTCCCACAAACAGTAAGTGCTTAAAGGAGAGGCACCTTGGCACCATCCAGTTGCAGTTGGGCAGCAAGGAAAAGGGAAAGCTGTTGCTTTCTCACCAGCATTATATCATGTGTTTTAGGCTACAGATGTGGACGACTAGCAGTTGTCCTTCTTTCCTGGTTACTCAACAGCAGCCAAATTGTGCTTGGGTGTCTCCCTACCACTCCAATTAATAATTTGGGGGGTACATCAGGAAGAGAAAATGCACTAGGAAGGGAAATACTGTGCAAAGAGGCAGTGGATAACTTCCATCAACCATGTCTTTAAAGTACATCTGTATCGTGTGCCTTCAGATTGTTTTAAACTCATGACAATCACAAGGTGAACCTATTATGGGGTTTTCATGGCAGAATTTGTCTTGGGACGTGTGTGTTGTCTTTGCCTTCTTCTGAGGCTGAGGCCCGGTTGAGCAGGCATTAAAACCCTGTTCCCCAGAGTCATAATCGAATGCTCAAACCACTACACCACCCTGGCTGAGTTAAAGTACATACAGTAACATTATCAAGGGTACCACTGGGGTAAGTCACTCCCTTGGATGCTTGTTTGAAAATTCCCTCATCTCAAAATTAGCATGAACAAACTTATACTTAGAACAGATCCATTTTATTTCATAGCCAAACAAACATCCAATATTCATAGTCTTCCTTCCCTTACATCTTACCTTTTTCATTCTTCCCCTACTCTGCCTCTTTTTAGACATAACCATCTCTTCCAGCTGGTCTTTACATGACTCTAACTAAATTTGCACAGCTTGCAAGAGATCTGCCACTTTAAATTATGGCATGTTCTATTATCAGGCTTGTTTGTGACATGCTTCTACATGCTTTTGAACTTACTGCCATGTTCAGGAAGTCAGACTTCTGAGAGCAATGGAGAACTGGAAATCTTCGGTTCTAGGGGAATTTTTTCTCCTTGCGTCTCTCTCCCTGTTGGGTGGCAGAAGGACATCAATTTGACTGAGCTGGTCTAGAAACCAGCATGATTTGCCAAAAGAACAGGAGGACACAGGCCAGGTGAGGGAATTCTCATATGGATCCCACAAGGAAAAGAAAACAGAGCTGAGCCTTCAGGACTTGATTTAATCTAGAAAGGCATTTTATTAAAATGCAATAGGTATAAAATAACCAGTCCAGCTACTCAAGGTTATCTGCAGAAAAGAAGAAGAAGAAGAAGAAGAAGGACAAGAGCAGGGAAATGGCAGACAGCCAAAGACTGCTGTGTGGCTATCCCTGGGCAGGAAGGAGTACGGATGGAAATCTTTGCTTATTTCATTCTTTCATGAAAGAATTAATAATTATAAAAGTTTTCTTCCCACTGGACAAGATTGTAAGAGTTTTTGTAGATATTTCAATAATTTTTCACACTTCGGGACTTGTGGCAAAAAAAAAAGTATAAAAAGAAGGGTGCTCAAAACCCAACTTTTATGTATTAAATTACTATTATTAAAATATTTATGACCCGCACTGTATCCAAGGATCTCACAGTGATATACAATAAAATAACTTTTTACTGTTTAAAATAAGTTTTAAAAAATTAAAATGATTTTAACAGAGTAAAAGCATATTAAACAACCAACATGTTAAAAGAACACTTTTTTAAAAAAGTTTAAAGACTATCTAAAACTATGGCCATTTCCACACTACACTGTTGTAGTGCTATTATTCCACTTTCAACATCCTATGGAATCCTGGGGTTTGCAATTTAAGGAGGGGCATTTAGAATTCTCAGCCAGAGAGCTCTTTGGCCTGAGGAAACTACAAGCCCCAGAATTCCACAGGGTGTTGAAAGTAGAATAATAGCACTAAAACTATTTAGTGAAGCCTATATATCCATTGAGATCTGGATGAATCTATTTGGCCTCTAAGCCTTTAGTTATTTTTTTTTTAACTTGGTGGAATCCTACAATGTATTGACCCATGGTCTCCCACATTGTATTGTTCTTCTATCCTTTGATACTATATTGCCACCAATGGTGAGACACAAAGGACAGCTCACCTCTCTTCTGTACAGTGTTAACTCACAACCGTTAACTGTTTTCTCAATTAGGTGTCCAGATGTATTGGGACAGCCTTTTTTGTTGAGAGTGAGAGTCTATACCCTCCAACATTCAATAGATGAATGCTATGTCATATATGCTCAGGTGACACCAAAGTGCGGTAAAGATGGCAAAGCTTGTCAATGAAAAAGTGCAAACAAGCTAAGAGAAGCTGCAACAAGTTGCCTTTGCTTGAAGCTTTGTAGGACAAGATTCTGCTCTCCCCTCTCCTTTTCCTGCTGCGAAGTCAATCAAATGCAAAATGTTCTTGTGCTTTGAATTAACGTTTGCAGCAAGTGAAGCCAGATGAAAATAATGGAGGAACATGAGAGGAAATGAGAGAAATAAGACATTTTAAAGACAGTTGAAAAAGCGAATTACAGAGGATTAACTGGGACTGTCCCTGCCAAAGCTGGACAGTTGGATAGTATGAACATGTTCTTTACCTCCCTTAAAAGGGAGAGAAGGCAAAGTAAGTGTAAGCAGGGGGAGGAAATATAAAGCTGGGTACACAGAGATCAAGGAGGGATGGAAAGTCAAGAGATAGGGAAAGATGATTAACCTATTCTTCCTTTGCTGTGAGATAATGATCGTTATCAGTAAGGTAAACAACACTGAAGTTAGGATGAGGAGACATTTGCAGGCTGCAGGAAAGCCTTTTTTACTCTGGAGGACTTAGAAGTGCAGCAAGCTAAGGAGTTCAAGGCAGAGCTATGGCAAAGCAGATACCAGCAGACTGCAATCTAAAAAGTACCCTTAGTCCAGGAGCCCAATAGCAAATATACAAAGAGGATACAGACATGCTCAAAAAGAAACAAGACTAGAGATATAAAGATGATTTTCTGAAACTGAGACAATGACAGATTCTGGATGGTTGTAGTGGATGCTTAAAGCAAGGTGGTATTGGCATTCAATGACAAGATATTGTCTTGTGTGGATTTTTGATATTAACATATCCAAGATTTCCACAGCCTAGAGAACTCAGGTTTAGAAAGACAGGCTGTTTCTCATTTCCTTGGAGGATGTTCAAGCCAGTCCTCCATACTTGTCCTTAGTTGCCATGCCCTTCCAGACTCAAAACCTTAGACAGAAAACAGAAGCTTAGTGACATAACAGAATTGCTGGGACACAAAATAGAAGTGATCTAGCTGTTTTTTCGTCATCCCACAACTGTTTCCTAGCAAGAATGCCATTTCCTCCGAGAATAATTTGTGTCATAAACTTCAATCACACACCAACAGTTTTAATTTGAGGACAAGCTGTCCAAACATTAATAGATGTGCTCTTCTTCCTCAAATTCTTCTGATACCATATGTTATTTGATGCCATAATTTTCTCTTTTATCTCCAGGGTGTGAACTACTAGCATGAGATTATGTTAAAACTGGTTTCTTTCACTTATAGGCTAGAAGCCTGTTGCTGTTATACATTGGGTAACCCCTGGTTATGCCAGTTTATGTACTCCTGAGATTTTTGTAGAAGGAGGTATACAACACCTCCTTCCTTTGTCCCTCTTTGATCTCCCATTGGAGCCAGAGGTTATTCCTTCTTCTCTGGATGCTCCAGGACAACTTGATCACGGCAATTTGTGTTTAGGGTGGGGATGGAGCTGTCAGCAGGAAACTCTCTGCCGCTCTTGTGTGCCCTGAAAAACAGCCACTGTGGCCAGCAAAAGTACACTAGTAAAGACTTGGGCTAGTCCAGTAGGCTACTTGGATCTTGGCAACAGAGTTACATATGAGGAGGAAAAATAAGCCATATTTCCTTAGAAAATCCTCCCAAATTCTTCCTCCATCAATTCTCCTTCAACAATTAGTCATAAGAACTCCTTGGTAGTTGCTCTCATTTGAATTAGAAATAAAATCTTATCTATTTGGAAAGTCTCAAAATCCAGTATTTGTGTTCCTTACATTATTATTCTCTGGTACAGATGTTGTATCCATTGGTAAAGCTCCATATTTTCTAAACAGACTTGTTTTATTATGTTCCATGAACCTTTATCACCTTCAGTTCCTCTCATCTCCAGAAGTCTTACTTGTTTTTCCTTTCATCACATTTTCAATGTCAAAGGGGGCACTGAGAGCACAATATTGCCCCCTGCCATGAACATAACTTTTTTCCTGGTCTTTTTTTTTTATGACTGTTCACAACTATGGTATAACACACACTGCTATTTTGTTGACCCCAATTTTTCATTTCTCTTGCTGCATGAACCTGGTCAATCCAGGATTATCTGGTGAGCCAGAAAATATACTCCTACACGCCTAGTCAGAGCTAGCTACATAACGTATTTATATTCATTTATTCATTTGATTTATATCCTGCCTTTCTCCGAATATGGGACCCAAAGTGGCACATTTGGGCACATCTTTGTCTATGTAGAATTCTTAGTGGAATGTCTTGTTCAACCAAATCAATCAACACAGCTCCTATTCTCCAGGACTGCACATACTTCAGACCCATATTCCCCAATCAGCCAGGGATCCTTTCATCCTACACAATTATAGCATTATGATTCCCCTTTAAGTGTCATGACTATATCCTATGGAATGCCAGGTTTGGATGTTGCAGTCCACTAGGACTGCCTGAGAATTAAGATCTACTAGAGCAGCCCTCCTCTGAGTCCCACCCATAGGGGAAATACCTGTGAGAGGAGAGGGGAGAGAGCCTTCTCTGCCATGGCAGCCCAGTTGTGGGACTCCTTCCCACAGGAAGCCCAGTTGGTAGCAACACTAGGGTTATTTCAGCTTTTTCTTAAAGTTTTCAGGCCTAACGGATTTTATCCGAGCTATGCAGTTGCACTATTTAAACTTTTAAAATGTCTGTTTTTTAATTGATACACTATTTATTATATTTTTGATGTTTTAAATTACTCTTATTATTTATTGTCTTAAATTGATTTTATTGTATGCTGCCCTGAGCTCTGTGGGTATAGGGTGGGAAATAAATATTTTAACTGTGAATACATTTAATAAATAAATAAATTGTTGGGTGAAACACTAGAATTCTCTTTGGCTGAGAATTCTAAATACCTCTCCCTCAACTACAAATCTCGGAATTCCTTGGGATGGAACCATGGTAGTTAAAATTGAATGATGCTATAATTGTGCAGTGTGGAAGGGTCCAGTGCAACATTCTTTCTTGTAGTTCTGTTCTGTGGCTTTCTTACCTCTTGCCATATAGTACAGATGGGGAAGAAGGGGGAATGTCAGCCAGTTGCCATAGCAATGTGGTGACATGTTTACATGGCTCTAAGAAGGCAGACAATGAAACTTGAACAGTGTAGCATGTAAAGACAAGGAACTGGGAACTGGCCAACTTTCCCTTCTTTCTTTCCCGTGACAGTTTCATTTTCATTGCCTATATTCATAGTATGGCATATTTCCCCAGCATTAAGCACTGTTCAGTTGCCTAGGCAACCTGGTGACTACTTCCTGACCCTAACCTTCTGGTACTCTGCTGTGAGAGCAGGGAATGAAACTGCCGCAGAGTAGCATGGCAAAACACGGAATATCTCCTCCCTGCATGCCCTCGGCAACCAGTTGACTCTCCTTTTCTTTCTCTGCTGCCTTGTGGTGGATTCATTGCTCACCTTTACAGTGGAGCACTAGAAAAATAGAGAACTTTGCCTTCTCAGCTTGTGGGTGCACTCTCCTCCCTGACCGCACGTAAAAGATAGATTATCCTTAAGTTCCCTGTGAACTCCTTTACACAGAACCCCTTGTCCTGCTATAGAAAAGAGCTATTGAGAAACTGTTTTGGTTCAATCCAAATTCATACACGTATTTCCAACTAATGGGGATATTCCATCACTTGAATAAATTCATTTCTTGTTGGCTTTTAAGGTGAAAGTTTTATTGCAATTCATACCCTGACCTGCTTTTGTTGTTACCCCTGCTGACCCCAAAACCTGTCTGAAAGATATCATATACTCCTGGGAGTTAAGTTACAGGTTAAACACTAGATATTTCAACACATAACAGATAGGGTGGCTATTTTTAGACCACTCGGGACTACAATAACTGTAACACAATACTGATCAGTTTATTTCTCTTCCCAGTGTACTTTTGAGCCACAGAAACTCTCATGACCATGAAAATTAATTCCAGAAACTATATGCATTGATGTTTCCAGAACCTATATGCATTGGTGCATTGATTGATATTCTCTTTTGATATTGAATACCCTTTAGCTCCCTTGAAAGAAGAAAGGGAGAAGACAGAGTTCAGGTCAGTCATTACAACATGTTATTGATACAAGGAACTGAAGAGCTCTCCATGTACTTTAGGGCATCTAGGTAATTTTAGACTAGAGTGGGAATCATGTGGCCCTCCAGATGTTGTTGATCTGCATCTTCCATAATCCCCTATGATTGACTATACGGGCTAAGGCTGCTGGGAGTTACAGTCCAGCAACATCTGCAGGGCTGCACTTTTCCCATCCTGCTTTTACGCATAAAGTCTTAGAATGTAAGACTTAATGGTCCTATGTTCCCTCCTGGACTTAATAGTCTTACACAAATAAGTATCACATCATTTGTGAAGCACACAATGAAAATTCTTCTTTCCCTATTGCTGTTTCTCAAAAGTCACAACTCCTTCCATCTTCCTGATACAGAGGTGCTTCAGAAACAGAGGTACTTTACTTCTAGAACCAAATCTGGTTGATTTGGAGAATGTCAGAAAATGTCTAAATGCAAGGCATACCAGATTCTTTTCTGAACACTCCTGAAGACTTGCTGAAAAATCAGATTTGGAGGACATAGAGACAAAGAAAAAAGCTACAATCCTATATGGTCCAGCTTAGCATAGTAGTTCTGTATGTGGAAGTATATGCAGTTGGCCACTCATCAAACTCCAGGCCTACCGTAGAGTTACTTCAGCCCCTCTCCACATCCAGGCCATGGTGGACTAGAGTGGTAGGAGACCAGAAAAACGTCTGGCTATGTCCCCATACGCAGACATAAAATGATTACATTCTCTGCTGAGGTCCCCTGGCAACCTCTTAGCAGATGATGTAAGCATTTTTGTGTCTTGTTGTGGGGACTCAGACAAATGATTCTCTGATCCCTTACTGCTCTTCACCAGGTATAGAATGGCTGGGATACAGTAACTGCAGTAACTCTGTGGCAGATGAGGGATGCTTTGGTTGATGCAGTGAGAGGAAATGAATACCAACCTTGGCACTGACCAAAAAGAGATACACAAGGTATAGGGCTGTCTTACACCTGCCTAGGATATCAGCCAATGCATCTCTAAAAGTGGGTATGTTTTCTCTTGAGTTCACAATAAAAGGGAAAGGTAGAGCAGAAAGAGAAGGATGTAGCTCTGTAATTGGAAGCTCTAGTTTCTCATCACTGCAAATAGTTCTACCAAAGTTCTCCAACCCCAGTGCTTTAGGAGACGGCTGTTGAAACAATACATTGCAAGATGGACCCTGTGTTCAGTCAGTGTTTTTTGCTAGTTCTCGCTCCTTTGGAAGTATAATATTGTTGTCAGTGATAAAGAAGCCTGGAAGCCTGAGAATGATGAGACTTAGAGTAGCATAGAATAGTTCAAAAGAATCAAGACCAGGCCTCTGCAGAGTTTCCCCCAGTGCCCTGTGTATAAAATAGACTTTTAAGCTGGCACCTGGAAATTAGTGTATCAGCCTTGAGAAGCAACTTGACTAGAGACATATGGGCATGGAGAATGGAACTGATAACAAAGGAGATAGTATGGCCAAGCTCTCACAGCACAGAATGCAAGCAGACTCCACTCTGGATAGGTGCTAAGTGACGTATGTATGTGCTAAGTGATTGATGCATTGAGGGGCTACTATGTGACAGGCCCAAGGCATATGCCCTGCTACCAGAAGCCCTCCAGATCTTAAACAGAAGTGATGTAACTTGGTATGCTATTTCATTTTCTTATGGAAAGTATAAATGTGTATGCCTTTGTTTGTTCTGGCACATCTGATTTACGGAAATATCACCAGATGTCAAATCTTTCTTTCGACCCAGACTGAATTAAGATGATTGGCTGACTGCATATTGGCCATCATTGCCTGAGAGAAATTTGGCCTCTGATTATGTACATGTCAAACTGGGCTGTTTTCTGAAACACTTTATCAGGGTTTGAACAAAATCCTGTGGCTAGTATGTACCTTTGATTTCCATTACAGGACACTCCCCCACCACCACCACCCCAACAAAATCTGCCAGATTTGATAAGCTAAGAAAATACTTTGAGCATCAGCAGTTAGTTTCACAGGATTTATTAATTTATTCATCCATTCATTTTATATTCATCTCACTCTCTATATGGAACCTAAGGAGGCTTATAGTACAATTTTAAAAAAACAACAAAAACAATACATAATATAAAAGTTTAAAAACCTATGAAATAAGCAATTCTATTTAACAATTTCTTTAAATTCATTTAAAAACATGTTTTAAAATATAAAGATCAAAGTTCAGCATATCCCATTTAAAAACCTTTCTGCACAACCAATTAAAACTCAAAGGAATTTTGAGACACAATTATCTTTGCCTACTGATGAAAAGAAAGCTAAGAGGGGGCCAGCCAAGTCTCCCATGGGATGTAATTTTAGGACCCGGGAGAAGCTACTGAGAAAGTTCTCTCCTGCGTACATCCCCCAACTGTGTCAGTTTAGCAGGGACAATTCCAACTAATCCTCTGCCCATTTCTTCAGCTGCTTTTCAAATGTACCAGTTTCTTTCTCCTCCTCTCACTTTCCCCCTTTGTGACTTGACCTTTGCTGAAAACTGAATTCAAAATGCAAAAGTTATTTGCACTCAATTAACTCAGCACAGGAACAAAGAAGACAAACACAATATTTCCCTTCCCAGCAGGCTCAGATAAAAGCAAACTGCTGCAGCCTGTCATTGCTTATCTGCTCTTCCTCATTAATAACTCTTGCCATCTTGACCATTCTGATATTGTTTCGCCACATGCATCCCAGTTTAAGTTTGGAGGACATGGGGTCATGAAAATTTGGAGCCAACATTGCCGTAAGTACATATGTCAATATACAGTCCACTGCAGCACAGATAATTACTATATTGTAGAAATTGTAGAGACGTAATGTATTCTTTAGTATCTCAGCACCTCTCAAGCTAATTCAGAATCAGGAATAAAGCTCCCAAGAATCTTGACTGGATCCAAGCATGGAAAGTTTTTCAGTGATGGGAAACACATTCTTAATTGAAGGTGATAGAGATAAAGATAGAATTCTATTAAATGCAAAACCTATAACACAATAATCATTTTATCACTTCTTCTCACTTTACTGGCTATTTGTTCTAACAGACTCCATCATGAGCAAAATTAACATAAATTGATACCATGGAGATTTATTCATTAGACCATGTTTACTCATTTAGAAGTTTGGATATGCTTTCAGCTCGTTGTACAGTATGCAGTGGTACATTATATCTCTCTCTTTACTCATTTATCAGACATTTGTAGAAATGGCCATCTAAAATTACAAAACTAGCAGGCTTTACAGATAGAGCAAATGTGTCCCTTTGACAGCTTTATTTGGTAGTTTTTCCTCTGTTAAGTGCCATTTTTATTTCACTTGACTTTCCAAAGGGCAAAATCAAGGTTATTAAGCAGAGGGAATGGCAAGCTGTCCCTGTATTGGAACTATGTCTTTAGGGTTCCTCTCATTCCTATTAGGCCTAGGCAGACTCTTTTAGTCACATTGGCTAATTGTCACATTCAGTCACATTGTCTAGAAGCTGTCACGACTGCAGAACCAGAGCCAGATTTCTGCCTCTTCTTATATTAACAACTTGACTATCTGAAAGGCTTAGTAACCAGTGTTTTTTTTAAAAAAAATCTCACTTCTCAAACAGTTCAAAAAAGCATGAAGTAGGAAGATGTCTTATACCATATTCTCCAACTGTCCCAGTTAGGAAAGTGAGAACCTTGATTAATTCTCTGCCATTCCACTTTTTGAGCTACTTTTCAAATGTCCTAGTTTATCCTCCTCCTGCTTTCCTCCTTTGTCCTCAGTTTACTTCAATTGCTGCAAAGTGAGTTAAAAGTGGAAAAGGAATTTGCATTCAATTAACTCAGCTGGAAGAAAGGACAGGAGGAGCAGACTCATGCCCTTTCCAGTAGACTCAGGCAAAAGCAAACACCTACAGCCTCTCCTAGTTTGTCTGTTCTCCCTAATTAAATAACTTTTGCCATGTTGATCATATTCAGATGTTGATCAGCCACATGCAAAATGTTAGCAGGACAGAATGAGCATCCATCTGACCTAAAATGTTCATTTCATGTTCAGTGGTTCTCTGATATCTCAGGCAGAGATGTTTCATACCATGTGCTGTCTGATCCTTCTAAATAGAGATGGTAGGAAGTAAACCTCTGAACCTGGGTGGATGAAGCATATGTTCTTCTATTCTTCTGTGGTCATTCATGATATGAAGGCCATAGCTCAAATTTTAGTGAGAGGCAAAATGATTGCTCCCTTCTTCTCTCTATAAGAAAATTAGCTGGGAAGAGGACAGAAAAGAGACTGATATTTATTTTAAAATAGGCTGCATCCAACTTTATCATGCTTCAGTAGGACCATAGAAAGTTATGACTTCAGGTAGTCATAACTCACTTGGTAGATAGAAAGGGATATATGGAAATGGGCAGTGCAATCCCAATTCATAGATGTGCTAGTTATAGGGCGGGGGAGGTTAGGTGAGGTACAAACTTTTTCTCCTGACAAAATACACTTCTGTTAGCAGAAAAGCTCTTGTACCATTAGAACCCTTTGAGCTCTGCTGACAGAATAATCTCTTTCAGAACTGCTCTGTTGACTAAAATCTGCCAGTGTAAGATCCAAAAATGGGGTAGAGAAAGGTTGAGGTGAGGGAAGAGTTGAATTATGCCAAGTCCAAACTTCCTCCAGTCTTAGGACACAACCCTGGCAAAAGATTAGGCTGGGGCAAGGGTAGTCCTCCAAAATTTATAGTATTCCCCAGCTTATGAGGATCGGAATTTGAATTCACTGCACTACAAGCTGGCACACAGGGGCACATCATGTATGCATGCTCTCTCACACATGAACATTTTTATATACATGGCAGTTTGCCAAGATTTATGCATCTTGGCTGCTAGTCCCATACTACCAGGTGGGCATACCAATGAAATAGGTATATTTATCTTTTTTATTTTCAATAAAGAAAATGCAGAAGACTTCACATCCGAGAACACCATGGGTGTTTGGCTTATTATTCATTATCCTGGTACTTATCAATGTTACATGGTTAATTTTGTCTTGATTTGGATGGTACTAAGGACCACAATGCGCCAGCATCTTCACAAAAGCTGGTAGCTCAACTTGGGTCAACTGATTGCTGACCAAATCACTATTAGACATCCAAAACTACACATAATAGCTAAGATCCTACATCAAACAGGTGGAAGCATCACATATAATCCATGTGGTTCTGTGTCGTCCTCCACCTCCTCTTCCCCACTCCTGTTAACCTCCAAAGGACCCTGTTAATGCTTACTCATGGGGAGAAGAGAGGTGACCTAATGAAAGGAGAGAAAGAACATGAAAAGAAATAAAGAATGTAGGAACAGAGAGAAGCTAGCTACTCTTTGGGTTGTACCAGGCTCAAGAGCTGGGAAGACTGCAACATAATGCCCTGAATTTGGAGTTTGTTCAACAAGGGAAGCAAACTACTGAACTTAAAACTTGCAACTTTAGGAGCTCCATCACTTCACTTCAAGACACAGTTATGCTATGGGATCTAAGACAGTAGCCACTCTTCTTTTCAGTCCCGTGAATAAGGCTGCACACAAAAGTGGTTGGCTATATGGCAAATTATCAATTCCCTAATATAATTGGGACATACTATGCCCACCCAAGGCCTAAATACTATAAAGGCACCAGATTCTATCTGATTTTGGAAGTTCACCATGGTCAGCTCTGGTTAGTACTTGGATGGGAGACTGCTCATGAGTACTAGGTAGTATAGGCTATATTTCAGAGGAAGTTGCTGGCAAAAACAACTTCTGGTTTTGCCCAAGAAAACCCTATGAAATTTGTGGGGTGGCCTTAAGTTGACAGATGACTTGAAGGCACACGGACACACACACACATATATATACACTCATATTCCACCCAAAATGTATGCGGTCAAAATGCAGCAATGGGTGATTGTCAAATTATGAAGCCACCTCTGGGAATACAAGGCAATGGATATGTCTAGGTATAATAGTAAGCCAGTACCAAGAAGTTATGGACTTATGGAGTTGGGCCCTTTCCTCATGGGGGGGGGCGAATGGGGCCGCGCACGCAGGGGCAGAGCTTACCCACGAGCGGGTTGCTCCATCCCTGCGGAGAGCGCGGATCCGCCATTTTAAAAGCCGCCAAATTTCAGCGGCACTCGGTGGCATTCAGCAGTGCTCGGCGGCGCCCAAAATGGTGGCCAGTGGCTTCCGGTGGCGCTCTGCCAATCAGGACAGCACGCCAGCCGGAAGCCCGCCCCCGGGCAGATCTGCAGGGATGCACTACCACGTCTCTGCAGTTCTTCACTGGGGGCTGCCACAGGGCAGCACGGGTGAGTTTTATAAAAACCACTTGCGAAGGTGGTTTTTATCAAACTTGCAGCGCCACCCCCGCGGCTGCGTTAGAGCAGTTTGAGGTCTAGAACCTCACTTTTTTTAACTGCTCTAGTGCACCCCCCAGTGAAGAAGACCTCCAAGAGAGGTCACCCTAGCGTGGGCAATATGCCCATGTGGAAATGGCCTTGGTCTCATAGGAGAAGATTGTGCTGGGAAGAGTTTTGATAAATGGGCAGTAAGCCATGGAAAAAAGGCGTGGGCAGATCTGGGAGTTGGACAACAGAATACATTCATGACAAGTCCCATGATGGAAAATAATACATGAATCTCAAGACTGCATTTTCTGGCAATGTTACATTTACATCGAGGCTTGTGTTGTATAATGATCAGAGTGCTGGACTAGTACCTGAAATACCTAGGTTCACTTCTCCACATGGCCATCAAGCTCATTGGATTGTGTTAGACCAGTAGTTTTCTTTCAGCCTATTCTATTTCACAAGGATTAGGAAGAAGATAAAACCTGGGGAAAACATATGTCCATCTTTTCCCCTTGGAGGAAGGACAAGATAAAAATGAAAGTAATAATGATTGATAATGAAAAGGATGATGCAAAACAAAAGGAAGATATAGCAAATGCCTATTTTGCTTATTTTATATAATTAATGAATTTTGATTTTGAAATTAATTTTATCACTTCTGGTTAAACTAAGAGGACAGTACAAGCAGAACTTGAAAAAGTTACTTCTTTAGACTCTAGATCACAGAATCTATGCTGGCAGGGGGGATCCATAAAGATGTAGTACAGATAAGTAACTTCTCCAAACTTTGAGTTTAAGACAGAAAAACCAGAGAAACAAGATAGAAGTGGAAAGGGGAAAATTCCATTATTCTTAGTTTAAGATGAGAGAAACAGACTCTTTAAAAAAAATACAGAATAAAAACATGCTCAGTTTATATTGGTGGTTACAGTATCTTCCCTGACTCATACCAGGACTGTGGACAGACAGGTACCATCTTTCAACCTGTGTCAGGCCCTTCCTTCTGAAAAAGGCAAACAGTGAATGCCTTCACAGGGGGATTATGACAATAAAAATTGCCAAACATTTCAACAATGCTGTAGAGACAAATAAAAATGTATTCTTTTCCAAAGTCAATATATTTCTCTGGCTGATGTTCCCTAAACAATTCCTCAGACAGGTATTTGTGGAGAAGGTTTTTCATTTTTTTTCCCCTGTGAGACATCTTAACTTTTTGTCTTCATAAGGAAATGTGTATTTCAACTGTGGGAGCCTAGCTGTTCATCCTTCTTCTTGTGTGCATTTAATGCCGGTTATTTACTTGGTCTACATGGCTGGGTACATGTGCCAAGTTGCCCTTTATAGAAACAAAGTTCTTCTATCCCTTCGGGGCCTTTTCTGATCCCTGATATTGAGCATGTATCATTCCATTTCTTTTTCGATCTGATCCAAATCCTGTTAGCTCTGGCGCTTTTACAATTCATGGGATACACTGGGGGTTTGCTTTAACATTATTTCACTACTCTTTCTGGCTTTCGTGTAGTGTCTCCAATTAGTGTCTCAACATTGCTTTGCTTTAACAGTTGTAATTGTTTCACACTGTACTGAGGTGGTTGGGGCACACCTAAAATTTCCCCAGAGAATTCATAGTCATTTTTGCTGCTCTGTTGTTATTCATTTTCTTGCCTCTCCCATAAGACTTGTCATCACCTATCTTGCCTGTCATTTTCTTTCTACTCCTATCTGTCATCATATTGCTGCCATCATGTTGCAGTCCATTCCATGTTGTTATTTACCATCAGTTAATTAGCTGTCCTTTCAAGCAAGCGGTTTGGGGAAATTTGCAAACTGTGTTCCATATGGGTTTTATCTTTCCTTTCTGGCTTATCTTCTTCAGGGGAGGGGCTCTAGTTTTCTATACAGGTTAATCAGACCTTGGAACATTACTTAAAAATTACTTAAAGTTCAAAGCAATAATAGATTCATTAGATAATGCTATATTTATGTTTTAATGGTAAGGAATTATTTAGTTACAGTATTTATATCCTGCTCTTCAGACCCAAAGACTCTCAGAGTTGCTTACAAATGCTTCATTTGATAGTTTCCTGTCCTCAGGTTTACAACGTAAATAAGAGATGACACAAGAGGAAAACAGGATAGCAATGTAGGAAGAGATATTGCCACCCAACCCACGAAATGAAGAGACCACACACAGGGCTTGGGTTGAACTAGGGCAATTTATTAATGTATGCCTAATTAACATAAAATTGGGAGTGAACATGACCTTGAACTTGAATTTAAACTTGACCATGACCTTGAATTTATGACCCGAAAGGGGGGGTCAACAGCATGGGTAGGCTAAGGCAAGGGTCAGCTCCAGACCTCTTCCCTAGCCCTCCTTGAGCGAGATACCGGGCCCCAAAGCCAACCCATGAGGGTGGATCAAAACTTTGGCCGGGCCTTTTCTGGAAGGCGAGCCCACAAACCGCACCCCCCCGTCTCACGACAGTAGGGGCGAGTCCCAGGCCCGCCTCAAGGATAGCATTTATCCTACACCAAAGGGTGCCATAGGTACTCACCAAAACCCTTAGACCCCCCCACCAGCCCTGGGTAAGGACAAGTGTGGCTGTGGAGACCTATTTAAAACCTAGTTAAGACGCCACCCTGTAAAGCCAATTGCCCAATCCCTTGGTGCAGTGTAGGGTAGGCAACCCCCCCGCAAAGGGGGGGAATATTTCTACCCAGTCCCGAAGCGACCAGCAGTCTTACACTGAAACCATAGGGTGGGAGGGTGGGTCGCCAGCAGACCAAAAGGCTGAGGGAGGGGCAGGGCAGCCTTAAAAGGTGTCTGCAGCCCCCACCCCCTCCCCGTCGCCCGGTGATTACCTGGCTCTTCTTCGTAGGAGGGCAGCAAAGTTGTCTCCCCCCTCCACTTGTGGTCATGCGGGCGGTGGAGACTAAAAGTCCACCAGATACTGCCTCTTCTTTTCTCCCTCCAAGAGCAGGGCAATGGCAGTTAGGATGGAGGGCAAGCTCCCACCAGCCTCAGGGCCCAGGCCCAAGAGAGTTGTGCATGCCTCTTTCTGACTCCTCCAGGCCAGGATACTAGCAGCTGAGAGGGAGGGAGGGGCCTCCATTTTTCTCATTTACTTTCTTATTATTCAAAAATAGATAAAATTCATGCTTTTACTTCCTGTCTTTTTTAAGTATCAGAATGATACAGGCCCTTGCCTGAGCTACTCCTACTATTGTCAGAATCCCATAGACAGTGAGACCACATAAAAACCTACTGAATGAGGCTACATGCACCCTAAAACTATAAAACTGAGACAGTTATAGTTATAGTGCAAAAGGGGAGACATCATCGCCCCTGGTTAAATCATCACTGCAATGTAACTTAGCTATGCCTTGTTACACAAAAATATTTCATTGCAAGTAATTTGGTATTTGTAGCATTACATGTATTGTGTCTCAAACAGAGGAGAGGGGAGATGACATGATGTGTATCACTGTTGATTCAGCAAGCAGGCAGTTTTGGCACTTATATTAAGAGTATAATTCTGCTCTTGAGTTATACTTGCTGGATGAATGGATCACTAAATCTGTTTTTGATCTGGTAGAACCTTATGATACATCAACAGAATTTGCATTACAGATGAGTGAGTCTTTCAATTGTGCTCCATTAACTTTTCAAGATTCCAACAACTTATTTAGGGAAAATCTAGGGACCCTTTCACTCAACACAGTTATAGTTCTATATGCAACTTAACTGCCAAGAATGCATCTTATTGAATCCTGGGATCTGTTGTTTGTTGGAGCAGTAGGGGTCTTTGGCTGAAAATTCTCCCTATGTTGCAAACCTCTGGATTCCCCAAGATACAACCATTTCAGTTAAGTGAAATCTTAGTGCTGTGTTTGTGCAGAGTGAAAGGGCCCCAGATCTTCCTTGTTGTGTCATAGTTCCAATCATAGTGACATTATATCTCTGAAGGTGAAGTTTACATTTCCTGGGAGTTCTCATTGGCATTTCAGAGGTACAACTTTTTGTCATGACCATGACATGGGCATAAATTTCCTCAAGTTACCTCCCCCCCATACACACACAGTCCCAAAACTTCAGAGGCTTCTCAGTGACTGCTATTTTTGTAATTAAAAATGTGCACATGAATTGCATTCATAAAATTATGGGCATGCCCAGTTTGGCTCACAGTAACCAGGTGCAAGGCAATGCAGTACCCCTTTCTTCAATTTTGTATGGCATTATGTGGTACTTGCTACAGTCTGAAAGAGAAATCCAAGTCAGTTCCATGGCTCTCAAGGGGGAGTAAAGATGCAGACTACCACATAAGAAGTGATAATTTGCCACAATTGACATGATGAGCTAGGCATTGTTTGTAGAGCCAACTCTACCATTTGGCAGTGTGAAGTAGTTGGCTCAGGGAGCAGAAGCTTTGGAGCTGTTCTGTTTCAGGATGGCAAGTGCTCTGGAGAGTGCACCTGCAGTTCAACAGAAAGAGTAATGGAAAAAACACACAAAAGCATGGTCAAACCTAAGAGCAGAAGCATGGTAAAGGCAATACAGGGACTGAGCACCAAAAGCAGTGCAAGAAAGTTCCAAAATGTAGCAGGGAATAGACCAAGGAGGAAGACACAGGTCAAGAAATAAGAGCACAGGGAACGTAACACAGTGTCAAGCAGAGATAGTGAATATGTTGTCTTGCTAGGAGACAACTTTGGTTGTGCTAATTTATAGCCAGCTGTGAATCAGCATAGCTGGCCTAATTAGCGGAATATTTCCTTTTTAAAGCACACCAAGCCAGGTCTTGCTGCTTGGTTGCTGCTGCTTTAAGCTCCAGCATTCAGAAAAGTGCTGGAGAACAGAGTTGTTAGTGCCATATGGCCTTCCCTGCAACTTCCAAGCTCTCTTGCTGTCTTCAGATGCCTGGAAAACATTGTCCCATTGCTAGTATTGAAAACTGGTTCAGAAAGATTCAGTTGCCATTCCAGTTAGCTTCAGTACACAAAATGTTGGGGAGACAGAGCACCATCTTTTCCTTTGCCTTAGGAGTCAGAGGGAAAATCTTCTCTTGGGCTGGCCCTGGATCTGCAACTTCTTGCAAAACGTGGGGAGAATCTTATCACTTCTTTGCTTCTTCTGGTTTCTCCTCCGGTGCAGATATGTTGTAAAGGCTGCCTATCAGTTGTCTGGGTCTTAGTATCAGTCTCAGTTAACAATGGTAATAAGAACAGGGTAAAAAAAGGATACAGAATTATAAATAAAATTAGAACAAGCACTTGTAATTTTGAAAGAACAGATTTGGCGATGCTTTGAGTGATACAAAATTGCAGGAAAGAAAAGAGTCTCTTATTAGCCCCCAATCAAGTTCAAGGAAAAAATGGCACACCCTCCTCCTCTTTCTCCTCCTTATCTTGTTGTTGTTACATCATTTTCCCAGTGTGGGACTCAAGGCAGTTTACAAAGGTTAAAATAGAAACAGCTAAAAAAATCACATCATACAAAAGGTAAAACTATAATTAAACTAACAGTAGAATTAAAAGCACTTAGAAGCATGACCATTAAGGAGACAACCACCACACATTGTCTTTTGTCCCTGAACAATCAGCCCTCAAAGGCCTGCTAAAACAAAATGGATTTCACCTGCCCAGAGGAGGATAGCAAGAAAGGTATCAATTTAACTTCTCTAGGAAGGGAGTTCCAGAGCCTGGGAGCAGCCCCCTAGAAGGCTCTCTGCCTGTCCCAGATGTACCTGTGAGAGTGGTGGCACAGAGAGAAGGGCCTCGCCAAAGGATCTCAAAACACAGGCAGGGTCGTATGGGAGACAGTGGTTCTTCAGATAACCTTAGCTGGAATAGGATAATCATTTATCGATCATAATCAGGACTTGGAATTGTACCCAAAAATAGACTGGCTAGCTAGTGGAGCTTTTGCAACAGGATTATTGTGTGCTTTGTTGTTGAGCATCTTTAAGTGATAAAGAATGGGCATGATTACAGAGGAGAATGTGAGCTTTCATGCAGCCTGGAACCAAGCTCTAAGGCAACAACCAATACCTTGAATTAAGTTTGGATCCAAATCCCTGTACACATTTGAAGATCTGGGATGGAATTCTTTTGTAACCAGACAGTTGTGCCAATAGCTAGACTTTTTACTGGCTTGTATAATCGTCTGTGGTATTCTTAGAAGAACACAGTAGGCAGATTCCAGGAATGCTAGGATTCAACCTTTATTATTTCCTGTCATCTCTTGCATTTCAGCTTATAAGGAGAGGATTACCGTCATAGTGTTCTATTCTGGATCAATATGCATGTGTGTATGTGTGGGAAGGAGAGAAGAGGAGGTGACAGAGGAGGTTAAGTTAGCTCAATGGCAAGGCTGTGAGACGGATGGGTGACTTTTGATCTCATCCAGTTAGCTCATCCCTGCATCACAGTAGGGAAAACTTTCAAAAGCACAGTGGTATTTTGCAGAAGCATTTATGTAACTTTCTGCAAACATTTCATTGGCTGGAAGATCATCTGTCTGTCTGTGAATTCTACAAACTCTCCTCCTCCTCCATCTGACCCTACATGACTTGTACATTGTTAGAATATTGAAAATCCAGCGCCTAATGGTTACCATGCAAATTTTTCCACCATATTTACTTGAAGATAATATAGTGTCACACATGGGAGTTAAGGATACCAAATTTCTGAGGCTATCATGGTCTTCCGTTCCTGTCTGAAATTAAAAGTTGAATTCTTTCCCATCATTTCAACTACATTTACATTTTCTAGACATAATAGACAATATAATATTATAGATAATAACAGATACCATAATCAACAATAGTAGATTTTCTGTTTTCCCTTTGGATGCCATGAAATAACTGTGCTTGACCGTGCTGCTTTGTTGTGTCCTTTCCCATTCCTATCCCTTCTTACTTTACTTCTGTTGAATTCCTCATTTTTATTTTAGATTTTTGAAAATGGATCCTGCCTATAAAAAATCACTGTATAGATTATCCATTTTTCAAAAGAGTGCACTTGACATTATGTGAGGAGAGAATTCAGGAGAAATATATATAACTTTAATCGCACAAGCAGCAAAAAAGCTTCCTCCAGAGAATTCCTCACAGTTCAGCAAGGAAAAACAAAGCTGAACTACTGAATCATAAACCCTGAGCTTAATTATAGACATACAGAGTAATGGTAGTGCAAAGATTATACCACCATCATCCAGATTCCATGCTGAGCATCCTGCTCACACAAGAGGATATTGGCTGAAGATGAAATAATCCTTCAAGAAAAGAAAGATGCAGGAGAAATCACTTGCAATTTCAGTATCTCAGTTCTATTTTGACCCAAGGGGAAAGGCCTTACATTAAATAAAGCGAAAGGAAAACAGTTGCTTGTAAATGGAAAAAAACAAAAGGTGAAATGGTGGTCAAGTCTGATTCATTCAGAGGGCGAAACCTGATGCCAGTCCCAACTACAACAGCTCCATTGAAATCAATGGATCTTGTTAATCACTGCTTATATCTCTTTGATTTCAGTAGATCTGCTCTAACCGGGACTAACATTGGATTTAACCCAAGTGGTATACCATATGGTATAGTTTTCAAAATCAGTATAATAACTGGAAACACTGAAATTTTTTAATCACCCTTCATGTCCAGAAAAAAAAAAAATCTACTGTCCTGGTCTCTGAATGGCCCATCGGTTAGACAACTGTACTATTTGTGCACTGTTTTTCACTGGAAACACTATCCCTATTCACAATTTCCTTTCTCTTATATGGTGTAGAAGGCACAGATGGTAGAACAAGAATGGGAAGCTATGTTAGTGCTGACACTGCCTTGGACATCTGCAGGTTGAATGTATAAAGCAATGGTAGCTCATTACATATCTGAAAAGGGGTGTTTAGCGATGCAATAATGTTCACATGTAAGTAATGCATACTTTGTGATTCTTCGTGATCCACGGTTGGGCCTATGTGGAGTGCCTAAAGATAAATTGCTGCTTACATTCACTTGACCCTTGGCAGTCTTTTGTACTCAGTGCACAGGCATCATAAGGAGGGTCAACACATGGTGATCTTGGGATAACGAAGACAGAGAGGAAAATCAAGAGGACAAAAATGCACACTGTGTGAAACTTGTTCTATTCAGCTGAGCTTCACTTTGTCTTCTGCTTACAACTAAGGATGCTTCATGTAGCTAGACATCAACTAGATTGGCACCAATAGACATCTCATTTTTGTTTTCAGTACCTATACCTATGAAAGCAGATTCCAGTACAAATGAGGGCATTACACTTTTACTGCATGTTGGGGGAAAAATGGAGACTGAGCTGTACCCTGTATTTTTAACACAATGTGCAGCCCATAGATTCCTCTCAAGTAGCAAAATATTACAGAATGCCAGCAATGTTAACTTCTGGTAACAAATACGTCCATAGGTTCCTTTTACCCTGTCTCAAATCACTCCTTCAGTTCCAGCCAGATCAAATGATGTGGCAAGTAAAAGGTCTACCATGTAGGTAGTTATTCAATATTTTTAAAAGTGGACAGCTATTCAGGAAGCTCATTCAAGGCACATCAACAGGCAAGCAGTTTCTATTTTTGAGTTGTCTGGTACTATGAAGTGCCATTGTATATGGTACTTGCCAATTCCATCATCCCATTCTTTGATTAACAAGTATATTGCTCTGTGCTCTTAAAGTACTAAATTAAGTTGTTTTTTTAAGACCATGGTCAGCTCTGGAAGGTACAAGTTCTAAATTCTGCCATTTATTGTTACAAGATTGTAAATTTTAAGATTCTTATGTTCTCTCTCTCTCTCTCTCTCTCTCTCTTGTCCAGTGATCCAGACTCAATGAAGATGTGTATATACCTAAGATTTTATATGCTAAGGGTGATTCATTCCTTGAATGAATGTTCAAGAAGTGGGGATGTAAATCTCTATAAATTTCATTCCTGCAGACAGGAATGAATAATATTTCTATTTTTCCCTCACTATAAGAAAGTTGTTGAAAACTGTGCAGTTTTTGAAGACTATTTGCAGTTTGAGACTTACTCGATGGGGGGAAAAAATCACTTTTTTACCCAGAAAATAGCATTTTCTGCATGAAAATTTACTTTTTGCAGATAACATTCTGTTTCCTTGCAGGAAACTAGTTGTCTGTGGTTAAAATGCTATTTTCTGTGCATACACAAAAAAATTGCACACATTTTCTCACAGAATAATACATTCCAAACTGCAAAAATTTTTCCTCAGTCTAGGATTCTCCTCATCAGAGTTTCCCAATATGCAAACAATTCCTTTTCAACTATATTCAAAATATTCTTGAATATGTTTTCCACCCTTAGAAGAGAGATTATTGGCTAGCCACTACCCCCATATTGCCATATCCTTTGTCGCAGACATCTGCAACAGAGAGAAGTACTTCTCCACTATCTGAACAGAAAAGGGCTCTTCATGTATGCCAATGTATGCAAGTCAAGCTTCTCTGCATGAGGAGGTTGCTGTTGGACCAGAATCTCTATTCATATGGTACAGCACTGTGCAAGTACATCAGCACGCACAAAGCTCTTTCTCACACTGCATAGACAATTTTCCATTAGGGATGATGGTGTGTGTTTGAAGATGCAGGGCTACCCCATGCAGTGACCCAGCAACATTCTTTCAATAACTGGGAGCAGGAAAATCATAGAATCATAGAGCTGGAAGGGCCCTCTAGTCCAACCCTCTGCTAGGCAGGAATATACAATGGGGACCCCCTGTTATGAAGAGGAAGCAGAGCTAGCCCAAGACATGTTGCTAAAAACCGCAAAGGTATCCTCCATCCTCCCAAATCAAGGTGCATAATATCCAAAACTGGAGCCATCCCCCTCAACACTCCTCCGCATCCCTGCAGTTAAAAAAGAAAGAAAGATAGTAATAACAGAGTAAACAGCAAAATATTTGTTGCCTTATCACGATACCCAAAATGGGTGATTGACTAAGGCCCTTTCCTCACGAGGAAATTAAGATGGGCCAAAGTGTCCTGTCACGAAGGTCGTCTGCACCTTGGAGCAGACTAGGTTCGGACTATTTATCTTAGTTCTGCACTTAAGTCCGATTAAATACTCCCCCAAGTGGTCCTCCAGCAGGCTATCTGAAGAATGGAAAAAACCAGTTTTTCAATTTGCTGGAGAGCACCAATTCGTACTTCTGCAGTGGTGCAGATGCGCACATTCACACCAATGTGAACCGGTGATCAGCAGAGGGCGGGCTTTGGGCATGGTCAGCTTCAGCAGTTGGTCCGGCCCCACAAACAACAGTAAGCTGCCATTTTCTAAGTCTCACCAGTGCGGATCTATGACCTTGCACTACTCTGAATCGGCATGGAACATACATACAGCCCTGCGGAAGGGCTTAAGGGAAAGTCCACATTACTTCGAGCCCAGAAGAATCGGTAAGGAACCGCACGGAGCGATTCACTGGCCTCGTGTGGAAAGGGCCTTAGTCTGCTGAAGGTAGGCTAGCCCTATGAAGAAGATTGGTGGCCCCTGTGATGCAATGGATATACTTCAACTTTGACTGTTTTCCTAAGTATCCTCTTAGCTCTGATCCTGTTTTGGCTATAAATAGCAAATTGGTATTTATGCCTGATTTTGGAGCTCTCAGAGGTAAAGATTTCTGATTTCATATTTTGGTCTAAAATTTAAGGTGCTGAACCTCAAAAATAGATTCAATACTTTGGATAGCTTCCTAAGAGCCATCAATCACCACTGCTTGGATGAAGCTATCATTTCAATTCTAGCATAGTTTTTTTAGACTTTGGCATAATTAACACTGTCATGATTATGGGTATTAGAAGTGGACATTTGCAGCTGTAAAATCATTGTTGTCATGCAGACACCACATTTCTGAGACCTTTGAAACATCAAGTGTATTTCCAAGGGACCGCCCATTGTCAGAATCTATCACTGGCAATTCTTTGTAAGTGCTTTCTGTATCTTGGTATAACTGATTATCTATTTATCTGTTCCCCTTTATCTTGCTTTTGTACTTTTATTCAAAATAAATATTATTCTCTATAAACATTCATTCTAAATAAATGACTTGAAGAATTATATCCATACCGCAAAATTATAACTGTGATACTGTTTAACTGCTATGGATCCCACCTACAGAATGCTGATATATATAATTTGGGGAAATAGTTAGTCCCCTGCCAGATTGCTGCAGTTCTGTACTACTCTAGGCCAGTGCTAGAGCTCTCTAGGAGATAATTCTAAATGCATCACTGAACTAGAAATTCAAGGATTTCTTAAGATGGATCTATGGCAGCTGAAGTGGTATTAAATTGCAGTAATTGTGCAGTCTGGATGCAGTCCAAGTCAAGGTGAGTACATTCTAGTCTCTGTGTGTTTTAGGGTGCTTGAAAAGGGGAGAAAGAATAAAATCCTTCTTCTGATCTTTTGTTGGAGGTTTCTTTAATAAAATCCAAAATTACATTCCCTGTGACTGCATTTGAAAGACAGGGAAAAAGGAAGATTGAAAAAGAAAATAAGAATGATAACGACAGATCACTGAATGCTTCCATTATAACCCAATCACAGTAATACTAAATATGGGGCTATGATATACTTACCATTTGACTATCCAAATAACTGACTTGCAAATGTCACTAATCATGAGGTTATTTATTGTTTCATTTTAAAAAAAAATAAACATTTTTGCCTACTTTTCAACCCAGTGAGGCACCTACAACACTTGACAATCATTAAAAGTAAGCAATAACATATAAAAATACAATATCCAATAACCACATAGAAACAAAAAGCTAAAATTGAACCACTAAAAGACTCCATACCAGGGGAGTAAAAAGTCACCCCTTACTACAGTGGTTCTCAACCTGTGGGTCCCCAGATGTTTGTGGACTTCAGCTCCCAGAAGCCCTGAGCACTGACCATAGCGGCTGGGGCTTCTGGGAGCTGAAGTCCACAAACATCTGGGGACCCACAGGTTGAGAACCACTGCCTTACTAGGAGCTTGACAAAACAGAAATTATTCTTTAAATCACCATAGGCCATTAAGGAAAAGGCCAATCCATACTCTTGACTCTTGGATTGAATGTGAAGTTCAACCATCTTTGCTTCCTGGGCTTTCAAGAGCATCACTATTCCCTCTGCTGAGTTACACCAGGAAAAATGTTGTTATTAGAGACAGAACCTTGGAGAACTAAAAGTCCACTGAAGAAAGATTCCATCCATGGCTTTATTCTGCTGGATTTTTAAAACTAGTTTCATTATTGTACAAGCTCCACCACAGGACATAATAGATATAGATATATAGACAAACAAATAGTGTCCCATTACTGTCTTGCTTCATTCCACTCACTGATTCAAATTCATCTCCCACTTGAGTTTTCCAGAGAGGTCAGGATGATCAAGTATAAAATTGCTGAAAAGGGTGGGAGTGTGAAATTTTGCCAAATCACTCACAAATGCTGCAAATTCACCAACATCTACAATTTAAACTTGCAAATTTACAGTCTGGATATGAAGTGCCCTACTCAGAAGCTGTCATTCAAATGCTGGAGACTTTCCACCATTTCTTTATTTTTTCTTTTTTTCAATTTTTATATAATCATACAATCAGAGAACTTGGAAAAACCTTGAAGATCAGCTAGCCACCCTTGCCTCCCAATGCAGGATCTGAAATGTAGGATATAACTATCCCTGACCAGTGGCTATCCAGCCTCTGTCTAAATAGTTCCTAAAGGAGAACCTCCTATAGTAGACTGTTGCACTGGCAAACAGTTCCTACTGTTAGACAGTTTCTTCTAACTCTTCTCCAAAATCAGTTTCCTTTCAATATCTATCCTGTTCTGCTAAAACCCTGTAGATCTGGCTTTAGATACAATGGCTGGCATATTGTTACCAACATATGCAAGTGTAAGTTCCTAAAGGAGAACCTCCTACAATAGACTATTCCACTGGCAAACAGTTCCTACTGCGAGACAGTTTCTTCCAACTCTTCACCAAAATCAGTTTCCTTGCAATTTCAATCCTGTTCTGTTCCAGCTCTGTAGATCAGGCTTCAATTACAAAGACTGGCATCCTATTACAGGTATACACAAATACAAGTTTATTCTTTGCCTGCATATGTCTATTTTTAATCACTGCAAAAGTTGGTATTCCCTTCGTCCTCCTGCAGTGACCAAAGCCTCTGCCCAATCTATCATAGATCCTCTGAAGTCCCTACCCATGGCCATTCAGGCATAGAGAAGAGTGGGGGATCACTGAAATGTCTGACTATAATCCGGTAGACAGATGTGAAACCAATACATTAACTGCTGGGACATCTAGAGGACCCTGGCAGACCTCAGCAGATGATGTAATCACTTTATGTCTGGTTATGGGGGCACAGCCGGATGATTTTGCAATCCTGCCTTCTCTCTTCCAGGCATGACTGGCTATGGACAGGAGGTATCAACAGCTCTACAACAGGTCAGCAGGGGGCTTATAAAATGGCTTGCCATTGCATAGTTCCACATGAAGAACTATATACTATGCTGAGCCATGCAAGATTACAGCCAAAATATCACAAAATTTCAGTTCTCAGCTATTAAGATTTAAAAATATAGTTACACATCAACTACCAGATTCTATATGATGTTCAATAGGACTATATGACAACTGAAAATACTGTCAGAACTTATATACCAGAGCTAAGCAGACTAAGGGAGACCACTATGGAATACCTGTGCAGACTATACTGAGAGGAAAGCAACAGCAAACCACTTTTGAGTATTCACTGTCTAAGAAATTTCTATTAAATTTTTGGGGTTGCCAAAGTCAACAGGTGATCTGACAGTACATACTTCTGCTGGTAATTCCAAACTATTTTCTTGGAACTTTTGTTTCTTAGAAAGCTTATTAGGAAGTTCTTAAGGAGAATTACTGAAAAGACAGTTTGTCCTGCCCAACATTCTCTTCCTCCACAATGTGAATCCACGGTGGAATGTTCTATATTATAGTACACAGTACGTTGTCAAACACTGCACAGTATCAACAGTGAAATTAAATATCACTGGTTGTCAAATATAGTCATTATTTTAACGATATCCTGAGCACACTCAGGAAATCAGGGAAATTTAGGGAGTATATGAGATCAAAGTTTTCTAAGGAGAGTTTTGAGGAAAACTTTGAAAGCAAATTCATTTCTTTTCCAAAGAGAAACAAGGTCAGTGTGCAGGTTAAAGGTTGGTTAGGTTTTTCCCCCCTGAATTGATTTTGGTAAAAAATTAACAAAGATGGTTAACTGAATGAAATTTCTACTGGCAAACATTAATTACAGAGAATGATTTTTTCCCATTCATTAACAATTAATGAAACAAATAATTATTTTTAAAATTAATTTGCCAGGATCTTATTTCAGTCTGTCAAAATATTGCGCACAGATTCTGACCCACTAGCTCATTCATTTCATCCAGTTTGGGCATGGTACAACCTAACAGATATCTGCTACCACTCTGATTACTGAGAGAAAAGGAGTTCCAAATAAACACTAGCAAAATCATTTATAACATAAAATATATATGCATCAAGACACCAGATTTAAAATCAATGGCCAGTATTTTACATCACCTACTAAGGCCATTTCTGCACTACACTGTTATAGTATTATTTTACTTTCAACATCCTATGGAATCCTGAGTCTATAGTTTAGGGAGGAGCATTTAGAATTCTCAGCCAGAGAGCACTTTGGCCACAGTAGACTACAAACCCCAGAATTCCACAGGATGTTGAAAGCGGAATAACAACACCATAACAGTATAAGGCAGAAATGGCCATAGTTAAGTATACTCTTAAAAAGTTTCTAAGTATTCTTAACTAAGTAAATTCTCCAGGCCCAGTTCCTCAAACCTGACAGAAATTTCATTCACCCATGTTCAAATTGCTGGCAGAATGGGTATCCTTATCCCCATGCAGGTAAAGTAGGTTGGAGGGGTGAATAATGAGAGTGAATATGGAACAGTTTTTCTGTTATGTGCCTTCAAGTCATTTCTGACTTATGATGACCCTAAGGTGAACCTATCATGAGGTTTTCAGGGGCTGAGAGTGTCTCATGCGCCCATAGTCACCTACTGAATTTCCATGGCTGAGAAGGGAACTGAACCCTGGTCTCCAGGGTCATAGTCCAACACTCAGACCACTACACCAAGCTGGGTCTTGTGTTATAGATTAGTAAATCTATTCTATATTTACTAAGCAGCTGATGTAGCTGGCCATTATGCATTATAAAACTGTCCAATTTAGAATGGCTTCAGACATTATTGGCAATACAGCTGTTCAAATGTGAATCTGAACTTTGTACCAAAATGAGGCCAATGCCAGCCACCAACAGAGTTCCTATGAGCAGGACATTCCACATCCAGAATGTCACAACACAGAAGGCTCCATCCTGTGTTTCCAGGTACCTTACAGCTCCCACTAGTGCGACATATAAAGACACGATTTTAAATACTTTTAAACTGTTCTCTTTTTAAAAAAAGAAAAAGCTTGCTTTTAATTTTTTATACTGTCTTCTGTTTTTATTGCTAGTATCTCACCTTGTGATCTTTGCATATGGTGGGAGATAAGTTCTTTAGCATTTAAATAAAATGTATGAGTAATCATTAACCTAGATGATGCTGGTTCTTTGCAATACCCGAAAGGAAAGAAAAGCACACAGGAAAAATGCACAAGACAAAGCTTCCCAACATGCCCACTGACAGTTTACATAGAAACAGTGTCTCCTTTGCGTATACCCCTGCAGTGGTATAGCTACCTCAGGGGAGAAGTGAGAACATTGCCTCTTCAAATAATGATTCTGCCACCTCCAAATGATTTTTCCTTCATTCCCCTAATTTCTAGCACTGCAGAGAGTGAGACACTGAAAATTATTCACAGCTAGAACTCTTATATTTTCTGTGTTTGGTTACTTTGCCTGGCCCTTTTCTTTGGTTGTCCAAACAGCTATTTCAAAAGACTCAACAAAAGTTATGGCAATGCTAGAAATGTAAGGACTGAAGGAAAATTTTGGGGGAGCAGTATTCTTGTTTGAAGGACAATACCCTCATACTTCCCTCCCCCATCACTGCACCCCAACTTCCTGTAACATCTAAACATGCTTTTGGACACTGGTTTCTTTGGTCTGCCACTAACCTAGCAAAACTGTGCCAAGATCATACTTCCTGTTGGGTAAAAGTTCACTATAAAATTTATTAGAAATCACACATTTGCCAACCATATGTGGCAAAGGGAAGGATGCATAGAAGGTCAGTGGTAGAGCACACATTTCTGCTTACAAGATATTGCCCAGTTTCAATCTCTGGCATCTCTAGGTAACATTGGCAAAATCTCTTATCTAAAAAGGCTGGAGAATTACTGCCAGTCCCTGTAGATAGATGGTATTGAGCTAGGTGGACGAGTGATCTGACGTTGTGAAAAAGCTACCTATGGGCTAAATTCAATGTTGTGCTGGTGGTTGCAACAGAATTCTCTTCTTTTCCTTTTTTCTACCCTATGCCCCGTCCAAAAATCAGTTCTAGGGTTTCTGTTTTTCTCTCTAAGCAAAGAAAGGGCCCTTTATCTACCTTCTCAACCGTTATTGTTCCCATCATCTCTTAAGGAAAGTTAAATTGGTATGCTTAATTTGAAAGGGTTATCAACCAAAAATTACATGTTTGGGTAGCAGTAAGTTGGATAAACTTGATATAAAACAATGCCTCTTGGTGTGAGAAACAAATGTTCAGGAAATGCATACTTCTGCTGAGCCTGGAGCAGCCTGTACAAATCAAGAGAGGCTAGCATCTCTTCCTTCCCTCACCCCCACTCGCCTGGCCACAATGCATTTAGCAAGCCTTTCCTGGCTGTTCTTGACGTTTGTAACATCCCATTGCACAAGCCTAACAGACCTTCTGTGTCTAGATTAATGGAGCACAATCTGCAAGATGTCTCCAGATAAATCATTCTGGATGGTTAAGTGGTAGCTATGGACTAACTGCTCCTCTGTTAAAGACTGGTGGATGGTAGTTGCAACACAGGAACTTTGCATCTGGCAGTGCATTTTGTTTTCCATAAAGTTCTATGCCAAGATGCAACCCATGGGGTTCATCTGAAAAGTCTTTGCAGTGACCCATCTTTTTTGTGCTGTTTTACTTCTTGTAAAGGATTGCTGTGATTAGAATTGTTGTGGATTGCCCTGAGTAGTGGTGGTGCTATAGATCTGGAAGTTCAGGGATTCATCATGATAGTCCTCAGAGGAGCACCCTTCGAGAGCATCAGAAAAAATTGCTGTGCTAATCTTAATCACAATCCAGTTCTAGCAGTTGGTAGTCAAGAGGAGGAGGAGGAGGCAAGAGCACTACATGATGCAGAGGAAAAGGTAGAGGGGAAAAAGAATGCAGCTTCACTTGAGCTAATTTAACAAATTATTGAGCTAATTTAGCAAAATGCATCTCTTAGTTTTAGGGATTTTTCCTCAGAAAAATGGCAACTCTAAGGTGAACCTATTGTGGGGTTTTCTGGGGCTGAGAGTATGGTATACACCTAAGGTCACCCAATGGGTTCCCATGGCTGAGTAGGGAACAGAATCCTTGTCTTCAGGGCTGCAGTCCAGCACTCAAACTACTGTACCATGCTGGCTCTCACAGCAAAAGTTACACCCAGCATATTTCTTTCCTCTCTGACACGTAAGTGTTAAGGGCTTTCTGATCACAAGGAATGAGGACTGGGTTATTTATACGGAAGAAGTCTGTAGAAGGTTAGTTTAGATGCTTGGCCAGGAAAGATAACCAATGGAAACTTAACTCACATGTGTAACATATGCATGGTCTGGCAACTTCTAAGATGCTATCTTAGAGCATATGGGCAGCTGAGCTCAAAGCCTCCATTCTGTTTAGACCAGTGGTTCTCAACCTGTGGGTCCCCAGATGTTCGTGGACTTCAGCTCCCAGAAGCCTCAGCCACTATGGTCAATGCTCAGGGCTTCTGGGAGCTGAAATCCACACACATCTGGGGACCCACAGGTTGAGAACCACTGGTTTAGACATTAGTATGTCAGAGCATGGGACAGAAAGCATTTCTTTCAATAAAGCTGGATCCTTGATTCACCAACATAGTCTTCTAATTTGTTCCTTGAGTTACTACCGACAAAGGGAGCATGAACATTTTAATTACTGATGCATGACAGTGAAATCCACCCATATCAGGAGAACAACTTGTCCTGCTAGCTTTCAAGCTACTCAGCTCCTGTGCAGCTTCAGAGCCAGAAGGGCAGCTATATTTCCAGATTGAGATGGCTTTCACTGCCACTTCTCCACTACCACAATACCCCAGTCAAAGTGACTTGTGTTGACATACATGACACTTATGCCAGCATAAGCCACCAATAGCATTTCAATCTTCATCTCCATCAGTAACAGGTCTTTTGCAAAGCTAATGAATATTAATTGTCCGTTGGAAACCATATCACTCCATTTGGGGAAATCTCATAACTATGGTCCTTTCCAGGCAATGACTGCATCCTGGCATTGGGACGCAATGTCACAGTCTCATCCTTCTCCCACAATCACGAAGTTTCTCCATCAATGACCCCTGATTGCGTGATACTCCCCTACTTATCTATCATGAGGAAGGGCCAAAAGCACAACAGAGGTGCTTCCTGCCCCAGTGCAGCATGGGAAAGATCCTGGTTGCACTGCAGAAGAAAGAGGCATGTCCCTCACAGTCCCTTCTGCAAGGAGCTGGTCAAGTGCAGAGGGGAGCATTCCCCCTGCGCTCCCTTTCTGGCAAAGGCGCTGCTGGGATCATGACTGGAAGACTACGGAGCAAGGCAACATGCAGAAATGGCCTATCTGTTGTTGCTAGAAAAATCCATTTCCCCTCCACATAAGATCAGAAAAATCAGGAAAGTCTAAAACAAAGAGTACCTTTACCATGCTCTCAACTACATGGTAATTACTAATAAACACTCAATATATATTTTCTTGTGTAGTTTATGAACCTCCTCCTATCTGTAGGAACCCAAACTCACCCTCCTTCCCCCCAGTTTTGCTTCTCAGAATATTTTCATACTAGTTTGCCATTTTAATACTATACAAAACATTTTAATGTAAACCAGTAAAATCTGTAGTTTATAAGCTGTTCCTTTCAAAAAATACTTTAAAAATATGAATCTTCATTAATAGTCATAGGGGTATTAATTTTCTCTCTATTAGACTGGTATTTAATGTGCACGCGTACATACACACACACACACACACACACATTCATATTGATAGTCTATAGGAATTCGTCATAGTAGCTCCCTAGAACACTGTAATGTTCACAGCAATTATGATCATGAAATCAATCTTGTACCAGGAATGGGGAAGTGGTTAATTGCTCTTCAACTTCAGCCAGGAAGTGTCACCTAGGGAGTAAGTACACTAAGGGTTCTTAAAGTAAGCCTGTTGTGAATTGTAACGCAGTGCTAAGTGGGACATAGAAATTATCAAATGGCTTTACATATAAAGCAAATTCAGCACTGGTACCAGACTTAAAGTCCCCAAACCTTTGCGTATTGCAATTGATCCCTGCACAGTCCAAAAATGGCACCTGTTCTTTTTTGTTTTTGGTTATGCTTAGCTTCACATTTCTCTTAGGTTTTTAGACAGGCTGAGAAACTCTGCGTCAAATCGACCCCATAGAGTGAGTTTCTTGTGTCATAGATGTTAACCTCTGAAAGCAGTCAGAGCAAACTGAACTCTATTGTGGATCAGTTTATTCAGTGTCTATAGCACTGACAGGATAAAGGATTGTACAGTCTTTCTCTTGCAGTCAGTAAATGAACAAAGTCATTACTCCTTGTTTTGATTCTTCTTTTATTTCCAAATCTGAATTATTTTTCTTCTGCTAACATACATGAAGAATTTATACATTTTGCAGGTGTGAAATAGCCCATCCAGGCAGAGGAATCTGAGTGCTTAGTTCTTTTAAAAGGGGCTTAGTTCTTTAAAAAGGTTTTGAATTCTAATTAGGCAACCCAACTAAATTAGAGCTACCACTATTTTATTCTAAAAGGCTCTTCATCATATTTAAATCCCCCTCCTCAACAACCAGCACTGTTTCCAATATGTTTGCATAAAGTTTCAATTTCTTCATTTTAATCAAGTCTGTTACTGATTTTGAACACCAGTTCACGATCTTTCTTGAATGCCTAGGATATGACAGGGAAAAACATCGAGAACAAAAGAAGTCCTATACTGGTTCCAAAGACCTACATAAACCAGCATTTTTTCCCTTCAGTAGTCACCCATTTGCTAGTCAATACTCCATGAGCATGATATGAATTCAATACAGTCTTCCTACTCACATTCTCCAACAAGTAATATTCAGAGCCATTCTGCCTGTGATACCTGAGATAATATATCCCCAGGATTCAGTGTTGTACTATCATTCTTCTAACACAAAGGGACCCTCTCTTTTGTTCCTCCCTTTGGGGGCCTAAAAATCTGCTCCAGAAGTTTCCCCAGGCCATCTGAGGAGATTCTACTCCCAACTGAAATGGAATGACACTGTTGTGTCCTGACCTGTATAGCTATTAATAGCCTCAACAGCCTCACTGGATTTGTGCAACCCCATTTTAAAACTGTCTGAATTGACCACCATAAATCACATCCTGTGCTGGTGAATCCCATTGTATAAGAAAGCACTGTGTGAAGATGGACCTTCTTTTATGGTGGTAGATTAAGAAGAGATCAAAGGAAGTACTCCACAGATGGGAGGGCCCTGTTGCAGTCATATGTTGTTTGTGGGCGATCAGCATTTTATTGGCCAATGTGGGAACATAATGTTGGATTGGCTTCTGGTTGTATCCAGGAATCTTAGTGTTATGTTTTTTATATATAAACAGTTACACCCCTGGGACCACTCTCTCTATAGTACATATCAATAGCAAACTCCCAAGATTAAATAGGCACATAAAGTGGAATCTGGAGGTAGAAGTGCACTGATTGCCTATCTGAAATCCATAAAATGGCCTGTGAAACTGCAGTGCCCATATAAGAATGTGATTTGCTTCCGCAGCTTCAGGCGAAGTTGAGTCAAGGACACCTAAGCTCTTAACAGAATCTATTAGTGGATAAATGTAAGACGCAAATGTTAGATGGTGGATGAAAAAAAAAACAGCATATGGTTACATCATGTGGATATATAATACATCATATAGGAATATAATGTGTCTTTAGCCTTTCTTTTTGCCCATGTGCATTAAAAGCATTAGTATGACCCCTATTGACCAACACAGAGAAAAGGATTGAAAGTGTATACAAAACTGAGGAGCCAGAAAACCTCACGAACAGAGACGGGATGCAAGCAAACGCTTCATAGCAGTCACCTGCATTTTAAACTTGATTGTGTAATCTTTTAGGGCACCAGGCTCTGGATATTACCAAAATTATACACTGGATTCAAAGGGTGCGTACACCATAGACAATTTCTGCACTACACTGTTATAGTGCTATTATTCCACTTTCCACATCCTATGGAATCCTGGGGCTTGCAGTTTAGGGAAAAGCCTTTAGAATTCTCAGCTAGAGAGCTCTTTGGCCTCACTAAACTACAAACCCCAGAATTCCACAGGATGTTGAAAGTAGAATAATAGCTCCATAACAGTGTAGTGCAGAAATCCCCTGTATCTAAAAGGTAATTTAATTGTACACAATAGAAAACTCTTTTCAAAATAAAATAAAGAAATAAAATGTAAAGATCCATTTTATCATGCTGAGGTTTTCTTACAAAACTTTCTGGTCTTTAAGCACAAGGAAACATTGTTGCATACTTTTTTCTTGAAGCCATAACCCCAAAAAATAACGATTCCAATCTCTGAGTCTGGGCAAGTCCTAATGTACATACTTTCTTTAGGAAGGATACTGGCATGATATGTTGGGCCTCATGGAAACTCTAAAATGCACCCAGAACTCCATGATATCTGAACATTGCACAAGTAGATGGGAAGTGAGTTTTGGACATGCAGGGGGAGGGAATAAAACTTCTACAGTCCCACAACCAGCATGATGACTGGCCACTTGGCTAGGGGATATTTCAAACTATAGTTTAAAAAAAATGATTATGTTTCCAAAGTTCTGATATGATCTCTGATTTATCACTGACAAACTTCTGAAAAGGAACTCTCACATTTGAAAACCACTTTAGCAGATTTTCACAGTTGACTATGGTTAAGATTTAAAAGGTTTGGTTTAGTTCTGGGGCCACAACCCCCTATTTTCCATCCCCCAGACCCCATGGTCACTTTTCTGATGAAACTGAATGGATCAAAAGGTCACTTCTAGTTTTGGGAGAGGGGAAAGTAGTTTGTCCACAAAAACAAAACATAGGGTTATATTATTTGAGGCAAGAATTATACCCCTGAAGACTTGTGTAAGGAAGCATCTCCATTTTTGTTGGGTTAAAGCATAGCAGTGCAGGATTCAGGGAAGTGAATATGATTCCAGAGGACACATAGATGTTCCTGGTGGGCTGCATGTAGACCCCAGTCCACATAGTTCTCTCCCAAGTATTAAAGGAGGGAAACTTGAACAAATCAAAAGAACAAATCAGTCAGTCCTCTCAGAACATGCACTAGTAGTACACTTTGCTTTCCCTTCTCACTAAGCAGTGTCACATTAGACGAGCAAAATTTAAGTTAGACAGCAAGTGGGCTACAAGGAGAAAATAATTGTTAATAAAAACATGCAGCTGCTTTCATTTTATGCAAGCTCAGGAGCCAAACTGAACAATGCAAGGCACATCAGAAACTGGATGCATGACTGTTAAGAAATTAAGTATATATGTGAAAAGGAAAGAAATGACTCTGGTGAGTTAGCCAAATGACCGTTAGTAGTATATACTATATTCCATCTGGTAATAATCAGTGCAAAATATAAAATACACCAATAAATCCAAAATGCAGATAATAGAAGACAAACACACTATATCCCAACTCATATGCTTAGCAGTTAAATGCTGATCTAGCATCTTTGCATTATGTGTTAATAAAACAGAGTAGCAGAAGTCAAGCTTCAGCAATATTTCTATTATTTCTGCATCTGTATCCACCCCCCATATCTTCTTTTAGTTAGCAAAAATCAATTTATAATGCTTTAGCCATGGTAGATGAATTTTTGTGGGATAAATTTGCTTTGGAATCCAGGATACACTATTGAGACACTCAACCTTTTATTACTATTAGGGCTGTCTGTCAATGTCTGTTATATAGCTCTCCTAAAAGCTAGATGCAAGAACATTTGATGATCTGTAGCAAAGATTTTCATTCCCCGTATTTTAAGGATACTGTTTTCTTCACATATTGTTAGGGTCACTGTTTTTCCCCAAGGCAAATACATACCTGGTATTCGTTGGCTGTTTCCCATTCAAATACTAATCAAGACTGACCCTGCTTAGTTTCTAGGATCAGACAGGATCAGGCAGGATCTGATGCCTTTAGGTCTCAAATAAGGCTATAAATTGCAAAAATCATAGCCATGATAGCTGTTGGTGATCTCCATGTGCTTCTGAATACCAACTTCTGAGGAGGAGAGGATCCTGCCCCATGTATGTCCTGCCTTTGGGCTTCTCACAGCCCCTGTAGGAACCACAATATTTGATCAGGCAGATTTTTATTCTGATCCAGTAGAGTTCTTGAATTCTTATGGGGACCTGGATGGGAGACCACCAATGAATATCAGGTATATATGTGCCTTGAAGTCTCATGTCAACTTATGATGACTCCACAAATTTCATGAGGTTTTTTTAGACAAGAAATACTCAGTGATGGTTTTTCCCATTTCTTCCTCTGAAATATAGCCTAAAGCACTTGGTACTCATCAGTGGCCTCCCATCCATATACTAACCAGAGCTTAGATTCCAAGACCAGACAAAGTCTGGTGTGTTTAGGGTTTCCAGGCCAGCTGAATACCAGATGCTGTATGTGGTTTTGCCAGTTACTTTCTCTGAAATATAGACTACTAGGTGTTCTAGACTATATTTCAGGTGAAGGAACTAGTAAAACCACCTCTAAACATTCCTTGTTTAAGAAAACCCTATGAAATTCAGGAGAGCATCATAAATCTCTGGGTAACTTAAAGGTACACACACAAGGCCTTATTTCCCATGAATTATCTCATCTGCTTTTAATGTATTTTGTGTTGATGATCACATCATCTTTCTTTTCAAGGAGATAGTAATTTAAGGAAACAGCATAACACAGTACGTTATAAATAGAATTGGATCCAGATACAAGTCACTGCTACAGCAGTCTTTTTTTTAATAAATTTTTATTAAAATTTTCAATAAAAAAAATTAAAAAAACCCTCCCCGCTTCCAGACATCTATTTTTCCAGTTGAATCTGAGTTTAACATTTCATTCCATGTAAACATTCAGTTCCGTACATTGTCTCTATTTTACAACAATCATAAACTATTACTTTTAACTTATATTTTACTATTTACATTTTATCTTTTATCACCTCATTTTATCTTCCTTCTTTCTCACAGCCTTCTTTCTTTTCCTCTATTTCATTCTTTTATCCAGTTCAATACCTCTCGCCATTCTCTTTCAAAGCCCTGGATTGGCTTATTTTTAAGTGAAAAAGTTAGCTTTTCTGTCAGTATCTGCTACAACAGTCTTGTTGAAATCACTGGAACAAGTCAGATATAACTAATGTAATTTCACTATGTCTGTTTTAAGTAGGAGTAAATATGGACCCATAACTAATTAATCCGAATAACAACAAAAAAGTTGTTAGAGTCAACACTTATTGGTATTGAAAACATATTTTTCAAATTTTAAAAATGCAAAATAAAGATTCCATTCCTATCCAGTAATATTTTTTTTCTGGCATTTATTGTGAAAAGATTTAACTTATTGTGGAAGAATGATAATTCAGTAATATAGTATAGTAATTTGTACGTGTGAGTTCACAGGTTCACCTCCTGACAGCTTCATTTGAAAGAGTTTTAAGAAGCAAGATTGAGAAAGGCCAAAGACCTTGGAGAACTACAGTTAGACAAAGTAAACAATTATAGGCCATTGATTTGGGCCAGAATAAGGTGCTTCATATGTTTGCGTTGTCATCACTTGCCCACGCTATCAATAACCTTCATTTGCCATCAATGATAACCAGCACCAATGACAACTGGCTGTGTCAACCTGCATAACTTTATTTATATCTCGTAAGATCATCACGTTAGCTACAAGATCAGAACATTATACTGTTTACTATGTGGTCCTTAGATTATCCGGATAAGCAATGTCAGAAAAAAGGGAAGAAAGCAGTAGCAAAGGCAATATTGATAAAAGCTATATTTTCACACAACCATTGTGTGGAAGAAGAATTCACAGGCATGTTTACTTTTGACTAGCAATCAGAACTGATGAGGAATCAGGGATGTCCCGTGGAGACATTGGGTTATAGTCATCATCTTCTATTTACACTGTGCAGGAGAGATTATTCCAGATAAACATCCTGACTTTCACTGTGCCTTCCAAACGTCTGCTCTCAAGCCTCTGATTGAAGAGCAAGAAGAAAAATAAATCAGTGAAACTCCTTTAGTGCTTGATTAAATTAACTGTCTATATAAATGTTCCTCTAATATTAGCAAAATGATTTTACATTCTTACTGTGAAACCTTGAAGTTCTGACCTATAAGAGCTAGTATGTGGTAGGAAAAGAAAAACATGTTTTATGACAGGTAGGTAGGCATCACTTTTTCAAAATGTTTGATGTATTATGTCAAAAATTCTTATCATAATCCTTTAAGTAGGTCTATGTGATGGACAATAGGCCAAGAAGCAAAGTCTGGCTAAGGGCTACCAATGACTACATAACTGGAGTGAAGTCAGGCCTGGCCCTGCCATTTAGCAAGATGCGGAAGCTGCTTCAGGCAGCACTGATCTTCTAAGGAACAGGAAATATATGGACTACTTAATGTGTGCTTTACCTACTAAGATAACTTCCTCTTATCACATTCGGATGATACTGTCCTATTGCCAGTACTGAAGTAAGAGCGAAGTAAGAATGTGCCATTTTGACAGTTCTTTTTTCCCATATTTAAATTTTGCATCTTTAAAATAAATTTCTGTACAATACATGAAAGCTTATACCATTTAAAGCTTCTCAATCTTTATAGTGAAACTGTACTCTCAATCATCCTTACTCTGCCTGGTTTCTGCATGTGGTACAGTGGAGGGGCACAATTTTGTCCCTCACTTGCAGAAAATAAAGTGTTTTGGATTGGCCCTGGTTAATATTTGGGAGTTCATACTTGGGTATGTGATCTTATACATGGTTATTCAGAAGACCCAATGTGTACAATATGACTAAGTCTTCAAGTCTTTCAGCAATGGAAAAGACCACCTCAAAAAGTGGTGGATTGTCTTTCATTGGAGGTCAGTAGCAGCTGGTGGCTTCCACATCAAGGGTGTGGTGAATCCATTCTGCGTATTTTCACAAAAAGTAAAAGAGTTTTCTAACGTGCTGAAACCTATTTTGCAGATAAGGATCAGCACATTGGATAGCTCCTTTAAATTCTGAAATAAAACCCAAAGTGGATTTGCTATACTCTTGTTGTGGCAGCCACAGACTATCACTGAAAGAATTTAAAACATAAGTTGGATGCTATAGTCTATCATAGTGATGATGTACAGGTTGATTTCTTGCACTGTCAGGAAGTTGGATTAAATGATCTTTAAGATCTAGATTTTCGGTTACTGTTGACTTTCAATTACTGTTGACTATTTTTGTCTGTCTGTGTGTGTGTTAGCATGTTTAGTTTCATGAGGTCCATTGCTTAAGACTTAAAAGCAAAGTAGAAATGGTTCTCTCAAGGTCTGGAAGAGAAATGTAGCTTGTCCATCCACTGAATGACAATAAAAGTTTGTCACAATTGTGAAGCAGTTTGCACTATTTGTTTAATGCAATCATTATTACAATTCTTGTTAAATAAATTATTGTTATTGCCATTCAGTAACCAGGCACATTGTATCTGAAAGCCCCCAAACAAGTGGGGAAACATATTTAACTGTTCAAAATACTTCAGAAGTGTACAAGTCTTCCTAAGTGGAATGGAGGTAAGAGAAAAACCAAAAGCAGTGCTGATGGCTGGTAGCTTCCATGATAATGGGGCATTTGATCTACTTGGGGTTTAATCTAGATTTTAAAACAAGCTACCCAAGGTATTGGGTATATTTCAGGGATAAGATCCAGTACCTTGACTCAATCCCTTAAAGTTCAGACTAAAACCTAGACTGGCGATATTCATATGCAAGCCACCAGCTGTCACTGACCAAAGGTTTAAAAAGATGTTGCATGTCTAACAGACTAGATTTTAGTCTGTCAAGATTGTCCTTCAGAACAATGGAGCCACAAAATTTAAACAAGGATTCCACTAATGGAATACACACTGTTGAGTCAAAGTTTCAGACTTGAAGAATTTGTATTAGCAAACAGACACATCCATATTTGTCTCTGTGGGAAGAGAATTTGTTTGCTACAACTTCCATGTGGTTAATATTTAATGCAGTCACCAGGCAACCTCCAATTTGTGTGAGTCATGCGTAAAATGCCACATTACTTTAAAAACTCAAATTTTTGTATTCAGAAAATGCCCTGTTGCCTTCCTTCCACCTTCAGTTCAAGAACAGAGAAAAGATAGTCGCATTAGGCTGCATTAGAGAAGACCCCCAAATGTATCTGCTGAAATGATTTCGCAGAATATGGAACTTCCATAACTCTGCTGGGTAGAATATTAGCACTCATGAAATGAAATCTAAGAATCTTATTTAAAATGTACATACTGCCACAATTTATCTCAATTTAATATGTGAAGCGTTCAGATTGGTAGACAGATTTTTAAAAACAACAGCTTCGCATTTTTCTTTGGTTTGATTAAATACATCCACATTACACTTGTAGGAGGTTGGGAAATGAGAGGAAGTGGGAGTTTCCCTCTGCTCTTCCTTTCCCAAGATCTTATTTACAAAGAAATGACAAATTAATAACTTGAATACCAGCAGGTCCATGGAAGCATTCCCTGACGACAATTGTTGCTTGAAAAAAAAAGTGGAGGTATTATTGGAGAGCCTGTTTCCATTGCAATGCAGTAAATCAGATGATTTTTGGAGAGAGAGAAACCATTCCAACAGTTATTTAAATAAAGAAACAGTGACAGAGAAAGACAGTGGTCTATTTTTCTTGTTTTATGCTTTGGTTACAGAAAACTTTGCACACAGGAGCCAATTCAATTTATAGTTATCAAAAAGGTATTATAGCTGAAGAGCACCAAGAGCCTTTGCCTTATTAAATATGTACAGTGGTATCTATTTCCTGTCTCCCTCTTCTTTTTTTCACTATACAAACTAAAAAAACTCTTCAGGTAGAATGCTCACAGCATATCTCCTTATTGATTTGCTGCTGCATTGTTAGTTTGCATTTATTTATGCCAGGATTGCCCAACTGTGGGAAGCTAGGGGAGTTCATTAGAGCTCTAGGAGACCTGGGAGGACTCAACCCCCACTATACCCCCAACAAATAAAAACAAAGTATGTTATCTGCGAATTGCCTTCAAACACCCTTTAAGAGGGTGTGTGAGGCATTTCCACCATACTGTTGGACCATCTGGGGCCAAGGGAGACTTTTTTTTTTTAGCAACAGGAAGTGAACAGAAATTATTACATATTCACTTCCTGTTTTATAAAGGCCTCTCCTGGGCCTTAAATGGCCCAGAGGGAACAAAAACATGGCAAAAATGCCCCATGCACCCTAGAAAACATTTGTGAGACGTTGAACCCTCTAATGCCCTGAGAGAAGGGGCATGAAGCCTGTTTCTAGGAGGAGATGCAGAAGGAAAAGATCCTAGAGCAGATCATTAAACCGTCATTTTGTAATTACTTAGAAAGCAATGCCGTAATTACTAAAAGTCAACATGGATTTCTCAAAAATAAATCATGCCAGATTAATCTTATCTCTTTTTACAATAGTTACAAGATCGATAGATGAAAGGAAAGCTGTGGACATAGCATATCTTGATTTCAGTAAGGCCTCTGACAAAGTTTCCCATGACATTCTTGCAATGAAGCTAATAAAATGTGGGCTGGAGAGTGCTACTGTTAGATGGAGTTGTAATTGGTTGACTGACTGAACCCAAAGGGTGCTCACCAATTGCTGCTTTTCTTTCTGGAGAGAAGTCATTAGTGGAGTGCCACAGGATTCTGTCCTGAGCCCTGTACTATTCAATATCTTCATCAATGATTTGGATGAAGGAATAGAAGGCATGCTGATCAAATTTGCAGATGACACCAAAATGGGAGGGGTTGCTAATACGCCAGAGGACAGGATCAAAATTCAAAATGAACTTAACAGATTGGAGAGCTGGGCCAAAGCTAATAGAATGAATGAATAAAATTTCAACAGAGATAAATATAAGGTGCTTCACTTAGGCAGAAAAAATGGAATGCACAAATATAGGATGGCGGACACATGACTGGATAACAGTATGTGTGAGAGGGATCTAGGAGTCTTGGTAGATCACAAGCTGAACATGAGTTAGCAGTGTGATGTGGCAGTCAAGAAAGCCAACACAATTCTTGGTTGAATCAATAGGAGTATGGTGTCTAGATCAAGAGAGGTAATGGTACCACTCTATTCTGCTTTGGTTAGACCTCATCTGGAATACTGTGTCCAGTTCTGGGCACCTCAATTCAAAAAGGATATCGACAAGCTGGAGTGTGTCCAGAAGAAGGCAAGCAAAATGTTGAAGGGTCTGGAAGCCATGTCCTATGCAGAATGGCTTAGGGAGCTGGGTATGTTTAATCTGCGCTAAAGAAGGTTAAGAGGGGACATGATAAACATGTTTAAATATTTGAAGGGATGTCGTGTCAAGGAGAGAGTGGGCTTGCTCTTCACTGCTCCAGAAACTAGGACAAGAAGCAATGGATTCAGCTACAGGAAAGGAGATTCCACCTGAACCTCAGGAAAAACTTCCTGATGGTCAGAGCTGTCCAGTAGTAGACTATGCTGCCTCAGAGTGTGGTAGAGTCTCCTTCTTTGGAGGTTTTTAAGCAGAGACTGGATGTCAATCTGTTGGAAGTGCTTTGATGTGTGTTCCTGCATAGGAGGGAGTTGGACAGGATGGCCTCTGTGGTCTCTTCCAACTCTATGATTCTAAGTTCAAATGAATTCCCCCTAGCATATCAATTTTGACCCTGTACATGGATAAAAGAAGTGCAGTTTGTCTGCAGAAGTTCCCAGGTTCATTCATTATCAACTTCAGACAGATACTTGAGATCTTGGAAAGCCTCTGCCTATCAGTACAGACTACACTGACTGAACTACAAGGATTAGCAGAGTGACTCAAAATAAGGTGACTTCCTGGGTTTTCCTACTACAAGGGAAGGAAATGAGAACTTATTGGGGAGCTCATCCTTTGCATGAAGAAAGTTCCAGATTCAACCCTTGACATCTCCAGTTAAAAGGACTTCATGGTAGTATTCAGTGCTGGGCTTCTAGTGGCAGATCCCAGGAGAAATAGGGAGAGAAATGATCTCACTTCACAACTGTAGACCTCCATTTGCCCCTCGCTACAAGAAACCATCTCTGGAAGGCTGATATTCCCCTTCCCCCAAGCTGATTTTCAGTGGCATTGGGAATCCTGAAGGGGGAGAAGAAGGATTGTGAGTGCCAGTGCACATTTGCTGCAATGACAAGTAGAATACTAGATGAAGGACTAAGGCAGCAGATGATGGAAAAGACTTCTGTTAGAGGCCCTACCAGGTCAGAATAGAAAATAGTGGACTACATGTAGAAGCAGACTAATCTACACAAGTTCCTATACCACTGGTCATCCAGAATTAAATCAGTAATTTAAGTCAAAACCAGCAGATTTCATTGCATCAGAAGCATTGTGTACATCACTTGTGTCTGAAGGGAAACTTTTCATACACACACACATACCCTACTTGGAATATTTTTTCCAAGAGTGATAGCTGGTAACACATGAGAGTATAGCAAACTATGCATTGTTTTCATGTAGATATCTGTACCATATCTAACACAACTTATTACAGCTTTGGACTCCTGGATACCTCTGTTGATGCAGCATAAATGTGAATATAGTGTACTTTAGGCATATGCAATTAAAGTAGTTTTGATTCCAACAAATTAGGATGCATGACATTTTTCTGAGGTTTCTTTCTTCATTTTTATAACTGTTCTAATAAAACAAATGATTTACTAGCTCAGCTGAAGTGAAATTATTGGAAATTACTGTAAACTTTCTAATTGCATTTCTTCTGATTGATGGCATAAATGTGTAAGTACTGTGGCATATATCTTGAGTGGAAGGGTACATGCTGTGTATTTTAAAGAGACTGCCTAATGAGACCATTTTTCTTTCCATTTTAACTATATTGTTAAAAGGAAAAGTAAGGCCAGGAAACGTTAACCAGAACCAAGGCAGGGGAGGGGGGATGTCTCGACTGATAAAGAATTTGGCATTTTCCCTTGATGGGACAGAGTCTCCTAAGGTGATGTTTCAAGGTGAATTTAGAGATTCTTTTCAGGAAAATCACCCAAAGAATTTTGAAGGAAGCAAAAGAAGTTTCAAGAAGTAATAAATTTATCAGAGGTGTTCTTTACTCCCCTAAACTGAACCACCATAAAATATGAATGCAGGTTATTAGTCAAGCTCATTGTGGAGGTACTCTGAATGTTAATCTACCTTTACCAGCACTGGATGAGCAGCTGGAAGCTGAGTTCAGGAAGGTCTTTGCCCGTTACAACAAGTTGATGAGACATAGGACTCTAGCTGCAACCATGTATCATTGCTTCATTTCAGGGCACTTTTCAAAGTCTCAGACCATGTAGAACCACCAACAAAAGATTGTCTTCAATTCTGGACACCACAGTTCAAGAAGGGTATCAAAAAACTGGAATGTATCCAGAGAAGGGCAACCACGAAGATCAAAGCTCTGGAAACCAACCCTTATAAGGAGTGATTTCGGCAAGCTTGGAAAAAGAGAAGACTAAAAGGTGACAAGACGGTTGTCTTTAAATAGCTGAAAGTATGCCATGTAGAAGATGGAGCAAGCTTGTTTTCTGCTGCTCCAGAGACTAGGACATGAACCAATGGATTCATATTGCAAGAAAAAAGTTTCTACCCTAAACTTTAGGAAAAAGCTTTTTTACTGTAAGAGCTGCTTAACAATAGAATAGTTTGCCTTGGACTCTATTTGGTTGGAGGTCTTTAAGCAGAGGATGGATGGGCATCTTTTGGGAGTGCTTTAGTTGTATATTCTTGCATGGCAGGGGGTTAGACTAGGTGGCTCTTGTGGTCCCGTCCAACCCTATGATTCTACAAACCTATGACTCTATGAAGAGAAAAGTTTATTATGGTGAACAGCGTATCTGCAAAAGGTAAAAATGAGGTTGGCTGTAACTGGAAGAAAGGTGAAGTCAAGGCTGGGAGTATCAGTCTAGGAAGGACAGAAAAGAGGAAGAAGTAACAGAGCTGACAAGAAAGAAAAGAACACAGCAGGGAAATCTAAGTACCTATTCCTGTCTCTACTGTCCCCTGGAAGCACTAGTTATTTGTGCAAGCATGGCTGCACATTGCTCTACTTTGTTACACAAAGGCCATTTCTGCACTAGCCTGTTATAGTGCTATTATTCCACTTTCAATATCCTATGGAATCCTGGGGTTTGCAGTTTAGCACGGAATAATAGCACTATAACAGGCTAGTGCGAAAATGGCCAATGTGTTCTTTGAAAATAATATTGTTTTCTGTACAGAAAAATGTTCTTTTCTGCCCAGAAAATGCTGTTTTATGCACAAAACAACCAGGTACAAATTTTGCATGGAATAAGTCCTGAACCACAAATAGTCTTCTCTCAGTAAAAATAAAATTTCTAAAATTGCTCTTTGCTGTCTTTTAGGATGAAATCAATGAAGAGTATCCCTAGTTTTACCCTCTGGGGTCCATAATATCACCATGGGCCATGCCTGCTTCAGTAGGGAGGCTAAGGAGAATTGTAGTGATTGTACAGAGTGAGGTCACTTTAAACAGGAATCATTCTTTTATGTATTTATTAATTTTGACACAAAATAAACAAAAACTAACATTTTTGGCATGAACTAAAATCGATACACAACACTAATGCAATAAACTAAAAACACTAAACGCTAACTCACTAACACACTAACTAAATATTCACCTATTAAAACAGAAAAGGGCTTTTATCTGACAAACCAAACTGTAATGAGAAAGAAAAGAGAAGAAAAGAAAAGAGAAGAAATATTCAACCATTACAGATCCAGCTAAACAATCTTATGAGAATTATTAGCAACCATACACATAAATTATTGCATCATTAGATTTCTTATTGTTCAACAAGAACACAAGCAGTTTCCAGTCTTTCAAGAAAACATCAGCTAGATTGTCCTTTAAAACCCATATTAATTTGGCCATTTGGGATAACTCAGTAACCTTAACAATCCATTCACCCATGACCAATGCTTCAGTCCATTTCCAGGTTTGCGTAAACAATATTCTTGCAGTTGTTATATAACAAAGAAGTAGTACATATTTACTACCCAATTTATTATCCAAAATACCCAGCAGAAACATTTTTTTTAGTGACATTACAAAATCCACCTTTAAAAATTTTTAAACTAACATATAAATCTGAGACAATGATTTCAAACCTTCTGGGACATTTTTGACAACTTGTTTGGGGTTAGATACCATCTATATATCAACTTATACATGTATTCTTTTATATCTTAGGACCACGTTTTTCCCATTCCTTCATATGAACATAGTGCCCAAAATATTGGTCCCACGTTATTGTATATTCCTTGATATGTTCATCCTCTGTCTCCAGTTTCAAAAGAGATTTATACACATTTTTAATTACATGGTCATCATCTTTGCACAACTCCTGGTAGAATTCATTGACTCTGAACTCTATGGCAAGATCTCACTTATCTTGATTAAATATATCTTTAAATTGTATGTAAACAAGCCAGTTTAAATCTTTGTCTTCCTTAAGATGCGTCTCAGTTAATTTAAGCTCCCAATTATCTTGTTTGAAATACAAGAGGTCAACATAATGCAACTATTTAGAATTTTTAATGCATTCTTTCCTAAAAAAAAAAAAAGGGATACTGCGATGAGGTGGCTAATATCTTAGCAAAAGTCTCTGCTTGTATTTATACTGCATTTGTAAAAGAGGCTGATTTTTAATTTCAACATGGACCTTAACTTTGTCATACTAAAGATAACCATGCCACCCAAATCTTAAATCATGACCTTCAAGTTCCAAAAGTCTTTCATCTCTAAGCACTACCCATTCCTTCAACCACATGAAGCAATGGGCCTTATAATACACTTTAATAGTAGGCATTTCCAAACCATTCTTTTCTTTAGCAACGTCCAATGTTTTCTATTTATTATGGGTTTTCTCATCCACCATACAAATCTGGAAATTTCTTTCTGCCATTGTACAAAGGATATTCTGGTTCTTATGATGGGGATCATTTGGAAATAACATTTTAAAAACTGGCAAAATATTTGCTTTTCTTACTACAGTTCTCCCCAGAAGGGAGAAATTTAATTTTCCCCATGCTCCGAACAGGAATCTTGACTTTCTCACAACACTTCCTTTGAGCAACTTTGAGCTAACTATTTCTGAATCTAACCTTTCAGAAGCCCTTCAGAATCCAACTCCAGCTGAATAAATCTAATCCCTAGAGTGATTTATTCTTCTTATCTCTAAATTCCTTTTACTGCAGGAGGTAAAATGGTGTAACTCTCTGACAACGGCTTCAAATCACTGACATCGTAAATAGCTTCCCATTCTCAGAAGCCACTATCAGGGACGCCGTAAATACTAATGCTGGCCAAAAACCTTTATGTCCAGTGCATCAAACAGCTGAGCCCCATTGAAGAACACTTGTGAATTGTATTCCTCCTGGGCTAAAACCAAACAAATACAGTACACACTGGTAAGAGTTTAAGATTGTCTGATGCGCTTCTCAGATCTTGATCTGCTTATCTTTCCTACTGAACAGCTTCACTGCAGAGCAACACTGAAATGATAATGACTGGTAATCTCCATCTCCCTTTATTTCTTCTAAGTGTAAGGAACATTTTTTTCAGTTAAGGGTTGCATTACCTAAGAGATAATCCACTGGGAATGGGCACATATGTTTTGTTGCATTAGGCCCATGGCCCATGGCCTGAACAGGAAAGGTGCCTCTCCCATCTGAAAGACTCAAGACAGCAATAATTTAAGTAATTTATCAAGATTATCACAAAATGATACAGAGTAAAGCAGCTATACCATGGTGTGGAACATTTTTAGAGCAATCAGGATCAAGATTACAACAGCAACTGACTAGAAACATCAGAGAAGAGGCAAACTCCACACAACGTGACTTTTTTACATCCTTCATTTTTTGGAACTCAGTTATGACAACTTTAAATCTAGTTGGTTAGACTGTGGCATAAATTTGTCCTACCAGAGAAAATCATACTTGGCCACTCTCCCAGACCTATGTTGTGCATGTGAATTTTGTCTTAATGGTCATTAAATACTTTTCAGGAACATCTTTTTCATGACCACTAAACATGTTACATTGTCAGGTGATCAGCTTTAGTTTGCTTATAAATGAAAATGTGACAAATGATTCTTCAGTTGTAGCTTGCATCTTCTATTTGCTTGGCTATATAAAATTTCTTTTACTTGGTCACTTTGTCCTGGATTTGAGTTACTTCTTTATTTGTAACATTTTAAAATCTTTCTAAATCCTAATCATACCTAAACTGTGCAGATGTGCCCTAACTTATAATTAATCTCCCTATATATAGGAAGAGAGAGAGAAGTAGGTATAGATATGGATTATAGCCTTCCTCCCCCATGGGCTACATACAGTTTACTTCTATTCTAAATTTTTTTAAAAAATTAAAAATGTATGTGAATGTTTAATTTGACAAGATAATATGCAATATTCTTGCCTTAAAGCTCATCAATCAGAGCTCAATCAGTATAATAGCAAAGGCCGGAATGCCAGACTAAGGCTAGGAAGATCTAGGTTAAAATCCCCGCTTAACCATGAAATTCTCAGGCAGAGACTGAATTAGCCTTGCCCTCTTAGGATGGTTATGATGATGAAATCACAGTGAGAAACTTTCTGTTCCAGTCTCAGTGGCTTGGAGAAATAGTGGAATAAAAATACACAAATGTAAGAATGACATTTTTTTTAAAAAAAAGTATTTGTCTAAGTTGAATTTCAAAGAAAAATTTGAAAATCTACAATTTTTTTTAAAAAAAAGCCAGAGATTTGAATCAGACATGTAGCCAGATTTTGAATTTGTAAACATTTTCTTTTCAGCTGTAACTGAGATTATGTTCTTAAATGTGTGTTTTTAAAAAGGAAAAGATACCAATCTTCATGTGGTTATGTGTCTGTTTTAAGACAGAAGTGGCAAAAGTAAGGACCTTGGGCCGCATGCAGCCTCTGAACTCTACTTTTGCAGCCCCTGGAGCCCCAATGTTCCCCCAAAGCCCCTCCCCAACACAAATGTCATGTACTTTTTGTCTGAAAACAGGTAGATATCTTCCCCATCTGAAATATATGAAAGGTCATGGAAATGCCCCCTAACCTAACTGACCTGGAATCCCCCACTACTCCAAATACTTCAATTTTCCTCTGTAGTCCTCTCAAAATGGCAACATGAAGTGATGCCATGTCACTTCTGGTCACCATTTTGAGAGGAACTGTGAGATACTTGCAATTCCTGTGGCTTGAGGGAGGAAGTGTAGGGGAGATTGGTCCTTGGTCCCTGAGCAATTGCCCACTCCTGTTTTAACACTATAGAGCAAAGTGCTGTTTTACTCTACTTTAGAGTTTGAAGTTCTTATCTGAAGATTTCTCATGCATTTTGCTGACAAAGAAGATAACTAGGAATTAATAGTATTTTTAAACTTTGACTTTATGGAAACATATGTTTATCATGTTAACACAATTAACATGCAAATGAACTGAGTTCCTTGAGAACTTTTCCAATGATATGATGCTGGTGTGAAAGAGATACTGAATCTCAGGATGTATTAAAAATGGTTTTTATTGCACAAATTAGTCCATGACACATTTTGGGCTAAAAAAATATTTAAATGGCCATCTCCAGATACTTTTAAAAGGAAAAGGAAGGAGGAAATACATATGAATTAATAATTATATGCAAGGCATAGAGGTGCAAAAACTATATGTACACATATGCCTCATATTAACTTGCATCTAAAATATAATCATTGAGAAATAATATACTGAACCAGATAAAGTTACATGTATTCAATACAACTTTCTCTCTATACTTCCAAAGCAGGCAGAATATCAACCTGTAGATATTTCCAGCAGCTGTGATGGGCAACTAAGAGTTTTCAGAGTAGAGGGCAAAAGATTATTGTACTTTTGCATTCAGCCCCTCTCTTTATCTCTCTCTGGCTATTTTTACACTATACTCTTATAGTGCTATTATCCCACTTTCAACATCCTGTAGAATTCTGGGGATTGTAGTTTACTGAGGCCAAAGAGCTCTCTGGCTGAAAATTCTAAATGGCCCTCCCTAAAATGCAAACCCCAGGATTCCATAACAGGTTGAAAGTGGAATAATAGCAATATAACAATGTAGTGCAGAAATGGGCTCGCTCTCTCTGTGTTTATGTGTGTGTATTATGGTTGCCTAATCATAACAACTTGGCAGCAAAGAGGGAGCTGAGATAGTTTATAGAGATGTGATCTCTAAAATGGAGGAGTAAACCCAATCTAAGCACCATTTCACACTATACAATTATAACACTACAATTTCATTTTAACTGTCATGTTGCCATCTTATGGAATTCTGGGGTTTGCAGTTTAAAGAGGAGCATGTAGAATTCTCAACCAGATAATTCTAGTGCCTCACCAAACTCATACTCTTCAACATTTTACACATGTGACCAAGAAACAACGCAGTGTGGTCAAGATGACAAAGTGAGAAGTGGCTGCAGCAGTTTGCTTTTGCCTGAGCCTACTGAAAAGGGCAAGATTCTATCCCCTTCCTTTCCTCCTGCTGAGTTAAATGAGTGCAACTACTTTTTCACTTTCAGCTGAGGCCATTTTCACATTATACTGTTATGGTACTATTATTCCACTTTCAACATCCTGTGGAATTCTGGGGTTTGTAGTTTAGTGAGGCCCAAGAGCTCTCTGGCTGAGAATTCTAAATGCCCCTCCCTAAACTGCAAACCCCAGGATTCCATAGGATTTTGAAAGTGGAACAATAGCACTATAACAGCGTAATACAGAAAGGGCCACAATGACTGTCGTCTGTAGTTTTGTAGTGTGAAAGAAATCCAATGTTGTCAAAAATAAAATAAAAACACTTTTGAAAGCAAGGCTTAAACTAACTGTTTACATTAGACAAAGAGAAGCCACGGGATGAGGAATTTGTGATATTGTAGTCCAAAAAAGTAACTTTTCCAAGTCCTGGGAGATGTACCAGATTGAGTTCCTGCACTGTTTACATAGAATGTTGTGTGAAAAATCTTCCAACTGCCCTTTGACTGCTAAAGATGCTACTCATGGAATATGAAAGTAAGTAAATGGAAAATAGAAGTAAGCTGAGGATGGAGGGAGAAACTGAGACATTTTAAAAATAGCTAAGAAAATATTTCAGCAGAGGATTAATCAGGACTATTGCTGCCAATTCAAGATAGTTTGAGCATATGCCAGGACATAGGGACAAATCCCAGGATTTCATAGGATGCAACCATGGCAGTTAAAGTGGAATTATATGGCTAGCGTGGAAGGGCCATAGATTTTAGACCATGGAGAGCTAGAGTACTCCTCTGATCGAACTTGTGTGTTTTTCCAATCTAGCAATCTCGCCATGGAGATAAAACTGACCAGAACATATCCAATAATGATATTTCTGCATCTATTCTGGTCAGTTTCCTATATGGATCCAGGTGCTGTAAAAAGCATGAAAATTTTGTTTAGAGCAGTGGTTCTCAACCTGTGAGTCCCCAGATGTTTTTGGACTTCAACTCCCAGAAGCCCCAGCCACTATGGTCAATGCTCAGGGCTTCTGGGAGCTGAAGTACAAAAAACATCTGGGGACCCACAGGTTGAGAACCACTGGTTTAGAGTCTGCGGCATCTTCTGTTTATTTGTACAAAAACCTTAACCTGGCCTTCTCAAACTTTCAGTTTCTGGTATGATTGTCTCTTCCTACACACATGTAAATACTATATATTTTAAAGAAAATTGTAACTGTCATGACAATGGCTTTTAACAGCCCACTTCTACTGGGGCAAAGTAAAAGGAAAACAATAGCCCAGGGACTCCATTCATTTTGGAGAGAAGGTCAATGCAGCCATGTGTCCAATCAATAGTCTTTGTGCCTCCTTAAGATTTTAGAGTCTAACAATTCACTTTAGATCAGCTAGTGGAACAATATGATCAAGTTAGCAGAGGCTTGGGGAATATAAATTGATGAGGCCTCAGTGAGCTTGCAAAGACAAACAAAACATCAGTGCAATAACTTGCTGTCCTTATTTCCCCCCTCTCTCTAATACTGGCTATAATATCTGATGTGATTTACTTTTTATGAGTTTGTCCTAATCTATAGACTGTACTTCTGCAGTAAACGGAAATGCTTACACTCAGATTGGCTATGATGAAAGGCGGTGCGTGCTTGCTCAGTTTTAGAGTGGAGGATATTGCACACTAGCCCCATCCTGTAGTTTCCAAATTCCAGGAGATAGGAAATGTAATTAGTGTAACATTTGTCACAAGTGAAAATAGAATAAACTTGGGACTGAGGGAGCATCATAACACTTAGAGCAGGGTTCAGCAAGGTTTGGATTTAGTTGTATGGAGGTTGTTGGAAAGAAGACACAATTGTATCTGGGATTCAGTGCAGGAATGTTAATTTCTGTGCTGAAAATACTGTCTCTTTGGCAAAAAAAAAAATTAAAAAAATGCTGCTTTGTATAGAAAACAATTTCTGTGAATTTTGTGCAAAATAGCTCCCCAGCTACAGAATTTTCTGAGCAGGAAATAGCATTTTCTGTGAAAAAAATGCTGTTTTCTGTGCAAAACAATGTATGAATTTTGTGCAGAATAAGTCCCAAAATGAAAAGATTCTCACCAGTCCAGAATTATCCCAGTCAGGGTTTTTGAATATTCTTTCTGTCCCTAAGCAACATACCTCCATTTTGGACTCATCCAAGCTCCATAGGGCTGCAGTATCCATTCATGATTGTCCCAGGATTCCACTGGATGGAACCATGACAGTTAAAGTGGAATAATAGCACTAGAACTGTGTAACGTGATTGGCCCTCAGGTGTGATTCACTTTTATGGAAATTCTAGTAAAAACACCATGGGTGTGTGTGTGTGGGCACTGCCAGTGGACTCAGATACAGATTTTACCGCTGACATCTGAATAAACCAGAATTTTCCTATGGAATGTAAATGCATTTTTTCCAGTTTTTGGTTGTGTTTAATTGTTTGATATTTTTTAGTTTGGCCAAGATCTTATATGGTTGAGCATAGCAAAAGAGTTCTAAATGTGAGACTCTGCTATGGCTCCCCAACACCTGCCCCAGGACTCACTGTTTCATTGTAATAGCCCCCTCCACACAGCCATTCCATTGCTGGTGGAGAGCAGGAAAAATTGGAAGAGCATCTGGCTGAGTTCTCATAGCCAAAAGCAGACTGATAACAGTTTTTGGCAAGATCCTATGTGATGTTCTGGGGGTCTCATCTGATGGTGTCATTGGCTTGCATCTGGCCAGGAGAACATAACCAGTCTATTCTGACTTGCCACCAGAAATCAAATGTCCATGCAGGATGCTATGACAGTGAAACAGTGAGGCTTTTGATATTTTGGAAAAAGAAGAGAATACCAGCCTTTGTAGTGACCTATATACATATATTTATGACAATTCCAGAGGGCCAAAAGCTTGTCTATGTCATTAACAGGATCCTGGCCATTGCTTCAAATCCGTTTCTATTTATTGGATTCCTACATCTTTGGATGTATGGCAAGATATGGATAGCTAGACAGACTGGTAGACCTTCTATAGATTGGCAAATATATGCCACCTCTACCTCCACCCCATCTACTCATGACCTCCCTATGTTAGTGAGGGGCAAACTGAAAAGGAACTGTAACCATGTTAGGCAATTACAGAGTTTCATGCATCCAGAAGCCCTGATAAAGCAGAGCTTCCAATCACATGGAAGTCTGTGTCCACATTCACTTGAATACAGTTACAGATCCTTTTCAGACTTTCCCCAGCAATACAGGGAGATCAGCACTGGAGTCGGCAGGGCTGGAGTACCATGTGGTTTGATTAAATAAGACCTGAATAGGGCCATCGCACCACATAGTTGGCGGCTATATCTTATGCAACGGCACAGGCCTTGAGAAACAGCTACCATGATTGTTTGTAGCACCTCATGCACAGTCGTCTAATTGGAGCCATATTTCTACATTTTGATAAATGGTTCTGATTTCTCTGTGAATGCGAGCTGGCAGTGCCAGAAGCGGCATCACTGTGTGCTCCATATGTAGGCACAGGGCCTATAACTGTAATGCTGCATGTGTTTTTCTGACTCAAGGTCAGAGTTCTATGTTCACAGATTTGGAAGAGAGTTTGACTGAATTTAAGGGGGCTTTCTTCTAAGAATTTCACCCTCTAGTGTTGTATTTCAGGGGAGCTTGGGTGAAAACACAAGAGATGTACAGAGATATCAGTCATGCTGCCAGATGGGACTGTGATTCAAAGATATACTAAGCATCTGTATGGATTATAGGAACACACAAGTATGGGAACAGCATCAAGCCCAGCATTAGCCTAAGCATTGGCTATTTTATACCAGTGACCCTGTAGATTAATGGAACAGATTATTAAACATCTGCCCACTGGGGATTTCTTACACCTTCCCAAGAACTATCTGATATTGACACTACAATACAAAGCTAGCAGTGAGCATAGATTTCCAGCATGCAGAATGGCCAAGCATGCCAGTTTGCCCAACTCCACAAAACTGTTTCTCATACTGAGGATGGAATTCTTTGTACAGTTATGGCTGCCTATCCATACATTCCACGGCTACTTCTGGACACATGCTTATCCCATCATCCCATCCTTGTATGCAACTGGTGCTCTAGAGAGACAAGTATTGGAAACATAGAAGGAAACATGAAGTTGCAAGGGTAAGATTCAACACACTGTATGTTCAGAGGCAACAAGCAAACATATGTTACCCTGATTTCTGGGGTCCCCTGGGGGACACCTCAATGTGCTCCATGTGATGGGGAATGGAAACTAGCCAGAGCACAAGCAATAGCAATGCTAGCGAGGTCTTACCCAGTGTTTACGGGGTCAGGCCAAGCCAAAAACCACACCAAATTGCCTAATAGGTGATTTTATTGAATGTAAGTGTCACGCACCAACGCACACACTCACCCAAGAGCTATTAAGAAATAAAAGAGAGGAAATTGGACAGAGGGAGTATTGAAGGGGTGTTGTTGGGGTAATACTGCACCTTGTCCTGAAGTCCTGGGTCCGAGAAGGCAGCAAAGAAGTGGGGCCCAGCACAGAGAAGGCTGAGGGGATCACTCAATGGACAAAGAAATGGTCTGCTGGGATGACTGGGAGTGATCCAAAGAACCACTCAAAAATAGGGACTATTTGTAGGGGAAAAAGTACCTGGAGGACTAATTCTTTCCCAGGGAGAACAATGGGTGTTGGAGTGATAACGAACTCCCTTTGCATGATGAGATTGCAAGGGTTGCCAAAGTCTCAGGATCTTCGGCTGTGTTTTGTGGTGTGACTTCATGTAAATGGTCCTCACCTGGTGGAATATTTGCTCAACTTGGGGCAGACATGCTAATCCCCTCAAGTTGGCTTCCTGGGGCTGTGGACCCTTTGTTTATTGTGGGTTTACACATCGTGAGGTCTCCTGGGGCTACGTGACTGGGTATTTTAGTGGCCTGACCTGGTTTTCAGTCTTTTGACCATTGCTGCCTATGTGCCCCTTCAGGGGACCTCTCTGGCACACAGAATCATATTTTAATATTAAAATTGTAGACCCTGGGATAGGGTTTCTCCAGTAGAGTAACACATATGTCCATGTGGTTGCAATCAGATAGCCTATAGTGTTGTTGTTTTTTAATTAGTACCCATACACAGTCATCCTAATTGTCCACAGTTCACATGCATCAGCACAGAATAAGTGTGATTTTCACCAGTTTCAGTTAATGATGATGACTTGATTTATGAGACACCATTCAAAACGCAAGATTACTTACATGCTCATATGAACTGAAATCTTTCAGAGAAGCTTACACAGACAGAATGCTACCTATATCTGCAGTCTGTTTGTCCATAGACAGAAATATCAAAGAGGTAAAGAGTACTTCTAGATCTTCCTCTATTAGAATTTACATGGTGTTTTACCTTCTCCAGGCTATCCAGTACATAAAGGGTAAATAGAATGTCTGCAGGCAGTTTGAGGCAGCTGCTTTGGGCAGCTGATTCTGGATATCATGAAAGGACATCAAATTATTGGTAATTTAATTAGTTACTATCATGTCTTTATTGGCGGGGACTGGCAGAGATGCTTTTAGAATTTACAATGCCTATGTAATTCAACCACTATCAGTCATTAATCATCTTAACTCAGAGGACAATAAGAAAAGGGAGATATGCCATTTGGTTCTCTGTCTCAGGCAATAAAATGTCTTGAGCCAACCCTGTAAATCTGGGGGCATATGAATTGAAAGACATAGCTGTATTAGTTTGGATCAGTATGTAAAAAGATCTTGTAGCACCTTTGAGATGGAAAGAAGCTTTCATACACAAAGTCTACTTCATCAGATGCATGAAGTGAAGTGCCTAGGAACACACCTTTATAGCTGTGAATGAGCAAGTTATATGTGTGAATAGCAATAGAAATAGGAGACTTGTAATATGCAATATGTAATATATGACATGGTCAACTCAGCACTTAGTAAATCTGAACCTCTCAACAGTGCTGGGAAACCTAATCTTATAAAACTACTTTTAAAGGACTATAACTCCCAGAATCCCCAAGCCAGCAGGACCCCATGCTGACTCAGGAATTCTATGTGTTGTAGTCCAAAATAGGAACATTCCCAAGTGCTGCAATTAAGCAATTTGGAGTTCAAGATCTCCAAACACTGAGATGTATGGGCAATCCCATGTTCCTACTCCTGATCCCAGGGAAATTATTTATAGCTAGCAAATTACTTGGATCTACTGGGAGATATTAAGGAAACAGAGAGAAAACTATATGGAAAACATATTTATTTCTAATGCAATGTAAGCGCTTTTATTTAAATAAATAAATTAATAAAAGCTAACTTTAAAAAGAAGCATGAGATGGATGCAGTCTAGGATTATTCAAATGTCTTGCTTTGGGGAAATATACTTCACTGCACTTTTAACTTTAATATCACATTACAAACTATTTTCAGAGAGGGTGGATATAGTTTTATGAATACTTTATCACCAGACTCCAAGAACCAGTGAAGTGTTTTGGATAAAAGAAATGAATAATGCATCACATTTCCACTGCCTACCAAACTGATTTGTTTACTAATAATTTGGTTTAAAGCGCATTATTGTTTTACTGCTTACATATTGATTTACTTTCAAACAGTCACTAATCAGATATCACGAGGGGAAATTTTCCCTGAAGAAAAATATTGTTTGCTATTCCCTCCCAAATTAGAGCTTGAATCCCAATTTGCCCACATTATTTTCTTCTGTCATGTGGTAGCCATCAAAATACTGTTGATTTCACAGAGCAGTGCTAAGTACCTTGTCACATTCATCCTCTGATTCACACTAGAAGAACAAATGCACTGTAAGTATGTAGCAGGATTAGGTAAAGTGTGTCCCAGCGTTGTTGAAGTGAAATACCCATAAGCCCTATACCGTCATAGCTGAAGATGACTAATGATGGGAGTTGAAGTTCAGCTATATCTGGAGGGGCATACTTTGCCCAGCCCCCATTCATTGTGTTAGCAGTTGACTGTATCTATCCCCTAGGGATATCCCTTGTTGTGGAGAATTCCCAGGGCATCCATAGCAAGAGCCCTGGTCACAAGCGAACATCTAATTTTTGTGTTTCCAGTATAGTGTAGTACCAAGAGAGAACATGATTATCTCCTCTGCAGAAAGATGTCTGAATGCCATGTGCTTTTGGAACTTTGTTTTTATGGCTATAGATGATATCTAAATTCCCTTTTCATGCATGATATCAGAGGACCACATTGCTTGCTTACTCAGTTTTCACTGCTTCTTGTAGGCATAGCCAGTCCCAGGTTTAAGAGGGCTGGGCTGTAGCTAAAGGGGCAGGGTGAGATGACGGCATTTCTCCAAAGAGGAGGAGGAGAAGGAGGGAAGAATTAGAATTCTGCCACTCTTCATGAAATTTTATTTCACTTCCCAAATTTCAGTCCCAAAATCACTAGCAATGCTGGCAATTAAAAAATATCAGTTCAGTGTTTATTCATTAAACTGTCCACTTTTGTGAGGGTTAGAGGAGAAGACTTCTGAGAAAGTGAAAAGTCATAAATGCTTTTTCTTTTTTAATCTGAGAGAATGCTTCTCTAGGAATCTCTAGCAACTGCTGATTCCTAGAGAAGTGTTCTCTCCAGGAATTTCTAGTTTCTCCAGTGTGACTCTGTGTTCTAGAATCATGCTGGAGGATCTAGAAGTTCCTAGAGAGAACATATTTTTTTCCATGGCAGGGTTAAAGTAAGAATTTTTAAATAAATAAATATATAAGCCACAAATAACTAAATCCATGAATGCTGAACACAGGAAAGTGGGGAATGGACTAATAATTCAGGCATCCAAGAAAAGGGGGAGGCAAGATGACCAAGGGGATGTGAAAACAGCAAATATTTATTTTTAATTTTTTTATTTAATTAATTCCTTTATATCCCACCTTTCTCTCAATAATGGGGCCCAAGATGGCTAACAACATATTTAAAATAATACAAATTAAAAACAATACAATACAATACAACAGGAGCAATACAAAAGCAATATAATACAAAAACACTGATAGAAATATAAATAGAAGATTTAAAAATAATTAAACAATGTATAAATTTAAAGACTATAGAGAGACCTTAAAAACAGTACCTCATGAATATGAATTCTAGATGTGAATGATCCTCAGTGTCATCCTCTGCAATGCTAGAAATTGGAAAGTCAAGGTGTTACCCTGATTTCTGGGGGTCCCATGAGGGACACCTAAGTGCGCTCCAGATATTACAAAGTTGGGAATTAGCAAAGAGCACAAGCTGGCACTACGAGAGGCAGGGCAACGTAGCGAGATCTTTTACCCAACGTCTACAGGGTCAGGCCGAGTCAAGGAGCAAACAAATGTAAATAACAATTGTTGTTTTATTTATATACAGTCAAACATGTGTATGCAACACACTTGTCCTGAAGCCCAGAAAATCTGAAGGAAAAGGTCCATTGAAGTAGAGTTCTCAACACAGGGAGCTGAGGGGAAGACTCGTCGAATGAAGCGACAGCAAGGCAGGATGGAAGCCAAGAGTGATCTGAGAAAGTGCTCAAAGTCAGGGGGTCTTATAGAGGAAAATGTGGCCGTAGGCTAGTCCGTTCTCGGGGATAACAATGAGTTTTGGGCTGGAGACAAAGCCTCCGAAAAGTCAGTGATTTACATGATTGAGTTATGACAAAATTGTCAATAGAGTAGCCAGTATGCAAATGCAGAGTGCTTGACAATTGAGTATTCGGCTTGTCAAGCTGCCTGCTCGGGGCAGGGAGTTCTTTGTAAGTAGTGCACATACATAATGTGGTACTTGTCTTGAGGTCTCCTAAAGCAGCAGTCTGGCTATTTCTGGCCTGCCTGTATTAGTTTGGAATATTTCAGCGATTTGCGGCTGTGCCTGTCCGGTGGCCTCGCAAGCAAGTGGAGAGGAATAGGTAAAGAAGGCCAAATTATTTATATCAAATGATATCTAATATTCTACAAGTCCAGGCCAGAAAACTGCAGAAACAAAGGAACATTTCATGGGGAGCAAGATTCTTATTTGGGCAGCTATACCCCTGGAGAGGTCACTAGTGTCATGCCCTGGATAACTTGCAATCCACAACCTCCACTCTGAGGTTGACAGTAGTGTTTATTTGGAGTAAAGTAAGCAACACAAAGTTGCTGAAACTAAAACATATATAGAGTCCACAGACTTTATATCCCCTGCCACAAAAATTTTAGGCACTCAAAGCTATGATTGGGAAGGATCATAAATTTAACATCACTTTACATCTTTAGACATTTCCCAGACCTGCAATTGTTTACCTTTCTTTCCTCCTTTTAGATACCACTATATACTATGAGTTTCCAAAACATTTCTGGACACTTTTATTTTTGCCCACTTTGATTTCCCCTTTACCAGATACATCATAGGAAGAGGCAAGTTTGATTTGATACATTGTAATACACAGACAACCTCCAAATGGATACATTGTTGCAATCATTAATTAACACTTGATATTTTGTAGTGCTCTAGCTAAACTCTAGAAAGGTTCATAGTATTGTATCCACAACATTCACTACTTCAATACACATCCAGCTGATCCATATAAGACAGCAACCATGCATCCTGACACCTAAGCAAATTGCGTCTTTGTGAGCTCTCTCCTCCTATTGAGCTCTCCTGCAGGCTGTCCTGCATAGAAGCAAAGTGTGTAGCAGCTGCAGTAACTGCAGTAGTCTCCAAGACTTCATCCTGGCATGGATGTCAAAGTCCCCCAGAACCACAATCCTTGGTTTCTCCAGCACTACAACCAAGATTGTTTTGACCATCTTGTGTGGCGAGATTGCTGGCAGCGGGTGAACAGGATGCCAGTAGCATGCGAATTCCGTCCTTCTAGCTCAGCATAAGGCATAACTTTCAGAAAGCAGTGCCAGGGCAGACAGGTTTCCCTGTCAGAGAGATAAAATTCTTATATATGGCAGCAATTAATCCCCCTCAATCTTCCAATATAGATCGTCCTGCACCAAGTGGACTAGACAAAGCTGAGACAGGTCCACACAATCAATTCATTCACTCCCTTCTCCGTAATACATACTAGGTCAGTCTTTCATCTATAGCCAAATTGGGAATGCTCACTGTTTTACTGTGGATTATGGATGTATTTCTTCACTACATTTCATCTTGAAAGAGGCAAAGAGTAATTTTAATATTTGAGAAAAGCTTCAAAGACCACATAGTTTCAGGACTTATTCTTTACAAAATCCACACATGGTTCATTTACATAGAAAATTGCATTTCTTGTGTAGGAAACAGGATTTTCTGCACAGGAAATATTAGCCAGAATTCACTAAGTCGGTTACAAGTGTGTATCCTGGAGTTACACATTCATGACTGTTTCATATTCCTGATCCCTACTTATTGCCTAGTTCAAGGGATACAGAGGAAGTAGTGAAAGTCCTCTTGCCTCTACTTACTACCAGCAACCACTGTGATTAATGGTAGTCTTTTCCTCTGACAGCCAGGAAGCAGCTACTGATATTCTCATCCCCTCTTGCAAGCAATCTCAAGTGGAATTGAGAAATTGTAACAAAGACCCCACTTCTGCCTGTCTTAGCTATGTAACTATGGTGGTTATGCTTACCTAACTACCTACATGAATTCCAACCAATGTTTCTATGCAGAAATATTATTTCCTTTACATAAACACTGTTTGCTGGGGAGAAAATATTGTTTTCTATGCAAATCAACTATATGCAAATTTCTGTAATGGAAGAAAACCTTATTACTGTATTGTCTGCTCAGAAAACAGAATTTTCTGGACAGGAAATGACATTATTATTAATATTATTTTTTCCATTAGTATTATTTTCTTCCTAAAATTGCTTTTTTCCATGCAAAACGTCAGCATCTGAAATCTGTGCAGAATAAGTCCTGAACTGTGAAGATTCTCATCTCTTTGGGATTCTTCTTATCTCTGTTTGTCAACACTCAAAAATCCTGTTAAGAGGTGACATGATGCCATGTTCAAATGTGTGAAAGGATATATATGGAAGATGGGGACATTTTGTTTTCTGCTACTCCAGAAACTAGGACATGGAACAATAGATTCAAACTATAGGAAAAGAGATTTCACCTAAACATTAGGAAGAACTTCCTGGCAGTAAAAGCAGTTTGACAGTGGAATACACTGCCTTGAAGTGTGGTGGAGTCTCCTTTTTAAAATAGAATGTCAGGAGTGCATTGATTTTGTATTCCTGCATGGCAGGGGATTCGACTGCATGGTTTTAGTAGTGTATCTTCCAACACTATGATTCTATGATCAATGTTCATATATTGTTGTGTGTTCTTTCCATTTCTACTTGTGGAACAGACTGGCATCCACCAACAGCACCCACAGACCAGAAATTAGGATAACTGGACAGCCTGGGTCGTGGGGGAGAAGGGAAGGGCCAAAACCTGAGACAGATTTTTCTTACCATTCCCTTAATGGCATGTTCAACTGTCACTCTTATGCAAAATTACACCAAAGGATGTGTCCTGTTTCTTTCTCACTTCCCACTCAAACACATGTAGAGCGCCATATACAAACAGGGAGTAGCTATTGCTAAGAAAAGCTCCCAGGTAGCTTAAGTGTCACTGACACACAAAGGCAGAAAGAAAATATTGTTTGATAGGCAGCTCCTTTGAGCACTCTCTGCTCAACCTTCTGCTCCCCACCTCTCAAACAGGGATCTTGGATGTAACCTCTAGCAGAATCAAACCAAACTCCCACCATTCTCAGCTTGGGTGGCTAAGAATGTAAATCCATGTTTGCTGTATTCTCACATGAAAGAACAAATACGTTTTCTTTTCTCCTTGCCTGAAAGACAAACAAGGTATTTACTCTTGGTTAGGGAGGAATATTCAACATTTGTGAGAATGATTTTTGTGGAAATTGCACAAATTGCGAATGCACTGCTGCCTTGTTGTATGGGCTTTTAAATACCACAGGGCTTTTGATCAATCTATTTTTGTTGCATGCATCTGCTTGGCTTCACAAAGGAAAAAGACAGCAATTTTGTGCTAAGACATTTTTGCACAAATTATGGAAACTTCACTGGAAAAGCAAAGTGTCTCCTTGCCTCATTCTCCTGCTGGAAGCAAGATCTCTCATGGAAGCTTGTGATTTCCCAGTAAATTGTTTCAACATCCTAAGACAACCTCTGTCACTGAGAGTGAGAAATGTCTACAAATATTCTTCACATTCCTAGGAAAGCACTCCCTTTTTGGACTGCAGCTCTCTGAATTCTAAACCAAGCTGGTTGTAGGATTCTGGAAACTGTAGTTCAATAAAGTAACTTCCCCAGATTTTAAGCATGCCCAGTACTGGAGTTGAAGCCATAGTGTAACCTCTGTTAATAGCGGAAGGGAAATATTCACTATCTGTTTACAGCGGGAGTGAGATATCTGCTGACAGACCCAATCTTGGGGAAGGGATTGAGTCAGAGGTTCACAGGACAGAAACATAGACATCTGGGTCTAAAGGCAGAAACCCCCCTGGCAAAGATCAGACCAAATATCCCCCAATCATGTATCCAAGAGGAAAACCTCAGAAGGCACATATGCACATATCAAATAGGCCAGCTGCAGCTTTGACACCTTGAGAGGCTGTCTCCCAGACGAGGTTAGCGATTGCAATTGTGGTAACTACAAAGGTGAGGTCCATCTGCATAACTTGGCATCTGTCCTTTCCCAGGAAAGGGTCTGCCCTCCCCCGGCATACTTGACATTATAATTGATTCCCCTTTTGGGGCTCACTTTGGAGAACTCTCACTTTTGACTAGTGTCTGTCATGCTGCTAGTTTAAGGCTCCCTTCAGTTCTTTTTTTTTGTCTACTGATCAGTCTTCACTTGCTTCTTCCTGAACTGCAGTCTTCAAAATCAGGTGCAGTATAACCATGTTCCTTCCCTCTGTTTTCCCCACTCTTAAGTCTTCCAAACTCAGTAGTCCCTGTGTGCTTGTGTGTGCGTGTGTGTGTGTGTGTGTGTGGAAATTTTGCCAATCCTGCTAAACAAACTACTGATAATTGGATATATGATCTGGTTCTTGTGTGGTCTGACTCCCTAGGGTTAAAGATATCGCTGCATTTCCCTTTGCTTTGCCAGGCAATGCTCCACTAATTTCCCCAACCTTGTATTTTTGTAGCAAATCCAGGTGTCCCCCAGGAACCCCCAAAAGTCAGGGTAACAATAACCTCAATATGGCAGTAGACAGACAATTCTCTTTTCAGGCAAGGAACATGTGAAAGCCATTTATGTGGTTCAATATTTTTTAAAAGATGTCCATTATTTCCATCCATTGACATTTGAAAGAGAAGGATGGATCTAATGAAGTCATCTTCAGCAGTTGACTTTTCATATCCTGGATCATGCTATTGAAATCCCCATCACATCATTACGATTTGCTTTTCTTTGTGCAATAAAAGTCTAACTGTTTATGTTGATGTATAAAGATAGCAACATTGATTTTTTCTTCCTTTGGTAGATTTGATTACCACCAAGGAGCTGAAGCCTTACTGAGGTCTTTTCATTTTACCACAGCAGCTTATCATACTTGTCGCTTTTCCTAATTGCATTTTCTGCTGAGAGACGCAAGTGGAAAAGTTTTGAGTGGATGCAGGTGAGTTCCCGAGAGGCTCTTTGCAGCTCATTAAAACCCCGTAACTCACAATGATTGTGATTTCAGATAGATTACTCCTCTTCACTTGTACCAACCTGAGACTTCCTGAAAAACACAACAAAGTTAAAAACATCAATTTCGGAATCATATTTCTGAATTGTGTCAGATTGGAGCATCACATCCCATGCTATTTCAGTGGCATTTTCACACTGTGCAGGTGTTTTTTTTTGGGGGGGGGATGCTGCAGAGACTGGTATTCCCTTCCTCCCTCCACAGTGCCAAAAGTAAATAAACTAATTGATTCTGAGGGAACACTTAAGACCTTAGCCCTTTTACATGAAGGTTGTGTTTAAAGGCTGGAGTTAGGGCTAAGTGTTAGTATCAGGGTACATTATTAAATTGGACCTGAGAAACAGATCCAGTGGAAAATAAGAGCCTGTCGCACTTACAATAAACCAACAAAACAGTTCCTCTGAAAAGGTCAGACTCCCACATAAATTCTCCTTACCTCCTTACTCCACAGTCCTCATTTTTAAAGGGCTACTTAGTTTTAAAGGACATCACACTACATACTATTGTCGCTACTATTGTTATTGTTATCATTGGCCAGTATTCTCCATCAGCTCTATCACTGAAGTAACTCAGTATACTTAAACTAGGAAACCTTTCCTGGCCTGACCCCTCCCAGACCAGATAGAAACATCACTCATTCATGCTCTGATTTCTGACAGAATGAACCTCATTCTCCTCATGCATTTGATGCCCAATGAATTAGGTCCGGGGGCTGGCAGGGGTGAGTTATGATTCTGGCAATAGTATCAAAATTGTGACACTATTTATTCATCTGTAACTGTTCTGTCTTCACAATCACTGCATAGTTCTGACCATGATACTATTGCTCCCCACAACTTGCTTTACCAGATATCACCTGAATAGGGAGAAGAAGGTCTATTCTGCAGTAAACAGAGCATGGGTGAATGATATTTCCATCAACATTGGAGGGGTCAAGCCAGGAGATGGTTAGACCTCATTTGGAATACTGTGTCCAGTTCTGGGCACTTCAATTCAAGAAGGATATTGACAAGCTGGAACGTGTCCAGAGGAGAGCAACCAAAATGGTGAAGGTCTGGAAGCCATGCCCTATGCGGAATGGCTTAGGGAGACTTATGTTTAGTCTGCAAAAGAAAAGGTTAAGAGGAGACATGATAGCCATGTTTAAATATTTGAAGGGATGTCATGTTCAGGAGGGAGCAGGCTTGTTTTCCACTGCTTCATAGACTAGGAAAAGGAGCAATGGATTCAAACTGCAGGAAAGGAGATTCCACCTGAACCTCAGGAAGAACTTCCTGACAGTCAGACCTGTCCGGCAGTGGAATATCCTGCCTCAGAGTGTGGTAGAGTCTCCTTCTTTGGAGGTTTTTAAGCAAAGGCTGGATGGCCATCTGTTGGGAATGCTTTGATGTGTGTTCCTGCATAGCAGGGGGTTGGACTGGATGGTCCCTGTGGTCTCTTCCAACTCTATGATTCTATGATTTCCACACTATTATTCCACTTTCAACATCCTATTGAATCCTGGGTTTTGCAGATTAGAGAGGGGCCTTTAGAATTCTCAACCAGAGAGCTCTTTGGCCTCAGTAAACTACAAACCCCAGGATTCCACAGGATATTGAAACTGGAATAGTTGCACTATAACAGTGAAGTGAGGAAATGGCCTTAGTTGCTCGTTATTTTAGTTAAGTGTACTCAACTATACTTTATTAAAAAGCTGTTAGAGAACACTGGTCTTCCTTCCTTCCTTCCTTCCTTCCTTCCTTCCTTCCTTCCTTCCTTCCTTTCTTTCTTTCTTTCTTTCTTTTTCTCTTTCTCTTTCTTTCTCTCCTGCCTTTTTTCCAAGGTGGCTTATAAAAATTAAAGCAAATATCTAATAAAAGGACATATAAACATTTAACATAAAAAAAAATCCTGTTGGGGACTTATGTTTTCATAAGTGAATGTACGTCTCTGAGAATTAGAATTGAGTAGTTCTATAATGTCTGTATCCAGCAAAAGACTGCTGTTATGTTACTATGTACGGGCAGCTGGCTAAATTATTGACGCACAATGGAACTGATGTCACATCCAGACACCAGCTAGAGAGCACTGATACATATTGGTAGAGCTTAATGTGCATATTCTACTCTTGCTGATGTCCCGTTATGAATCTTTGCAATTCATTAAGGGGGTTTCTTAGCACCTCTGCTACATAGCAAAGCTATACATAGCAAAACTATACACTGTAGACATCAATAGAGGATTCCAGCCATTATTTTTAGAAATGCAGTTAAACTATATATACAACTAAAACCATTTAAAACATATCTATTAAAAGGCAAAAGATAAAAATTAAGAGAATAGTATAGCACAAAAATTATACTGCACGAGAAACAATTCACACGACTATGATCTTTTTGTAACTTTGATGCCTCTCTTTTCCCTCGGGGTAAAAACATGAAATGCATTATTTTCAAATAGTATTTGGCACTATTTCCAAATTATTCATGGGAGTGTTAAATGAAAAATCTGGAGACTCAACATTCAGCTTTGCATTTTGAGTATTAAACCTTTAATGTCAAAGTGTGAAATCAGAATGTTTTGGATGTGTTTGGAATTTTTTGACTGTTTTGATTCTGACACATTTCAAACGTCAAATCTCATAAGCAGTCTTTAAAGTGTAAGAACAGATGGAAAGTCATGCTGCATCAGACCAAAACCAGTCTAGCACTCCACATTTTGGGTTTTACAGCAGACAACTAGTTTCCTGTGGATAGCCAGCAAGCAGGACATGAGCCCAATACAGTGGCCTACCTAGGCTCAGCAGTGCCTGGGGCAAGTGTGGAAGTTGCTTCTCTAGGCACTGCTGCCACTGCCACCCCTCTGATGGGCCAGGAAGGACAGGGGGTTGCAAGCGGATGCGGAAGGGCATGGGGGATGGCACGCAAGCCCAGAAGGATGTGAGGGGTGTTGAGTGGGCGCAGAAGGGTGGGGGATGTTGAGCAGGTGCGGAAGGGCATGGGGGTGGCAAACAGGCGTGGAAGGGCATGGGGGAGGAGAACAGGTACAGAAGGGTGCAGGGGGTGGAGAATGGGCATGGAAGTGTGCAGTGGGATGGCAAATGGGTGCAGAAAGGCAGGGGGATGGCAGATGGGCTTGGGGGGTGTGGTGGCAAGTGGGCACAGGAGGCAGCCAGAAGACGTGGGTGTATGGTGGCTTTTGCACACACACACAGGAATGGTGTCCAGGGCACACACTCCATCCTAAATCTGCCTCTGGCCTAATAACATCTTTTTTGCATTCTCTGGCCACTGTTACACAGAAATATGCTCTGATACCAAGATAACACATAGCCATCATGACTAACAGACTTGATGTCCACTACTGAATATTCATTGCCATTACATGTAGTAGATCAAATGCTCTCAGTACTGACATTAGATGTCAGAAACTGATATTAGATATTAGATTCAGTACCAGATGGAACAAAGATAAAGTTACAATAAATATCAAACACATTTAGCCCTCCATATTTGTTGGGATCCCCTGAACATCTCAGCGACTGAGATAATTATTGCAAGGCTGGCTATGGAGACATAATCAAATGCTTCTGCAATTCCCATCACCCCACTCGCCTCCAGGCAGGCATGAGCTGTGGGGCAGTGGGGGGGGGGCTTCAGCAATTCTATAATAGGTCCAGGAGGGCTTTGAATATGGAGGGAAGATCAGCCTCCGCTGCATCCAAAAATGCACATGCACAGGTGTAGGGTTAATTTATGGGTGTGTGAGTGTCACTAATAGGAAGCCAGTCATTATCTCCCAGGGCTTTTTAAAAAGTGATTTCCAGTTTCCTTGTATGCTAATCAGGGGTTCTTCATAGAGTGGGTAGGGAAGGGCCAGGACTGGTCCAGCCAACTGCAGGATGAAGTAACCTATTTCAGCTGGTTCCATGAGGCAGATGAAGAGAAAGATGAAACCAAGAATTAGTGTCTGAATGGTAGTACAAGATTATTTTTTTTTTAAGGAAATACTCTCCTTAGCAATGGAGAGGGCACCACTTGGACTCTATTTCAAAGAGTGATGTCTGAGCCCAGCACTTTTAATGGCAAGCAAGTTTCTTTGAAGGACAGATTGCTCATGCTTATTGACCTTCCTTGGCAATGACCAGCCAGAGGGAAATGTTGAATGTGTTGACAATAGGCATTGATGAGATTCAGCAGTGCCCTTTGTGAACTGCACGCAACTTAAAACATGCCCCATAGTCTTCAGCAGGGATTTAGAACTGATGCAGAGGAGCTTTTTGACATACCAGTCAATGTGGAAAGTAATCCCAGAAGATAGTATGTTTGAAGTGCCGTGTGATTCTGCCACTCCCCAAACTATCTCAAAAAGCAAATAAATTCTCTCTGATCCAAATGCATCAGATATCAATGGTTAAAATCAAATATCAAAGAGAATGAAATAGACACATCAAATGTTCTATGAATATTCAACGAATATACTATATTCATGAAGGGGGGGTGGATGCAAATTTGTTTAAGCTATAGCTAGTAGGATTGGCTGCATGTTACCAGATTTCATAAAAGAAAGTAGATGTACACAATTAAGGGCTTTCTTCATGGTCCAATAAATGGGCCTCAGTTATATTTTACTTCATCCCTCACACCAGCTGAGCAACATCTTTGCTTAGGTAACGTCTGGCAAAATAGGCTGAGAAGATGAAGATAACTCTGCTACTGTGATGTGTGTCACTAATAAGATGTGAGGAGAAAATGAAAGGTTTAAATGGCTCAGCATGTTGGAGCAATGTAGTAAATAAATAAATAAATAAATAAATAAATAAATAAATAAATAAATGTCTTTGAGATACCAGCATAGTGCAGAGGGACAGTATTTCTAACCTTCAGCCTAGCATTGGATTCTTATCCATATGTGATGTTCTCCATGCTAGATTACTTAGCACTGCTATTATGTTTAAAGAAAAAGAAGAATATGACTATAGACTCACTTAGCTGGAAGCAAGTTTGCATTGAACTCATTGGGGCTTTTTATAACATAGATCTGCACAGATTTACACTAAGTTATAGAAAAAAAATTATTGCCACCAAAAACTGGTGTAAACAGCCAGTTACTTACCACAGAATGTACACTTGGAAGCATCATAAAGTGTAGCAGTTCTTTGGTTACAGGGTAAATTATCTCTATGAACTTCAATTTCCTGACCCCTAATACCATGCTCACGCACATATTTATGATGGACTCTCATTATGGACTGTAGTGGGCAGCTATGGCCCTCTAGATTCTATTGGACTGCAACCTTCAGCATCCTTCATCAGTGACTAAGCTGGCTTGGGTTTGTAGAAGTTGTAGTCCAACAACATGGCAAGAGCTACTATTGCCCAGGCCTGTTGGAGACAAAGGACTGGTGATCAGCCACAGCATGGGATGTTTTAATGTGGCTGGCTGCTTCTATACAATTATATGGGCAAGGAATGTCAAGGTGGAGTTGCATTGCTTAACTCTAATGCCATGACAGTCACCAACCACAAAGTGCAGGTGTAGTACACAGCCACATTCCATGCTGTAGTTAACAGTTATAAATTATGTTATTTTGGGAAGCATCTTCTCATGTTCAACAGACACTGAATGTGGATACCTTTCAGTTGTCCCAATATATCAGGAACAGTCCCTATTAATTCTATGTTATCCCACTTTTTCAGCTGCTTTTAAAATGACCCAGTTTCTCTCTCCTCTGCCCATTTCCCACCTTCACGCTAAGCTTTTTTCAGTTGCTGGAAAATGCAAAAGTAATTTTGAACTCAGTTAACTACAGTGGTGGGTAAAGGAGGGGAACAAGCAGAATCTTCCCCTCAGAGAAAGGCAAACTCCTGCAACCTCTCCAAGCTTGTTTTAATTCCTTATTAATAACTTTTGCGATCTTCACAACACTCTTATGTAGATTGGCCACATGTCCTGGTTTTCATCTCTGAAATCTTGGAGGATATGATGTGCTGAGAAATCATGGCATGCATGAAACAGAAGTGAATCTTCCAAAAGCCAAATTTGCACAGGCTAGAGAGGTTATTTTAAAAAAATGGAACCTCAAAACAAAGAAGTCTCATAGTAGGTAGATAGCACTTGATGGGAAGACTAAAGCTCAAGTTTCCCCATTACAATGGTTGTCACAACTAATCCTGCTAACCTGTGCATACATCTGACATACAAGATAATGACTTTAGATTAAAAAGTACTGTAAATTAAAAAAAATTGGTTATCAGTTGAGAGGAATACCACCAGACCCATCAGCTTCAGCATTGGCCTGGATGAAGAATGAACCCTGATTTAGACCTACAGTCTTTTGTTTTTATGAAATCAGTTCTGAGCCATGGTTACAGTCCTGATTATGTCACAGTAGGTATCACAGTGTCTGATCTCCCTTAGTCCTCCAAATCAGTCTTTCATATGACCATTTCTTTCCCCTTCTCCAAGCCTCTTCCCCTTCCCCAAGCTACCCCAGCATGCCTGTACACATGTGTATACCTTTCTTGTTTCTCTCCAGCTGACAGTGAAGGGAAGCTGATCTGTCTTTCATTCCTTGCATAGTTTATTGCTGTATGCCAGCTTTTTGAATCTGGAATTTTTGGAATTATACCAAAAAGAAAATGATCTTTAAAAACTCATATTAATGTGATATCTTTAGTGAAAAGTCACAAGATGCTATGCAGGCCTGAGAACTGTTGTTCAGTGAAACACACTATAGTCCTCTGGCAGATAATTCTAAAGTGTTTCACTAAACTACTAGCCCCAGGATTCCTTAGGATGGACTCAAAACAAGTGATATCACTGTGCAGTGAAGACACGCTTATAGTCATTGAGGTCAACACAAGATCAGAGGCTGCCTGGGAAATGAAAATAAAGGTTTAGTACATCCCAGTGTTTGACTTACATTATCTATCACCAACAGGATTTTGAACAAGCTGTGAGGAAGTCACAGTTCCAGACAGGCTTCAAGGAATATTACTCAGATCCAAAGGCAAGTCATCTCCTAGTTAAGAAGCTTATACATGTTTGATCTATTTAGGTAGCATGGTAGTCACCATCAGATCCTTGACAACTTGATTTTGTTTTGCAAGTAACTGTGTTTCTTAATTAATCTTTGCTTTGGGCCATGTGTAAATGTGGGAGAAGATGCTCTCATCCAGTCAAGAGATGGATTTCACAGGTTTAGCTATATTCTTAGTGGAATCCAGAACTGGCATTTTCTGGTTTGCTAAATTAATAAATAATACACAGCTGTGGTGTTTATTTAAAAAATGGAACAATTTTCTTTCAGCTGTTTTCCATAAAAAGAGAAGTTTAATAGCTTCTGTTGCCAAAAGAAGAAAAAGGAGTAAAATACTATAAAAACAATATATTTTGGATGATGATATATAGACTGATTGAAGACATCTTAGAGGTAAAGATTCAATTCAAGCTTTTTTTTTATTGTATTTGACTGATGCACAGACTGATAAGTTGGGAAGAATCTTTCACTACATGATCACAGCAGCAAGAGTTCTGTATGCACAGAAATGGAAAAAGGTGGCACATGAAGACTCACATGAAGACTCACTGTTGAAGATACTGCGTTTGGCAGAAATTGATAAATTAACTATTTTAATTAAGGAGGGATCTTTGGTTAAATTTAAAAATGATCATGATAAACTGATTGCATATCTAAGAGACTGTTGGGAGAAAAAGCCAATTATAGGTTTTGTAGGTTAAGCTTATAGTTATTAAATACTAGGCAGTAGTGTGATAATGATAAACACACTAGAAGATGTATATCTTGCAGATTATCTTAGAACCAAAAGCTGATGAGATGGAAATCAGTTGTGTGTGTTTTTGGTCACTTTTTAGTTTAGCTGTTTTTAAGTTTAATTTAGCATTAGGTTAGATATTAGAGTTTGTTTGTTTACTTACTGTTTGTCTTTGTAATCCCCTATATGTTGTTTTATATACTAAATATATGTTAATAAAAATCACTGTGGGGCAGCTGAAGCACCTCCCGCCTGAGGCAAAATGACAACATGATCTCCTGGCCCATTTCCATCTACAGAAGTCATCTGGACTCACAGAGGTTATAAGACAGTATCTTCCACAACACCTGAGCCCAGCAGATTAATTTGGGGAGTGTTAAAAAGCCATGTGGCATAGTCCTCTCCTCCATCAGAGGTTATTGATGAAAGGGCTCAGAAGAAATAGCTGGAGTGGGGGCCTTGCTGTTTGCCACCTGAGTTGCTGATAGTGGCTGCTGCAACAATGTTGATGGAGCAATTTATTCTCTTGAGGTTTTACTCCAAACTTTAAAAGAGCTTTCCAGGTTGCTGAACCTGTTTGAGGATATGGCTCATCCTGTTTGGATAGCTCTTTTAAAAGGTTAGAAATTCAGCACAATAACATCAAAGCCATCAGCCACCATTGGAGGCAGTTGCTCTTCACTACCTGAGGGACCAGGCTTACATTTAGTGCACCCTCCATATATGTGGGGGTTCCATTCCAGGAACCATAATGTAAAACCAAAAATACAAATGCTCTGTCCCATTATCATCAATTGATGCAATGTGTGCACAGGCACACAGGCACAGACACATGCTTGGCACATCCATTGACAATAATGGGGTACAAAGCTTCATGCAACCTCACATTCTTGTGTGCAGAATTCATGCCAGCAGAGGGCACACTGTACTTTGCTAAAGCATGATTCCATAAAGTTACTATTCTATCTTGTAGGCACAAAGGGATAGAGATGATGTCTCAAGGTGTTGTCCAGTCAGGTCATTCAGAACTGACTCAGAAATGTTGGGTTGGAACCAAGTGGGAAATTAATGTGGCTCATCAAGTTGCCATCATCTACTCCATATCAGTTGTTTGCCAATTGGTAATTTTCCTGGTGTCCAGAGACTATTAGATATTTGGATGTTACCCTGATTTCTGAGGTCCCTTGGGGGACAGCTCAATGTGCTCCACGTGATGGGGAATGGAAACTAGCCAGAGCACAAGCAATAGCAATGCAAGAGGCAGGGTAACCTAGCGGGGTCTTTCTACCCAGTTTTTATGGGGTCAGACCAAGCCAAAAACCAAACAAAAATGTCCAATAAATGATTTTATTGAAGGAAAGTCTCATGTAGCAACACAATCACTCACACATTCATTCAGGACCTATTAAGAAGCAAAAGAGAGGACACCGCACAGGGGAATACGAAGGGGTGTAGCTGGGGATACTGCACCTTTGTCCTGAAGTCCTTGGTCTGCGAAAAACAGTGGAGAAGTGGAGCTCAGTAAGGAGAGGGCTGAGGGGATCACTCAACAGATGGAGCAATGGTCTGCTGGGATGACGGGGGGTGATCCAAAGAACCACTCAAAAACTGGGACTATTTGTAGGGGGAAAAGGAGGAATAATCCTTTCCCAGGGAGAACAATGGGTGTTGGAGCGATAATGAAGCTCCCCCATGGTAATTTCCTTCATGTGATGGAATTGCAAGGTGTTGTCAAAGTCTCAGGATCTTTGGCTGTGTTAGTTTGTGGTGTGACTTCATGTAAATGGTCCTTGCCTGATGGAATATTTGCTCAGCTTGAGGCAAACATGCTAATCCCCTCAAGTCGGCTTCTCAGGGGCTGAGGACCCTTTGTTTATTGTGGGTTTACACATCTTGAGGTGTCCTGGGGCTACGTGACTGGGGATTTTACTGGCCTGACCCAGTTTTCGATCTTTGACCATTGCTGCCTACATGCCCATCCGGGTGACCTCTCAGGCACATTGAATCATATTTCAATATCAAAATTGTAGACCCGGGATAGGGTTTTTCCAGTGGAGTAACATGGACATATTGGTTGCTCAGCATATTATCCAAATGATCAGGTTAAATTTGTTTGCATTACTCACCAAAACATCTCTTGATTTCATTAGATGAGCATCACTTAAGTAGTTGGTGTAAGGGTAATATACTGACAATGAATGCTCTCTCACAGATACTATATGCTGTTCAAGGTATCTCATTATATATTCTTCAGGTACACTTTCAGAAAGTTAATATTCTACTTAAGTTATGTATATGGTGATCTTCAGGCAAAAGGATACAACTGCCATTTTTGGAACCTGAATCTGTGGAAACAATTGGCAAGTATGAAACAAATCAGATATTTCTCCCAGGACAAATTGACTTATTTGGAAACTCTTTTTTGATTACCTGCATTTTGATTGCTGCATTAGGGACAATGTCATCAGCAGTTTCCACTGTGAGAGTGTTTGGCATACAGTTTCTTGTCAGTTGTAAATGGATTCATATGGTCATACTAAAATAACAGTATGGGACAATATTAAACTGAAGAGGGTGACACAGTCCTTTTTATGGGAGAACTGGTTCAGCTATGGGATTTATATTTTTGACCAATTGATAGGTTCAGATCAATCATTCTTGCCATTTTCAATACTGCAGTCCACTTCTCCGCTGACAATTGGTGGGCTACGGTGTCCACCTCAGTGCTTTGCATCCAGCTACAGGAACAAAGCTGGATGCTTTTCTGCACACACTCCCTCCCTACTCTCCACTGGCCAGTAAAAAACTGGGGGGGGGGCTACTGCAGCTAAAAGTGTGCTTTTGGTGTGGAAGGAGATGTGCCATAGTTCTACCTGATGGAACTTCATGGCACCTCTCCCTGATGCAGGTTCTCTTGACGATTAAAGATACAGGAGGCCTGTCATGTATTCAGCCTTGCAACTTTGCTCCCAGAACAAGTGATTCGCTACTACTGTGCTGTGAAAATAGACTGTTTGATTGCTCATTCTCTTCAGTAATACATTTGGAAATAATTTGGTTAGTGGTGGCTGAAGAACAATAAAGACTTTGGTAGTTTCAGGACTTAAAAAAAAAAAACAGGGAGGAAAAGCCATTGGGAAATTTCTCAAGTGTGCCTTTCACAAACTGTGTATGTCAATGTTAGCCACACCTTGTACTTCTCTGCAGTTGCAACAACTTAGCAGACACCAATGGGAATGTTATTTCTGACTGGAATAATAGAGTTTGATTTCAGGTCTGCACTGAAATGACATACTTATTTTTCCACAAGCATTAGAGGGGTATCAGAAAGAATAGAGTTGATTTGCAGAACAACATCAAACTGTGAGACTCTTTAGCAGTATAATAAGCTTCTGTTTCTTGCAGGTTTTTGTGCAGTAAAATAAATTGTATATCCTCATCAGAGTTCAAATAGGATTGTCTATCCTTCCTGTCAACGCAGTCCTAGGCATTTCTGTTCTTGTTTTGTGCCTTGTATTCAACTCCAGCTTATGGTGGTGCTATCATGGGGTTTTCTTGACATGATTTATTCAGAGGAGAATTGCCATTGCTTTCTTTTTAGGCTGACAGAGCGTGACTTACCCAAGGACTCCCAGTGGATTTTCATGACTGAGTGAGGTTGAGAACCTTGGTCTCTCAGAACACTCAAACCATTTCATCACACTGGCTCATCATTACTCTGAAGTAAATTCAGTAACTACACTACTGAATGCAGTAGCGTAGTTCTTACTCCGTATTGAATTCTGCAATACTATATAGATAATTTGTTGTTGTTGCTGTGTGCCTTCAAGTTTTTTCCAACTTATGGTGACTCTAAAGCAAACCTATCATGGGGTTTTCTGGGGCTGAATGCATGTAACATGCCCCAGGTCACCCAATGGGTTTCCATGAGTCCAGTGATCAAACCAATACACAACACTGGCTCTCTATATAGACAATATTCTATAATATTCTATAGAATTATTATTATAGTGGTACTGTAATACTATTAGAGAATTTACTATTGCAAATGTTATATAATAATCAAAGCTTAGAAATGTTTGTTTTGGGGGGACAACTTTCAGAAGATGATGATGATAATAACAACAACAACAACAACAACTTCTGCAAGCTCTGAAAATAGTGGCATTCAATGGTGAAACGAACAAGCTCTATTAAACATTGGGTAACTCTTATTGAAGCTGAATTTATAGGTTTATTCATCAAGATTTAATTTCTCTACTGGTGCCCCTCAGAATTTTTTCCTCCATGCATCCACTCATGGAATCATTCTAGTTCCTGTTATCAGTACAAAGCAAGATGCTTTGCTCTCATTGTTTTTTTTTTCAAAATATCTTATTAGACTTTAAAGATCAGTCAGTGAGAAACTATACACAGTATAGTTAGAAACAGCTAAATGATTTTTTCGGACATATAACATGCCAAGAACATTTTTCTTTCTCCGTACTCTTAATCTATTTAAAAAAAAATAGAAAAATTTCAAAACCCACCTCTCTAGAATCCAAACTATTTGCAGTTTCACACTTTCATATTCCTTCCTCATAAAAATTCTGTCCTGTGAATATTTATGTATCAAATATTTAATATTTGACCCCATTTAGTCCAGTGGAACTTATACTGGAAGATGTTGCAGTAGATTTTGCTATAGTAAAATTTAAATATTAAACCCTCCAAGAGCCCAAACTATATGAGTACATCACTGTGTTGTAACTCATGATTACTTGAAATATTCTACAGGTGTAGCATACATTCTTTAATTTATGTACATTGACAATCTAAGAACATCCAAAGAACCTTCTCATTATGTGTCAATTTTCATTAAGTGTTAACACAGCGGGAGCCTCTCTACTCACTCAAAAAGTGCTTGAATGGTGTCTGCTTATGGCTGAAATTAACTTAAATAATTGCTTCCAAGATGATTTCACATGCAAACATCTGTAACCCTCCATATCATAGGTCCATGTCAAGTTAATAATATGCATCTCGTTTCTCTTAACAAATTTGAGAAACTGGACAGAAATAAATGAATGATTTTTTTAAAAAAAGATTGCAGGGTTCTGTCCTTGGAAATGGAAAGCCAAGGGCACAATTATTACTTAAGGAGCTTTGTTCTTGGATTGAAGAAAATGTTCCTAGGCTCACAGCCAATGACAAACTGAATGTAATGAAAAAAGGCAACAAAAGTGCAAAAATGAACACCCGCAAGTTTGAGTTGCATAAAACTGGGATTGTATGAGTATGACCTTCCCACAGCTCCTGACATTATGAGGCCTTTGTTTGCTTGCAGATCATTGAGGTTTTTTTGCTGCATTTCAAAGAAGACATGGAAAAGATGGGAAGAACATGAAAGCCCTTGAAAAGGGCAATCTGCCTAACTTCTGGTAAGATAACTTACAAAACACCTTCTAGGACTTAGGAGGCCATTTCTCCCTTCCCTGAACTTAATTGGGACATAAATCCTTCTGACTTTCCCCTGATACACACACACCTTGAAAAAGTGATAAACGGTGCTTCTAGAAACCTGGAGGGGATGGGTGGTCTGATTTGCCATTGACAGGTTATTTGGAATCTCCCTCAGCCATTTTTTTTTCTTTGCCCAGAATTTCCTATTGCAGTCTATGGCCATTTCCAGACTATACTGTATTAGTGCTATTGTTCCACTTTCAACCTCCTATGGAATACTGGGGTTTGCAGTTTAGGGAGGGGCCTTTAGAATTCTCAGCCATAGAGTTCTTTGGCCTCAGTACAGTGCGAACCCCAGAGTTCCACAGGATGTTGAAAGTGGATTAATACCACTACAACAGTGTAGTGTGGAAATGCCTTTTGTTACATAACTTTACCTATATTTAGCTACCTAGCAGAGATGTAAGAAACCTTGTTAATGAATTGATGGATAACAGGAATCTGAAGGGTGTCCCAATGCACATCAGACAGCACCAATGCACATTAGCACTCCTTTGCCAGAGTCTTGTTGTGTGTTTAGCCTGATGCACAAGGGTCACTTTGCTGAATCTATCACATAGTAATGTCATGGCAGCCCCTTGCTGGATATCAACACTGCAAAACAAGCCAATTCTATTTTCTGCAGACATAAGCCAACTGATGAAGATGGTAAGTCCCTTACTGAATGCCATTTTTTCTCTAAAAATAAAAGTGTCGGGGGGGGGGACACAGTGAAATAGCTTTTGAATCACAATTTCTCCCATCACTACACAGGTTTCTGGGAATTTTAATTATCATTTTTAAAAATTTGAATAATTTTTAAGCATTGGGGCTGGAGGGAGGGACCAATCAGGCTGTACATGGCCTGGAGGTTATACTTAACCATCTCCTGCTTTATACTGGTGGCACCACACAAGGAAAAAGAAATGATTAAAGAAAATGATATATAATAAAACACCAGAGGGCTTATGATTGTATTTCCTAGAAAAGACTGAGATGGGATAGGAGAATAGTCTTTAATTACATTGGCAACAATTATTGCCAGTTGGGGACAAGGCTAGGTGCATTTTAATTAGTTTTTTACACCAAGGCATATATTGCCTAAATATAAAGTTGCCCAGCCTTTCAGTGTTACAGTGTACAGCAAAGCATATCACAAACAGTAGCCATTTTTAATGACAGTCCATCAGTGTTATTATTTATTTCTTCAGTAACTGCATCCATCACTGTCCATTTGTGCAAATTCTAATGGTTTAAGAATCCATTACCTCACAACATATGGAGCACTGATTTCCAGAAATAACCTAGGGCAATTTTTGCTGCAACAACAGGAAGTGCAGGAATGAGACTGATATTGACCTTTGAATTCAACATTCAATGTTCAACGGAAAAGGATATGAGGAGGCTAGGATTTTATTCATACAGTTGCCAACCAGTTACCTATGGGAAGGCCACCAGCATGACGTGAATGCAACTGGACTCTGTCCTGGGTTCTGCAGCAATTGATACAGAAAGGGATACTGCCTGTGTTACTGGAAATTATATGTAGCCATTGATGGCCCTGAACTCCATGTATGTATCTAACCTCCTTTTAAAGCCAACCATATTAGAAGCCATGATTACATCTTGTGACAAGAAACTCCATGGTTTAACTATGCACTATGTAAAGAAGAACTTCCTTTTATCTGGCCTAAATCTTCTGACATTTACCTTTAGTCAATAATCTCATGATTTTGTATTCTAGGATTATGTTGTAGTATTATACTTTCTGAGAGCCAGTGTGGTGCCATGTGTAAATTTTTCTGTTATGTCAGTACTCTGGGCATATTTCTGCCAGAAACTTTTATACTTTTTCACTTTGGCTGGCTTTGCTTATGACATTGGCAGCTGAGCATCATTGATATGGCATTGCTATGAAAGGAGGAATTTTTAGTAGACATATTCCAGGGCACATTTAAGGTTGTAGATATGGTCATTCCATTATCTATGTAGTAAAGGTTGTTTGAATATACAAAATAGGTGTGTAATTAATTATGTGCATATGGCCAGTACAAGATAGGTGTGATTTAGTGAGAGTGGGGAAGTAGCACATAGTCCCCCTGAAGAATTGCCTGCTGAAGTGTTTGTTGTCTCCAGATCCCAAAAGAACCATTTGCCTTTGGCAAAACAAAACACTCAAACTGGAACACACATTCCCCATTTGCCACCCCCTTGGTCAACACTAGCCTTGACCAGAGAGCTTACTTGCAAGTGGTGCTACATTTGCTTGTTAGTTACTGAGCTGTCAGATAAGTTCACTGCTGTCTTTCGTCTCCCAGAGGGAGACTAAACTACAACCAATGAGGCTTAAACCACATGTTTGGGATAACATTCTCACTGCAGCAAGTTGATTAGTGGAGAAAGTTTTGCAAGAGATATAATGAATTCCCCATCACTGGTAGATTTTATAGGCATGTATTGCAATACGCATGCAATCTCTGAAACAAAAGGTCTGACTATGGAGTAGCTTTAAAGGGAGGTGTGGAATCTATTGCACAGCCTCAGCTGTTGCTTTAGCCATCATAGCAACTGATGAAGAATGTTCAGGCTTTGATCCATAGTTCTGATTTTGTTTATGTTATTGTTGTTGTGAAATATGTATACCTGCTTATTACAACTGGAAACTGCACTATTTGCATATATTTATGTTATGATCAAGAGATAAAATACTTCTTTTTTAAAAAATGTAGACCAACAGTATCTGGAGAACTGCATGATTCCCACCTCTGTCATAACTAAACTTTGGAGAGTGTTTTTGTGTGTGTGTGTGTGTGCGTGTGCGTGTGTATTTGAGGGACAGCCGGTGTGGTATAGTGGTCAGACCACTGGCCTATGATCTTGGAGACCAGCGTTCGATTCCCCACTTGGCCATGAAAACCCACTTGGTGACCTCAGGTGCATCACACACTCTCAGCCCCAGAAAATCCCACTATAGGTTTGCCTTAGGGTCACCATAAATCAGAAATGATTTGAAGGCACACAACAATATATTTGAAGATTTTAATTACTGAACTTAAGGTTGTTTACTTCTTCCACAAGAATAGGTTTTATAGAATGTCCTATCTTGGTAAAGGGTGCCTTCTGTGTATCTACAACTCTTGTTTTAAAGTATGTGAAATTTCAGTTATATTAGCAAGGTTTGCAACAATTCATGATCAAGACTTCCTTTTCACATTCCATTGAGGGGTCAATCAGTGTAAGAGCTGGCCCTGTACTTTCTAGAAAGTCAGCAAATCTCATGAGGGCTCCATTTGTTCTTGGGACAGACTCACCATGCCTAGGGGCCACTATAGCAGCTCAGAGCCTATACAGAAGCCTGGAGGCATCAGTGTTCAGTGTGCCTTGGCTCCCAGGTTCCTTGGCTTAATTCTATACAGTTCATCTGTATCTTTATTTAGCATAAACCATAAGGACAGTGTAATAAATATATTTAATATGCTACCTGGACCTACTAAGATGGTGGATTTAGTTAGTTTAAAGTTGCCAGCAGCATATGTTTTTAAGCTCATTGTGTCTGAAAGCCTGGCATGAAGTGACGTAGACTCAAGTCAATTGACTCAGACTAGAGATGGGACGAATCCAGAATTTTCCAAATTCAAATCCCTGGAAGGTTCTGCGAATCCACAAATCTCATGAATTTCAAATCTTTCAAATCCTTTTTTTTTTTACAAAAAGGTTTAAAAAGCAAGGGAAACAAAGCACTTCTACCGAAAAGTGTTTTGAAGCAGTATTTGACATCTTTGTTTAATGAAAAACAAATTAAATAATAGTTTTCACTTTCAGGAAAACATACCCATACACTTCTTATTAAGAATTACATGTAATTTGGAAGTAGCTCCAGATGTTGGAGGATGCTCAAGATGATGCCATCTCCTGAGTTGACTATTACCAAAAAAAAAAAAAAAAAGAGCAAGGATAATCTTTGGCAAGACACACTCTCTCAGCCTTAGCAAAAGCTTAGGCAAAGGCAAACCTGCCTCTGAAGAACCCTGGCCAGGACAACTGTCATCGTTTTGCCTCAGGATCTCACCAGATTGAAAATGACATGAAGGCCCTTTCTACACAAACAGGAAAATGTGGATTATTAATCCCACATTTTCCTGCCTGTGTAAACAGGGCCGCATACTACAGTACGGAGATAATCCAGGTCAAAACTGGATTTTCTTTGCATAGCTCCTTATGGCATCCTGGTGTTTGCAGTTTGATGATGCACCAGCACACTTTGACAAAGAAGGCTGTGACACCTTGTCCAACTACAAAGCCCAGAATTGTGTATGAAAGAACTTTGCAAGGGAGCCATGCAAAGGAATCTTCTTCAGCTGTCCTTGAAATCTCAAGAACACTGTACTTTCCACTGCAACAAGGAAGGCACTGTTAAAAAACAAAAACACCAGCCTCTATGCAGGAAAGTGGCTCTCACTGACCCTGCATGTCTGTGGAGGCCTGATCCGGGGTGCTCATGCCCCGGGGCATGCAGGGATTTGAAAAATTTGATTCTGCTGTTTTGGCCCAGGGGTTCGATTTGCAACTCTTGAATCCTTCCCAAGGATTCAAGGATTCACACATTCGGTTGGCCCATCCCTAACTCATACTCAACTTTATTTGGACTTGACTTGTGACTTGTATATTTTTAGTGACTGATTTGCTGCCCTTGGTTCAATAACATAACCAATTCATCCAGAAACTTTATGTCTGTTAACAACACTTCTATCTCTTTTTGCCTACTGGTCATGTGATGATCTGTTTTGAGGCCAAAATGTGGGCACATTTCTTGGTGAGGAACAGCAAACACATTAGGCAATGGGCTTGAGGTCTCCTCAGTAGCCTGTCCCCATTGCATATGGGGGGAGCCTTCTAAAACGTTGCCTAACAACAAGGCAAGACTCACCCCCAGAGCTCAGGGCACGTTTCTCAGATGGTGAGAGCAAATGTGTTAAGCAACACTTTAGAGGAGGAAGAATCCTTTCTTGTAAAGCTTTTGAAGCCTCCGTAATTGGGAGTAAGAAGGAACCTATTCCCCACTTCTGAAGCTGTTGACCCTTGTAAGCCCATTGTCCAACATCATATACTCCACAACCATCTCTTCTTTTTTTTCTGTTAAAGTTAGCTATCACACTTGAGACTTGACTCAAAAGTATCTCACAAGGAGTTGAGTCTCAGTTTGAGACTTGAACGTAGAGACTTGAAACTTTGAGTAAAAGACTTAAATATATCACTGATGATGTGACAACAAGAGACATACATGAAAAAAATAAAGTGGGGAATAATGAGTTTTTGCCATGTTTGGCTTCAGAAAATCTTCTGAGTTTCAAAATTATTTAATTTGCCAGCAAAATAAATTGCAAAGTAAGCAGCACAAAGCCCCAGGTCCTCTTTGATTGGAAACCAAACTAGTTTATATTTGTCCACCTCATGAACATCACATCTCATAGACAACATCATCTTAATTGCCTCTATGATTTTTTTGCTGCAATAAATACAGCTGCAAGCCAAATATCCATCTCAAGAGTAAGAAAACGAACAAAGCTGTTTCATTACCAGGGGAACTTCAATGGGTAGAGTAAGAAATATATGGTTTGTTCATAAACAACATAAAGTTTTACAACCCGAAAGAAAATGCTGAAATCCATGTGGACTTAATAATCAGTGTTAACATCTACCAGGAGGTGTTTCATTTGGTCAGCACAGCTGCATTCACTTTCTGTATCTCTGAATTCTTAAGAGAGCTGGAAAATGTTACTATTTTACAACTCCTGGTATCCAAGCTGGGTGAAGACTCAGGGAGCTATTGTAGAAAAAGTAATTTTTGCCAGCTCTAATTCTTAGATATGTTCCACATGCACTTCACAAAACCCCAACCTCTTAAGCCAAATAGATCACAGGTCAAAAAGTTCCTGAGGGTCTGAAGATCAGGACAATGGGAAATGATGACTGCAGCACCTTCCCCATTACAAAGTATACTGAATCAGGCAGCTGGACACACCTACATACACACACACACCAGTCCTGACAAAGCTGTTTGTCTCAAGTAACTAGGAGAGTACTGTAGTTGTGATTTCCCAGCACCCCAATGCGGGGTCTCTCGGAAACACTGCAACTGGAGTGCTGCTTGGCTTGAGAAGTAGATTTTTGGAGTCATGTTTGGTCATTATTAACAGCATACACAAATCCCAAAAGTTACAAGATTGTAAGTCTGGCTTATGATCTCATAAATATTGAACAGGACACCAGCTCTGGTGATTTAGTTTTAAGTACTCAAATGCTGACTTTTTCTTTTTTTTTTGGCAATTATTTTTAAGTATCAAAATATAATGAAGGCTTTCAATAAATAAATAAATGTCTTGTATTAAAAATGTAAAGATACATCAATCAAGTGTGAAGATGTAATCTTGAACACCAAAGTGAGAATTATCTATGCCATTGTATTTCCACTCTCTATGTATGGTTGTGAAAGCCATCCATCCAGTGAAGAAAGCTGATAGGAAGAGAATCAACTCATTTCAACTGTGGTGCTGGAGAAGATACCCTGGATTGTCAAAAAGACAAATAAATGTCTAGAGGAAATCAATCCTGAACTCTCCCTAGAAGTCAATATGACTAAACTGAGGTTGTCATACTTTGGCCAAATCATGAGAAAACCTGACTCATTAGAAAAGACAATAATGCTTGGCAAGGCAGAAGACAGTTGGGAAAGTGGAAGACTGAATTGCAGGTGGATAGATTCAATCAAGGAACCCACAGCCCTGACTTTGCAAGACCTGAGTGGGTATGTTGATGACAGGGTGACTTGGAGGTCTATTATAAATAGGTTCATCGTAAGTTAAAGTCAACTTGGCAACAGTTAACAACAACAACAAATTAAAAGAATAGTCCAGGATCTTATAGTGGTAAGCCACTCATGTAATAGTCCATTACACAATTAAGTAGATACTCCCTGCACTCACATAGTGGAGGCAACCAGCTCCAAGCCACCTATTACATGAATAGCTGTTTCTTCAATGATAGAACCTAGACCACGGTATGGGAGTCACCCCTCCCATAATGCCTGGATCTAAAAACAAAAAACTCTTTAGGCCCAGCAGAAACTCGGCTATCATCTGGATGCTATTGTGCAGGCAGGGAAAAAGCATTGCACAAGAAGGTGTTCCATATCTCCTTGCACAACACTCCAGAAAGTAACCATTGTAGATCACCAGGAGGATTCTGGCCATAGTTATACATCCATTAGACCTAAGTTGGCAACAGCAAAAAGGAGCGATATGAATGCTGGCTATATACCCATTGAAATAAAAATTAGTTCTAACCTACATCCATTCAAATATGTTCAAGATATTCCTTTAAATCACATTAGAGATGTAAGCTGACCATTCTTAATATTTCAGCGCATAGCAATTGAAGGATAATGTGCGTACTTCTTGTAGAATTATTAATAATCATTATCAGAGTGGATAAAACTCCATGAAGACAGCTGCCTTCCAAGAAAGAGGGTGTACCACTTGCCTCTATCAAAAATTTCCACAATCATTACAAAGACATATGAGGATTTGGTGATATTTACTATCTTCCATGCTCAATTTAATTGTGGCTATCTTAAGGGGACTTGAGCAAAATCATGCTTCATAACGAAGCTGACAGATTAAATAGATCTTGTAATGAGAGGTGGAGAGTTATTTATTTGCAATGAGCATTAGGTAATTATGAAATGATTATGAATGAAATGAAATGGGAAAAGCTTCTCAGAGCTCCCCAAACATTGCACCAATTGCAATGCAACACAGGGCAAATCAAGGTAAAATTCATTTACAAGCCAACTAACGTTGCTGTACTTGAATCTGAGTTGTTTGCTTGAAGTAGTGACAGGTTCAAATGTCTGCTCCAATTCATCACTCCATTCTCAGGTAATACATATGGATGGTGTTGTGCAACCAAGCCTTGCATAGCTGGAGTGCACAGACAGTTTGTTTATCAGGGATGATGACATCAGATTTTCCTTTTCTTTTTCTGCATTTGTGAAATGGTCTTCCTTTGGACTCCAACTGGAGGAGGATCTCACCTGTAGTGGTGCGTCAAGGGACTGAGGCCATCAGATCAGAAAACAAAAGTTTATTTTACTGCACAGGGATCTCAGTGGAATGAGTTTCCAAAGACTGAGAGCCCAGAGTCAGGTGTCAGCACACATTTATACATTCTTAAAAACAGGTACAGGAAACGACTACCATATATGAAAAGTCTAAAGGTTATGAAAGCCCCCTTTACAGTTTCAAAATGATGTATTTTGGTACCAAGGGAACCAAGGGAGATACGTCGACTTCAAAACTCCCTAGGTTTCGTGCATAGCTAGGCCACATACCTGAGCCTCTGAAAAGACAAAGAATGCATCTGCCCAGCTTATTTTTCTCTATTTTTCTACTAAAGCAACATCATCTACAATTTAACCCTTTCACGCCCATTTTCAAAGAGGGCTGAAGACTTTCCTCTTTGATTCACCATCTTAAACCACTGAATTGTGTTTAAAGTGCTGAGCCAGGTAGCAACTGGTGGGGTGTTGGGAATTTCATTCCATGTATTGCTATAGTGTTATGTTTATTGTCTTTGTCCCTTTGGTGAATAGGCTGTTATAAATAAAGATGATGATGATGATGATGATGATATCTGGCTGCAATCCTAGTACCTTTTGGACTGAAAAATGGCTTTTTTCCAAAAGTAATATATTTATGTGAGCCACCCCTGTAGCAAAGTATTTAGGCTAGAGAGTGAGTTGATGTTAAACTGACACTTGAGACCCATTAGCTCTACAAAAGGCTTGCTCCTTGTCAACAAGAAAACTAATAAAACTTATTTGTTGATGTAAGTCAACAGATGTTCCTACATTTTTTCTATCCATTGTAAAGTCATGGCTAGTGTGACAAATACTACCCCTTGATACTGGCCTGTATCCAGTTATGTCATTTTGCTAGTGCAAGGCCTATTTCTCTAGCAGTTGCACATTTTCAGAGCTGATATAAGTATAATATCCCATATAGCTTTTGCTGAATTGCTCATAATCTCTTGAGCAAAGGGATAACCCAGCACAATTGTGTTAGCATAGATTTTTCACTATACTAATGTTATGTTTGATTTAGGCCACTTTGTTCAGAAATTCTGAATTTTTTTCTGGGATAATTGAACTGAATTATGATGTATGAATGGCCAGGCTTATAAGTTTGTCTGCCATAAAAAGCACTGTATGGCAGCCTCTTCTGGCGGTGGTTTTGTCAGCAGCCAACCTCAATGCATTGTGCTCCAGAAGTTTTGGACTATAGCTCCTACCAACCCAGACAATTGGTCATCCTGGCTTGGTCTCATGGGAGTTACATTCCAAAAGCACCACCTGGGAGAATGCTATCCCAGTGAAACAAGAGAAAGGAGAAATGCCAGACTGTACTGTCCTTCTCAAAGAATTGCCAAGACACTCTGCGTGTAAAGCAGCCCATGGATTAAGTCTTGATGCAAAGTGTATATTAAATGTGATTTGCTTCCCACCCATTCAAAGGCCCATCTCACTTCAGGTCATGTTCCTGCAAAATGAACTGATCTCAATCCAAACCACCCACCCTGGCTGGCTGTTTGACAAGCAGCATGGACATTCGGTCAATTATCCTGAAACCAACATCGTTGCTGGCACAGCTGTGAACCATATGCAAGACATTGTCTCATAGGAGTTGTTTAAGCCACTTCTGGCCCCAGTACATCCCTAACAATGAGAAATGAACTCTGTGCAATGATTTTTCAATTTGAAAAATCCATTCTCATTTCAGAAATCATCTTACTCTGAGTTCATGCATTTGTCATCTGTTGTAAGGCATTGCTGGTGCTCTAGCCTGCACTTAACATCTCTGTGAATGGAGAAGAAAAAGCTGGTAGAAAATCACTAAATGAATACAGTGGCATAAGAGAGCAAAGGATATGTTCACTTTCCAGCAGTTCAAAGAACAAGGGCTGTTTTCTTGAAAAGGATCATTATTCACAGAGAAGGCTTCAGGTAAGAAATCAGTAAATTCAAGTCCTATTGTGAAGTATTTGGGTACTCAAGGCTGAATTTGCTCAAGAGGGGAAAAAAACACACACACTAAAACTGGAAGAAAAAAGGCCACAACTTTTTTGGCAGAAGTTATAGGACTGGCATCATGCACGGGTCCAGATCCTGGCATCGGGCAACCCGCTTGTTGACTGATGAGCCCAATCTGCCAGATATCCATCTGAGCAACAAGGAGTGTAGAGGATGCGTCCCTTTCTGCACAATGCATGCCCACTTCTGCCCTGCACCCCTTTCAATGCTCATAGTTATCATGGTTGAAAGGCCTTGGTAATAGCTATTCTCGATCCAGGACCCATGTCAACTGCCCCTCAGTTGTGACAAAATAAATTCTTTCCCGCCACAGGCTGATCTCGCCTCACTATATAAGTGAGCTCCCTTTGGCCAAAGCTCACTTCACTTCAGAGAGTCCCGAAGTGAAGTGAGCTTTGGCCAAAGGGAGCTCACTTATATAGCCCCCTGCCCAGACCAGAGGGAAGATTGCAGTCAGCTCTGGCCCTGACAGAGGCAGCCAATGAGTTTGAACCATCAGGTTTAAACTGATTGGCTGCCAGCAGCCAAAGCCTTCCCGGCACCGCCCCAGCATTGCACAGGCTACTGAGAAGGCGGAAGTGGATACCGATCAACCAAGAAGGCACATGGAGCCCTTGTTGCCATCCTGAGCTGCAAAATTGCCATCTGGTAAGTTGTGCAGCCAGAATTGTAGCTTCTTTTGAACCGTGAGTCTGTCTCTTCAGAGCCAGTGTGGTGTAATAAGCATTGGACTAAGACTCTGGAGATCTGAGTTTGAATCCGCACTCAGCCATGGAAGCCCCCTGGGTTATTTTGGGCAAGTCACACACTCTCAGCTTCAGAGAAAGGAAAACCCTCTCTGAAACCCCTGAGATAGGGTTCCCATAAGTCAGAAATGAATTGAAGGCACACAACAACAACAACAGTCTCTTCATTTAAAAAAAAAAAAACTTTGGGAGGATATTGAGCTATTGGTGAATCTATTTTTTTAATTTTTTAATTTTTTTATTATAAAAAAGAATTAAATAATATAAATCCAACTAAACAAAACACCACATAATTAACAAAAAAGTGAATAAACCCACCCCCAGAGCCAACTTTTTGTTTACTCCACTTTCCAAAATTGCCATTCTTCTTGTGAAAGGGTAGCTTTACATCTCTTATCAAAGCTTTCTCCAAGAATATTTTCCAAATTTCTTCAAAATCATTCTCTTTTATAAGACCTTTCATAAATCTAATTCTAAAAGTTAATTTATCATTAATTGCAATTTTCCACACTTCATTACACCATTCCTCTATTTGAACTTTTCCATTTGTTTTCCATTTTTTTGCTATTATTAACTTCGCTACAGTTAACACATTTGTTATTAATTCCTTCATTGCCTGAGTACACTCAACTTTATTATATATAGACAACAACCCTATATTTGGACATATTGGTATCTAGTTTATTATCTCTTTTATTTCTTTAAAAACCTTTTGCCAAAATTCCTTTATCCTATTACAGTTCCACCACATATGCATATATGTACCAATTTCTTGACATCCTCTCCAACATAGTCTAGAATTTTTCTCATCTATCTGGTTTAATCTTATATCAAATACCATTTCCAAACTATTTTATAATAATTCTCCTTTATTCTTATTGATAATTTTTTAAATGACGTTGTTTCCAAATTTTTCTCCATTCTTTTATATCTATATATTGTGATATCTCTTACCCCCACATTTTTCTAATTAACCTCTTCTTGTTCTTTTGCCAATATTTTATATATTTCCTTGTAATATCTTTAATTTTTCATTGTCTTGCATACTTTCTCTTTGAATAATAATTTGTTCAAATTTAGTATTTTCTTTAAAATCTTTAACATATCTTTTAAAGTCTTTGTATTGCTCTAACTGTATATAATTTAACCAAGATATTTTTTTTCCTGCAGTCTCTCTTTTATTTTATCGTTGTTAATCATTATTTTCAGCCATTCTTTTAATCTTTTGTTTTTTTAATTCTTTCTCTATTATTTCTCTTCTTTTTGGAAATGTTTCCATGTTACTATCGGAGTTAATGTTGATATTTTGGAATCAATTTTCCTTTGTTTTTCTTCCAGATTTCTATTATATTTTTATAAAAGATTTTCTATCTTTTCTATTTTTTCTTTAAAAAATTCCTGAAAAATATATTTTCCAATTTCATCTCAATATTTGTATCTTCTATCTCTAACCATTCTAAGTCACCTTTTCCTGAGACTCCTTCTATAATATACCTCAGTTGATTTGCGTAATAATACCATTTTAAATTTGGAAGTTTTAGGCCACCTTCTTTTGACTTTTATACCAATATTTCTTATTGATCCTCCTTTTTATACCCATTGCAAAAATTATTTAATAATTTTTGCCACTCTTTTAATTTTTCCTCTGGTACTTTTATTGGTAACATCCTAAACAAAAAATTAATTTTAGGTATTATTTTCATTTTTACCACTGCTATTCTTCCAAACCATGATAAATTTATATTTTTATAATCTTCTAATTCCTGTTTAATTTCTAATTTTAATTTCTTAAAATTTTTTTTCCTCTAATCTTTGTAATTTTTTTGTAATATCTATTCCTAAATATTTAATTGATTCTATTACTTTAACTACTATTCTTTTATTACTTATACAATTTTGTACTTCTATTTTAGTATAATTGAGCAACATTATTTCTGATTTGGCCCAATTTATTTCTAATCCTGTCTTCTCCCCAAACTCTTTTAAATGTTTGTCTTTTCTATCTATCTTTTTAACTGGATCTTTAATTGTTAACAATGTATCATCTGCAAATAAACTTATTTTATTTTTCTCCTTTAATTTCCCAAATTTCCCTTTCCCAAATTCTCGTCATTTCTTATTACATTGGCTAAAGTTTCTATAACTATTGCAAATAATTGGAGATAATGGACATCCCTGTCTCGTTCCTTTTGATATTTGAATCTGTTCTGTAATTCCATCATTTACCATCACTATAGCTGTATTATGTGAATATAATTGATTTATTAACCCTTTAAATCTCTCTCCTAACCCTTTTTTTTAAAGATTCCTTTTACATCAGCCATTCCACACAGTCAAAAGCTTTAATATATCTATTGCTAAGACCCCCTTTTTTTTTCTCTATCCATTATCTCTATTTTATTTGTCTTTTTCCTTTTAAAAATTTTCCATCTGTCTTCCTTGAATAAAACCACATTGATCTTTGTGTATGTGCTTATAAATAAATTTATTCATCCTCTTCATCATTTTTTCAATTTTTTAGCATCTTGGTTTATTAAAGATATTGGTCTATAAGAACCTGGATATTTGGATCCTTATTTGGGTTTTAAAAAATTAATATTATTAATGATTTTTCCATGATAAGGGGTTTTTAACCTCTTAATATACTATTATATTATACTTTTAATTTAGGAATTAAACATTTTTTAAATGTTTTATAATTTTTGGATTAATGTCCAATCCTGGTGATTTTCCTCCTTTTAAATTATTTATTACTTCTTCTATTTTCCCTTCTGATACATTTCTTCCATCAACCCTTTATCTTGTTCTGTTAGCATTACTTTCCAATTCTTATTAATATATTCCTCTAATTTTTACAGATTTTTCTTCTGCTGAGTACAATTCTTGAAAAAATTCCTCAAATATTTTTAATTTATTTTTATCAGCCTATTTTCTTTGCCTAACTTTATTTTTACTACTCCTATTTACTATTCCTATTTTTTTTTTATTGTATGATTACCAGCATTTTAGAATTTTATTATTATATTCAAAAAATTCCCTTTTCAAATATATTAATTTTTTCTGGACTTCATCCATTTCTATCTTTTCTAATTCATTTCTTTTTCTTGTAATACTATATATTTCTGTTTAGTCCTTTTATTATATATTCATTCTTAATTCCTTTATTTCTTTTTCTAACTTAAATTTTTTTTCCCCCTTAGTTGTCTCTTTAATTTTCTTGATTCTTTAATACATATTCCTCTTGCCACTGCCTTCATGGTATCCCATAATATATCTTGTGATACTTCCTTATTATTTATGTCTCAAATATCTTGCCATTCCTTTTCTATTTTATTTACTATCTCTTTATAGTTAGTAAGTTAGTGCCCAATCTCCACCTTTTTGTTTCTCTGTAATTCTTTTTCATAGCTATATCCAAATTATAAACATAAACTGTCTTTTATTGTTTCAATTTCTGTATTTATTAATCTTGGTATCATATTCTTTTATACAAAAAAAAAAATCTATTCTTGAATAATTTTTATGGACTGATGAATAGTACGTATATTTCTTTTCCTCACCCCTTTTTTAACCTCCAAACATCTAACAATTCATTTCTATTTACCAATTTGTTTAAAATTGTTATTTATTATACTTTTTAATTAATATGATTTTTTTTCCAACTGTCCATCACCATATTAAAAACGCCTGCCATTATTATATAATCTCCTTTCATATTTTTAATCTTACTAAATATTTCTTCATAAAACTCTTTTTGCTTCTCATTAGGTGCATAAATATTTGCAAAACATATATTTCTCCCTCTATTTCTCCTTGTATAATTACATATCTACCTTTTTTTTCTGGTTCTACACTTAATACAATGAAATTACATCTTTTTGAAAATTTTGATTGCTACTCCTCTTGATTTAGATGTACCGAATGCTTCCTCATAAGTGGCAATCCAATTCAATTTAAGTTTGTTTCTTTTATCTCATTTTCCGTGTGTTTCCTGTAAAAAAATTATATCAGCCTTATCTTTTTTAATATCGATTCTATCCTTTTTTCTTTATTATTGACCCTAATCCTTTCACATTTAATGTTGACACTCTCAATCTATTTTCTATTTTTCATGTTTCCAGTCTCTTAATCCTACTTCCCATTGGCTCTTTATGAGCCCCCCCCCCTTCCCTCCTCCCTTCCCCTTTTCCCCCCCTTCCCTCCTTCCCCATTTATCCCTCCCCCCACCCCACATACATTTGTCCCCCCTTTTCCCCCCAAAGCATTCTTGCTTTGCCATGACCACTAATGGTCTTTGGGGAAAAAATACCAGCTCCCGGGATGAGACTAATACCTTCTCCCGATTATTTTTCTTTCCCCTATTTTTTCCCTCTTCCCCCCCCCTTCCTTCTCTCTACCCTTTTATTTTATATATACATATATCTATCTCTATCCATTCTCTTTCTTCCTCTGTTATATCATGATGTTTCCTCCAGTCCTCCTCTACATCAGTCCTTTCTTTTTCCTCCCCACATCTCCTTCTCATCTCCTCCAATTGCTCCTCCCACTGCTCTTTCTTCTGCTCCTCCAACTGCTCCTTCCTGAAGCTTCTCCCATTTATAATTTTACTATCTTCCTTTTCATCTTGTTCATCAGTTTCTAATTTCTCAAAAGTTGCAATCCTTGTTCAAAGAATTTTTTCTGTAATATTTGCCAGCCCATTGAAATTTCAGAAAGATGGGATATCCCCAACTGTATCTTATTCCAGCCCTCTGTAAACTTATACAAGGGTTTATTTCTCTCCTCCAATTTATTGTTTCCCGGCATAAATCATTATAGATTTCCACTGCATTCTCTCCATACTTCAATGGTCCTAAACATTTTCTGATAGCTTTCATCAAATCATCCTTTTTATTGAAATTTGCCACTCTCATAACAATGTCTCTAGGAGTTATTCCTCTTTTCATGGCTATTTCGCAATGAATCCTCTCTATATCCTGTTGTTCCCCCATAATCTCCCGGGAAAAATACTTTTAGCCATTTTAGAACTTCTTCTTTCAACAATTTTACAGTTTCATGTGGCAACTCTGCAAAACCCCAAAACCACACATTATTTTGTCGACTTTGATCCTGAAATGTTGATCTGCCTCTCCAGCTGGGAAATCCTTCGTCGTGTTTTTTTATTTTTGTCTGCTGATCAACTTGGATTTTTTTTTTACCATCCACCTTACTGTCCAATTCTTTTATTTCTTTTGAGATATTTTTATACATTCATTCATTTCTCCTCTTATATTAGAAGTTAATGTAGTTACAAGAGTTTATTAGCTTTTATAAATTTCTGTATAAAAGCTTTCATTTCTTCATTACATCCATTAGTTTCTTTTCGTCGCCATTTTTGTTTCTTCTTCATCTGCGTTAGAGTTTAAGTTTATATTTTCAAAATATCTACCTAGACAGTTAAATGTTTTATCTGTTGCTTTTAGTGTTTCCAAGTGGTTTGTTTATAAATTTTTTTCCCCCTTTTTCTTATACGGCATAAGTGTTCTGGCAACGAAACCAAAAGTAGCTTTCTCCCACTCGATCACAACAACTATTTCCAACTTAAAGGCTTTTATATTTCTCCATTGGAGAAAATAAAACTGATCCCGGGTTTTTATTTCATTCCTTTCCCCCATTATTTTTTCTTAATTACTCACAGTCTTTTTTTTTTTTTTTTTTTTATTTAGAAGGAATTCTTAGGGTTTTTGTTATTTTCTGCTCCGGGAGACGGAATATCAGCCTGCTTCTGCCATTGCAGCTGGCTCCTCCCTCCACTATTGGTGAATCTAAGGTATCTGCTCTATATCTGCTGATGTAAAATAATGCTTTTTAACTTAATTTGTTGTTCAAACAGAATGGAAAGGAATATAAAAAAAAATCCTTGAATCTTGTAAATTTATTATGGTGATTATTCAACTTTTATAAGCAGAAATGTACATGGTTATGTCAGCACAGTTGGGCTATAGAGATCACCTGGGCTTTTCACATGACACAATTATAGCTCAGTAATTCCATTTTAACTGTCATGGTTCCATCCTTTGGAAACCCAGGTTTTGTTTTTAGGGGAAAAGTTTGGAATTCTCATCCCGAGAGCTCTATGCCTTACAAAACTACAGACCTCAGGATTCCATAGGATGCAGCTATGGCAAGTAAAGTGGAAGCATAGTGCCAAAACTGTGTAATGTAAAGGGGGCCCCGATTGGCAATTTCCCTAGAAACCTATTATAAAACAGTACTAAACTGCAAGTGTTTCATTGAGAAAAATTCATCTTGGGGCCCATTCACACTAAAAATTATACCATTATGTTTCTACTTTAACTGCCATGTGACATTTTTTGGAATGCTGGGGCTTGCAGAACACCCGAGCTCTCTGGCTGGAATTCTAATAACATGTTGCTCTCTAAACTACGTAACAATGACACAGGACACAGCCTTGGTAGTTAAAGTGGAATCATAGGACTATGAATATGTAGTGTGAAAGGGTCCTTGGGAGAAATCAGTTGAAAGTGTATTGACTCATCTCCTCACTTACAGCCCAGCTTATATTGGATATTCGTAGTCAAGTTGTTTGTACACAAAGAAACAACACTTTGGAGCCTATTGATTACATAAACTTTGGCTAAACCAAACATTATTAAATTTATTTTTTTATGTGAAGGGACAGAACAAGGTAGAGTGGCATTTTCCGTATCACCACTTTGTTTTGCTAAGTTTTTAGGACTCAGTGGACAGGGTGCCTGCTCTACTGACTTAGCTTCAAAGTCTCAACCAAAGAGGTTCTCAGCTAACCTGTCCCATCACTGGGCACACCTTGTGCCTGAACAGAGTGATACATATTGCCAGTACCTGCTGTTGCCAGCACCTGTACGTACCTTTCATACATTGATCAAATATTTATTTATTTATTTAATTATTCATTCATTCATTCATGCATGCATGCATTCATTTAATATCTCACATTCCTTTCAAAAAGATCCTGATGCCGGCTAGCAGTAAAAAAAAAGTTTTAAAGCAAAACAAAGCAAAAAGCAATAAATTAAAAACATTGTTAAAAGACAATACAAGAGATAAATAGTACCAAATTGGTTAGATCCCCTTCAATGGTGGAACTGCTTGTATGCTAAAATACTGCATGAAAAAAAAATGTCTTGGCTTACCAGTACAAAGATAACAACCTAGTTTCCTTTAGGAGGGTGTGGGAGTCATTTCTAAGAGGGCTTATATGTTGACCAGACATGTATTTGTGGACAATGAGACCAAGAGACTGGCCTCCAGCAAAGATCTTACAACCAGGAAAGGTTTGTTTGAGAGAGTTTGTTTGAGTCTTTCAAATAGTCTGTGGCTCATTTATGCTATCCAATTATCGCACCATGATTCCACTTTATCTGCCATGGAAATGTCTTATGGAATTCTTATGAGATTTGCAGTTTTGGAAGGAGTATTTAGAATTCTCAGCTGGAGAGCTCTACTGGCTTACCAAATTGCACATCCTCGGAATACATAGTATGTTGCCATGACAATTAAAGTGGAATCATAATGCTATCATTGTGCAATATGAATGGGCCCCTGGTCCCAATTCCTATAAGCCTTTATAGGTCATAATAAATACATCCACAGTAATCCTATTTGAATGTTATGCTGGTGTGACTCCAGATTACATAAGTGGTTGTACTTTTTTACTGGTGAAGATGTCACCCACAAGCTGTATTCTGCCCCCAAAGCCTACTTCTTATGACCATATCACCCTTTCCACCCAAAATCTCTCTCTATCCAACCTTTCTCACCTTTCCCTTCAATAGCTTTGTATGGTTTGTAAAAATTGCTTAATTTCCTGTGTGCATCTATTAATTTCCAATAAAACACTCTTTTAACTTTTAACTGGAGTTCTCTCTACAGTCAGTTCTGGTATACACAGGTGAAAAGATCCTGCTGTTACCTCTTTTAGCAGGCCTCCTCTGAGGTAATAATTCCCCAAATCCTAAGGAGATGCCAGCACAGCTGGTGGAACTCAAGTTCTCCTACCTTTTAAGGTAACAGGCTATTGGAACATCATTACCTCTGTTGTTCCATTGTTCAAACTCATTCATGTAAATACACTAGGAGAACTTGACATTCCATCAATGCTGAACAGGATCATGCCCAGAAACAAACCAGTAGCTAGTGAAGCTGTCATAACTGCAACTGACCTGGCCTTGGAGGGAGACAAGAAGAGGCAGGCACAGCTCCATCATGCTTCTGCCCAGAAGCAGAAGAAAGATTCTCCCTCCATCCCAACTGCCACTGTCCTTGCCTCAGAAAGAGAGAAGATAAGCAGTATTTGCCAGACTTAATTCATTCTCTCACTGCTATCCCCTTTTCCTTTTGTATCTTGTCTTCATTAGATTGTAAGCCTGAGGGTAAGGAATTTTTTTGTTTTTCTTTTGCTTGTAAAGTACCATATATAGTAATGGTGATATATAAATAAATGATAATGATCCTAACAAGAGAGACAGATGGTCTTTGCACTACACCCAATCAACAGTCCTACTCTTCATCCAGGTAATGCGAATAAGCTAGGGGTTGTCCTGAATGTTTTGGATAACCAGTGTTAATTCTTTTAAAAATCAAATATTGATTATCCAGACATCTGTTTCTCTTTTTAAAAAATAAGAGTCATGGAAGTTGAAAAGAGACTGTTGTTATTACAAGGCTTTGTTCCTTTGATTTGTAATTGTGGGGGGGGGTCTACCCATATCTATGTTTTCCTAAATAGATTTACAACCTGATTAACACACTCAGCAAAACATAAAGCTACAGACTCAGGCATTTAGGTGGTGGATGCTATAGCAGCTATTTCAAATTGGCTTATCGGTCTCTCTGGAGTTTGTAAAATGAATTAAACTTGTCCTGTGTTTGATCTCTGGCCATTTCATTGGAAATATCTGCTGGTTTCTTCCACCTCGAACAATAGAGCGTAGGATATCTTGACAAGGAACCTGAGGCAAATGATGAATGGCCTGTCATGCTGCTAACATGCTTACAAGGTAGGTACTGCAGTCCTCGGACTTCCGAGATCACAACAACTAATAATGGGAAACTGAAATGAAAAGCCGATCCAGACTCCTGATTCCTTGCAGTGTTAAGTGATCTCTATTGATTCACAAACACGTAACATACTAGTGACTAAGAACTGCTTAATTAACTGATTTGGTAAGTTGGTCTTTTTCATTAATGAACCAGTTTGCTTGCAAATCAAAAAAGAAAAGCAGTTTGCATGGCCTTACTGTTGATGCATGGCAGCTTTAATTGGTATAACTTCCAAATATATATCCTGTCAATCTTAGAGAAAAGCAGTACGTTTCCCCCAGAATCCACTTTGTCTCCCATTAATTATATTGTTTTCTTCTGAATCTAGCATTTCTATTTTATATACGTTTTAATGATGATGAATGTGCCACAATGATTTATTAATCTATACATGGTTTACATTCATCCCCAGTAGAATATAGGCTTGAGTGCCAAACATTTTATGTATATGTTTTGGTATGTAAATAGAACTGGCAATTTATACTCCTTTTGGATTCAGATATATGTTGGATAAAGCAAGGAGCACCAATATGTATGTCCTTAAGATCATTGCAGGGAAAGTGACATATAAATGTAATTAGTAAATATGTAATTTGGATGCCCTCTTCCCACCACACATTGTGACAGGGAGGAAGCCCATTTGCTGACCTCACATGAAAATAGGCCAGTAATTAATTATGTCCTGGAACTGTGTGCCATGATACAGTGGAGGGGGGTGGCATGGAGCTGGAGGTAATAAAGGGTCACACTATCTCTCTCGGCCTCTTTTGCTTCTGCAACTCAACCCGCCTTCCAGCCTCTGACACAGTGTAAGCTTGCTGATTGCTTCGGGACCACATAGGGTTTTTTCCCCTTTTCCACCATGTGGTGAAGTTGCTTTGGGGGCCAGCTATTCGGCATGCAATTGCAGCTTGATGGCAGATTGCTAGGCAACAAGAATAGTACCTTAAGAGTGAAACCCAGCACAGTGGTGGGTATGGGAGAGGCTTACAGAAGAGAGAAATTATATATAAGGCAGAGATTTTGTTGAAAAAGAGAGCCTTCAGTGAGATCTTGGCCAAAGAAGGTGGCTAGTGTGTGGTTAAAGGGTGGAGTTGGGGTTGATTGTTACTGTAAAGGTGCCTTGTTAAATTGGAACTGCAAAACAAATCTAATGAGAAATACAAGTTTTTTTGCCTACCTGACATTGTTGATAGGGAGGTTGGAGAATTAACCTAGGGTGAAATCTCAAACAGATGGTCATTTGACAGGTGGGATGGGGAGGGAAAGTATAAGTCAGGTGAACATCTATAGGACCCATTTGGTGAAGGAGAGTTCTCTAGAACTGCCTCTACATGTCATGAGTTATAGGGGATAGGGAAGGATACTCTCCATAGGGCCGGCCTGAGAGTTTTTTGTCTCATTTTAAGTCAGTTGATTGGAGGTTTTATCCTTGGGTTGGCCTTTCAGCAGTTGCCAGTAGGGCGCCATATCATATTGGGAATAATCACACCAATCTGGGAGAAGTAAGGGCCTGCCACAGATCTAAAATCCTTTAAAAGATGCACATGTGTTTACACACACACGAATAGCAAGACATTTTATTTTATTTTACAGTAGGGTGCAAGTGATGCTATAAACATGGACTATGAAAAAGAGAGGGGAACCTCTCCACAAGATTACACTATGGGGTGCTGAGCCTCCCTCCAAAATGGTCTGAGAAAGATGGAGCATCCACTAATGAAGCCTCCTCAGAAATTATCAATCAAAAATATACTTAATGATAAAACACTGTGAAATATTAAGATGGATGTTGTTATTGAGCCTTCCTTAGCTATCTGCAACCTATCCTATATACACTTACTTGGGAGTAAACTACACTGAACACATGGAGGACTTTTCTAAGCACTTTGTAAGAGACTTTATAAACTGAGGACGTTTTGATGGTAATGAATGGGAAAAGTAATTTTCCTACCCCCTACAAGTAGGGAAAATTAGTAACAACCTAGCTGCCAACGTTAAGCCTTCTCCCTCAACTTTAAAAACAATTATGTTGTCCTGAATTACAATCCTTTAGATGTGAATTTGGGGTGCTGAGAACATTCAGAGAAGGGTGCTTGCATAGGTTCGTCACAGAAGAGGAATAGCAAGCACATTTTCACTTTCTTCCCCAATAGGAAAAGGCCTTCTCCTCCTCCCTTTTTTTTTTTTTTGACCCAGCATACTTTTTTAAAAAAAACTTAACCGGATGGAATCTTGTAATACACAGCTTAATGTATAATGCAAAAGCAGTTGACATACTGTTTAGCTTTGCCTCATTCTTTCCAAGCTCTTATATTCCTAGCTTTAGACTCTGTCCTTCGAATAAGGATTGTCACCCAACTAATACATGTGCTGTGACCCAGAAATGAGCATGCCTGAGGTTTCACTTTCTGTACACCTGCTTTAGGAAACCACACCATGATTCAGAGTGAACCTTTGCCCACCTGCAGAAGGTCTGAGCCCAGGCTGGCCTACGCTCACTTAGTACCATTGTGATGGCTTAAGAAGGATTCCTCATTCCTTTCTTGCTAACAGAGGCTAGGCTTATCTTAGCTATTATCTATCAGTAAGCCACTCAAGCTTAACCCCCAATTAGGGCAAAGAAGCAAAATTGGAGGTGTCCAATAATGGCTATCAAGAGCTGTGAGAAATTACTGGTAAATTGCTGCAATTTCGTTTGCCTTCTTTCCTCTCTCTCTGTCTTGAAGGCCAGAGGTCATTATCAGAATCAGAGGATTCATTTTTACTGCTGCTTTCCCCTTCCTTCTCTCTCCCCAGACTCACCAAAGAAACTTTAAAGTGGGCAGCGGTGAAGAAAAAGAGAATCTGCCATTCATCTTTCCCTTTTCTTCATCTTTAGTAGCAGACACCGGGTTTTATTTATTATTTCCTTATTCATTTGGACTTCCAATTCTTTGGCCAATTGAGTCCAGTGGTTAACAAATTAATGAGTTTGCCATATGTAAAATACCAAAACAAACTGTTGCCATTATTTTACACAGTGATGAGGGAAGTGACACCACTGTAACAAGAGTGGTTCTTTTTCAAATCAATATAATCCTGATTCATTTTTCACATGTAATATGGGGGAGTCATTTTCTGATTATCAGATAATGCTCTGAAGGTGCATGATACCTTTATACTAATGAACTGAGGCTGATCCAGGCTTGGTCAAATGAAGAATCATGTGGCAATTGAATAGATGCTACACAAAGCTTGACAGAAGAAGCATATAGACATAACATACAGCTCTACTTATAATGAAGAAACTGCAAATAATACCACAGACTCAAGTGTGCACTCTAATCTGCAATGTTAATAGGGCTGCCATATTCCACTTTCTCAACTCAGAGAATTTATAACTAACAATAATTATTCTAAATATGCTAATCCAGAAAATTAATTATTGCTACTGTTTTCTTCCACTATGGACAATTTTCATTACATTTTTTACAGTCACAACTACTCTGAGACAACCCATGTGACGTAATATCTCAGATGCTAGATTTGAACATTTAGAACCAAGTTCAACCCTCTTCTTTGCCATGGAATTTATCATGTGACCTTGGGTCACCACTACCTCTACATTAAATCTACATTACATGGTTGTATCAGGGATTAATAGGGAAAGGTGAGGTGTGTAAAATGTTCAGCTACCTTCCTAGTGCAGTATGAAGAAAAGAACAACGATATTAATATTTTGGTGTGCAAAGGCACTTCAATCAGTATTCTCATAAGATCACTTTTTTTGCCATCATTTTTTCACTGAAAGCAAAAAGCTATAGATCCATGAATATACCAAAGAAGGCATCTGAAAGTTCTATAATCTCTCTGAGCCTCAAAAGATAACCCCCCTCTGAATAAATCTTGCCAAGAAAGCCCTGTGATAGTTTCACAATAGAGCCACTGTAAGCTGGAAATGACTTGAAAACACACAACAAATATTCCATATATATCATATGTATATGTATATGTTTAACTTTATGTTTAACTTAGTAGGATATAGATTTAGTTTCTCTTTTCTTTATTACAGTTTTGATCCATTTTCAAAAACAAAAGTCGTAGATGCACATCATGCATTATAATGCCAGAGGCAAGAAATTCTGTTAGTTTTGGGAACAATGAGCACACCAGTGGATAGAAGTCTTCACAGATTAACTAGCAGAAAAAAAATTACATTTGATAGATAAATCTTGTATCTAAAGCAAGTTATCTAAAGTATGTCTCATAAATCTCTTCGTACCTCCATTCTGACACGAATTCTGGAAAACAACAGTGAAGACACCCCAAGCCAGCAATGGGCAGCACCATGCTAGCTCTTCTGATCTGCACTGACATCATCTAGGGTAATTCTACAAAGCTTTCTACAGGACAGAGTTCCCTGGTCTACAGGTGTTCCTTCACCCTCAATCTATCCCATCTGTTCTGTGGTAGACATATGCTTATTTACACCCACGTTGGTAGCCTGACTCCCAATTCCTACCAGTTATTTACTGTATCTTGTTCTTGGTCGTGGGGCCTTGCTAGAGGCAGCTGTCTCATCCAGCCTGCTACTGTCTACTTCCAAGGTCACACCATAATTGAATGCTAGACACAACAAGAGCTTAAGGTTACACTGACTTAGAATTTGCTGAAACTGCAGAGACTTCAGGGAGAAATGGGCCAAGAAAGTTAGCACATTAAAGCTAACTCTCTTGGCCCATTAACTAATTAATATTCTGCCTTTCTCCCCAAGATGAGATTCAAGGCAGCTTACCATAATTTAAAAAGTTCAAGATAAAACATTTATTTAAAAAAGCTTTAAAACATTTAAAGAAACAAAAATTAAACAATAATATTATTTTAAAAACATGATTTAAAAAGTTTAAAACACTTAAAACATATTAGAAACATTATTTCCAATACAGAGTAAAAAATACAACACATTACTACTACATAATTAAAATTCAAAAGGCCTATCTGAATAAAAATATCTTCACCTGTTAATGGAAATCAAGCAGGGAGGGGGCCAACTGGACTTCCTGTGGAAGGGCTTTCCATTGCCTGGGAACAGCCATGATGAAGGGTTGCTCTTGAGACCTCACCAACCACGCCTGTGAAGGTGGTGGGACTGAAAGAAAGCCTTCTCCTGCAGATCTTAAAGCTTGCACTGGCTTGTATAAGGAGATATGGTCTTTTGCATAATCTGGACCCAAACCATGTAGAGCTTTAAAGGCCAAAACCAGCACTTTGAATTATGCCTGCAAATGGATTGGTAACCATTTCAACAGGGAAATCACATGATCCCTGTAACCAGCTCCAATGGACAGCCTGGCTGCAGTATTTTGGACTCCTGAAGTTTCCAAAGCCAGACCCATGTAGAATGTGTTACTGTAGTCCAATCAGGGCATGTGTCACTCTAGCCAGATCTGACTTCTTAAGGAGCAGGCATGGCTGGCACAGGAGTTTTAACTGTGCAAGTGCACTCCTGGCCACAACCAAAACCTGGGCAGCCAGGCTCAGATCTGAGTGCAGAAGTATGCTCAAGCTGTGAACCTGAGATATCAGGGGAAGTATAACCCTGACACTGAATCCCTATTCCTTGACCTGACTTCCAACTGACCAGAAGCACCTCTTTCTTGTCTGGATTAAGTTTCAATTTGTTCACCCTCATCCAGGCCCTTTTTGCACGTTACCCATTTGCACTGCTGGGTGGGAGTTGTCACGCAAGAAGCTTCAGAGGGAACGCTGCCATTTTCCTGCTGTCTGGGCTCCCCAGCTCCTTCCTGGACGTGTGAGCGCCCCGCCCATGCCCCACCGCTTCCTTCCGCAGTGCAGCCGGGGAGTTGTAGGCTGTGCCGGGGCAAGGAGCATGACCGGTGCGGCTCAGGAAGCTTCGCACGGCAGGTGAGTACACCCAGGCCCCTGACCAGTGCACGAGCGTGCAGCATTTTTGGCTAAAAGCCAAAAATAAGAAAATGCGTATGCGCTGCGCGTCCGGCCCTTCAGCATCATGTAAAAGTGAGTGCGTCATGCAGACCACTCCTCACATTTACGCAACACTCGAGGGGCCCTCTCACTTGCAAAATGCCGTGCGAAAAGGGTCCCAGTCCATTTCTGACAGCAGACACTGGTTTAGAACAGAAACAGCATCCTTAGAATCAGATAGAAAGCAGAGATAGAGTTGTGTGTCATCAGCATACTGATGACACTGAACCCCAAAACTCCAGATGACCTCTCCCAGGAGCTTCATGTAAATATTAAACATCATTGGAGACAGAAGAGAGCCCTAAGGAGTGCCAAAGGGTTGTGGCCAGGGTGTGAAAAAGGTGTTAATCAGCACTACCTTCTGAGTTCATCCTTCTAAGAAAGACCAGAGCCACTGTAAAACAGTGCTTCCAAGCCCTATCCCACAGAGACAATCCAGAAGAATGCTATAGTTGATGATACTGAAAGGTGCTGAGAGGTCTGGCAGAACCAACAGGGACACACTCCGCCATCTGGTTCCCTGCATAGGTCATCTACAAAGGCATCCAAAGCTGTCTCTGTCCCATAGACAGGCCTGAAGCCAGATTGAAATGTATCTAGATACTCTGTCTCATCCAGGAATTCCTGGGTGGGAGACCACCAGATGCTCCAATACCTTTCTCCCCAAAAAAGGGATATTGGAGACTAGTCAATCATTCTCTAGTACAGTGGGTTCCAAGAAAGATTTTTTCAATAATGGCCTCACTTTTAGACTAGATGGAAGCATGTATTGCTATAGTGAGACATTCACTACTGCCTTTACCCAATGCTCAAATCCCCCTTGGGCTGCTTTCAACAGAAAGGAAAGGCATAGGTCCAGTGTGCACATGGTGGTTCTCACCTCTCCAAGGATCCTGTCCAGATCCTCAGATTCCACAAACTGAAATGTAGCCAATAACACTGGACAAGCAGGTGCCAAGGTTATATCCTCTGGACTTACGTCAACTACAGCATCCAAGTCAGAGCAGATGATCTGAGTGATTTTATCCACAAAGTGCTGTGCAAACTCTTCATGGCAGGCTGCTGGGTGGTTTATATACTGTTGTTGTGAGACCAAATGTGAAAGGGCCCTGACTGCACAAGAAAGCTCAGCTGTACAACACTGTGTGGATGCAATGGTGGCAGTGAAGAAGAAGTTATTTGCTATCATAGTATATAGGCTTTCCAAAGAGCTCTAGTCCATGTCTGATCAGACTCGCTCTGAAACTTCCACCATTGTCACTCAAGTCTCCATCCCACCCACTTGGTTCCACTCTGTGGAAGGGGGCACTTAGGAGCAATCATGGCCATTTTCCTATTTCAGAGATCAGCCGATGCTTCAACAGGATTACCTGCCAAAGCAACACGAAATTCCCCAAGAACCATCAGGAATTCATCCAGATCCACAAGCGTCCTGAGATGGGTCTCTTAATCTTCACTGTACAGATTTATTGTGCTTATTTAATACAAACATCTACCTTAATAAGCTTATATCTCCCCTCTCCTCTATCATTTTTCCAGCTTCTTCTTTCCTCTGACTAGCACTATAAAGTGGCCATCTCAATGAGCAGAGCACTGGAGTAATAAACTGTGCTGTTCCCCTCCTCCTGGAAACCTCAGTTGCTGTTGCCTTGCCTCCTGCATTGTGCTCCTTACTTGCCCAAACCCCATTCTGAGATATTTTGCCCTATATCTCACCCTTGCAAAGGCTAGAGATATATTTAAAGCTTGGAATCTGGTCCAAATGATGGTCCAAGTAGGCACTGAATGACGTACTTTGAATCCGGTTAACCCTGGCCTATCAGGTGGTACGCCAACCCTAACTCTGAATGCATTAAAGGCATGCTATGAAGCAATTTATTGTTGCAATCACATGCATGTTTACTCACTACTAAGTCCCATTGTGTTGATTTTTGCTTACTTCCTGGCAAACATACACTGGATTACTCCCTGAAACAAAAAATCAGCAGACCCAGTCTTCTTTAACAACAATGAAGCATTTCATTTTAAACAACATGCTGTTAAGCCATGAGTAGCTTCCTCTTAGTTTCAATTAATAGATTTTATATCAGGGTTGGCAGGGGGATTGGTCATTCTACAGTTGACAAAAGAAGAGGAACAGCAGAAGGGTTGTATGTGGACAACTTATTTCACAATTATTTTAATATGCTTTCCAATTCAGGCATGAGTGGCTCTATGTGAATATGAATTAGGGTGTTGATGCTACCTGTTAATTACATTGGTGCTGTTATTTTTGCTGCTGCTTTCATAAAATATGCTTTTATGAATCTGCCTTTATGAAATGAGTTTTAGCTTGCTACTTTTATGCTGCTTTGTTGAGTTTTTATTGTTTATTGTTCTTATTGTGGGAGCTCTCTTTTGCAATCTGGTTTTCAGAAAATGAAATAATCCATTCTGGTAATGATTCAGTTATCTACAAGTGAGCATTCCCTTCTCCCTACTCCTCTGTGCAAAGCCTTCTTGTTTGCACTACCATTGAACTAGTGGCAATGAGAACCATGTGATTTTGAATACTCATAATAATGAAAATAGCTCTGAATTCAAAACAGTTTACACATATTTAAAACTTAACAAGAGAGAAGATAGTACAGCACCTCCTGGTAAAAGATTCTCTGTCACAACCAATCAATGGCCAAAAGCTTGTCAAAATAAAAAAGTCTTTAATTGCTGATGGAATGAGAGCAGAGTGGTCCAATGGAAGAGAGTTCCACAGCCTGGGTGCAACCAGTGAGAAGGACTGCTCTTGTGTCTTCATTAAATGTTCCTTAGAAGATGGAGGGACCAAGAGAAAACCTTTCTTTAGAATTTCAAATTTCAAACAGGTTCATATATAGCAGATATTCTATTTCAAACAGTCTAAACCCAAGCTGTATAAGGCTTAATAAGTTATGATCAGCACTTTGAACTGTGCCAGGAAATGGATCAGTAGCTTATGAAGCTGATGTAACAGGGGAATTGTATGTCCCCTCTAATCAGCTGTGGTCAACAGTCTGACTTCAGCATATTGATCTTGCTGAAGTTTCTAAAGGTAGCTTTGTGTATGCATTACAGTAAACCCAAAGGGATGTAATGAAGGCATGTATCACCATAGCCAGATCAGACATTCCTAGGAATGGGTTGCAGTTGGCACACTAGTTTTACTATACAAATACAGTGTTGACCACTAGTGAAACCTGGGTATCTGGGCTCAGAGCTGACTGCAGAAGTAAACTCAGGTGCTGGATCTTAGATTTCTGGGGGACTATATGCCCCCGGCACACACACACACACACACACACACACACAGGCAAAGGCTGAATCCTGGCAAAGATGTTTTAGCTGTGAATTCCCACACTGGCAGAAAGACGACCGCTTGGTTTCCTTCCAACACTGCAAATTATTATTCTATACCGGCTGGTGGTAATTTTAGTCAAGCACATCTGGAGCACACAAGCTTAAGAAAGCTATCTTAGATTAGAGTTTGTGATTTTCCTAAAGCTATTTGGTGAAGACATTTTAGAGACAAGGTCCGAACCTAATTCACAGGCTGAAGTGTCAATCCTGTACTCACTTTACCTATGAATGAGACACCAAGTAGCTCATGGATTTGAGGAGAGGTAGCCCATTGCTCTATCCAGAAGACTCTGTGGAAGTCAAAGAGCTTAATTGTACTTATTAATGAGTAGACATGTGCAAGATTATAGCAATAGTCTCGTAACCACTACACTACACTACAACTCTACTTATATTGCAATGGATCCCTTCTGCAGCGAGGTGTTACTAGAATGGAAAGTTTATCATCTGACTACAATTTAATTTTGAAATTTATTTCTGGATTGAAGTCAACTGCTGACCCACTCAGGAATGTTGTACGCATCCCTTCTGTTCCACTGCATGAAGATATAATTATTCTGCTTCTTTCAGGCACCAGTTTCCTCTAATTAAAGCTTGCCTTATACTACAGCTGAACTGAACAGACTTGTCTACAGATACTCCGGATTCCTTAGGGATATCTGTAATGCTGTAGAGGGGAAATTAGGCACACAAAACCATTGTGTAATCTGCTCTGGAAAGTATTGATTATTTACCCAGCAGCTTGTTTGAAGCCTGGTGTAATTCTGCAGGGAATAGTTCATTTACACACACAAGTTTCTGTAAGTATCTTTAAGATTTACCATTTTGTTAAGGTGGGGATGATGATAGGAATATATGTTGGCATTTGAGGATAATGCTAAATGCTAAAAACAAACAAACTCAAAATGCCATGTTGATTCTCCCCTTGTCCTCTTAACATATATTAGAATGTTCTCCATGTCTTAATATGAGAGTTGGATTAAGACTTGCAAAGGTCCTAATCAAGTTTGAGGCCTTTCATAATCCAAGACCTTAACTATAGTCCACTTAGCTTTTGGTTTTTAAACAGATATAATGCTCTGGATTCATTGCGACACACAAGATTTATCCAAATCAGAGATCTTTTGCTATCTGCAGCTGGGAGATGGTAGGCATCACTGTTGTTGCTGCAGTAATGAATAAAGGGTCACCAGGTTGCATAAAAAGAGCTGTCCTTGAAACAGTGGCTGGGATTTCTCCTGATTCTGGTGGAACCTGGCCTTACCATGATATCTGAAACCTCTTACCTGATGACACCCCAGTCAAACCTCATTTGGCACTCCAAAAGTCTCAGCTAAGATAGAACAGGAAAGATTGTAGGCACAGATAAAACACCATCCGTGGAGTGCAGTAATATTGGATTAAGGGTGAGAAGGTAGATCTGATAAACCACAGAAACTCTAGTCTCTGCAAGGGAATATCACACTCTCCTGAGAAAGGCTCCATACCAAAGAAAAGAATGCATTACTGAAAGAAGCTTCCATAAATATGTAAGAATAAAGTATAAAGTACAGATCAAGAGGTTCGTATTCTAGAAATGTGGGTCACTTTTTAAACTGAACAGAATTGGAGACCAGTCATTTCCATTACAACTGCCTAGGGGTCATTTTGAAGTAAAGAAAGCTTCAGGCACCCATCAAAATTTGTTTAGTTCTTTTAAATTATCTTTTGTCAATTTACCCTGAATTTTGGCTCGTAAATGAGACAGGGAGGATAAAGCCCCCAGGTGTATCATTAGATAGGTGATGAGCAATGGTACAAGGGCTGAGCTTGTGGTGGTAAACAAATGTGCTTCAATCCTATTTTAATGAATTCATCCAATTTGTGGCTTGTGAAACCAGAGCATGTACCTATTTCTCTGATTCCTGTCATAGGGAACAACACGTATCCTTTTCCCCTTCTTACTTACTTACTTACTTACTTATTATATTTATACGCTGCCATTCTCCCAGTATGCGATCCAAGGCAGCTTCCAAAAATTAAAAATATTTAAAAACAATTTATATATATATATATATATATATATATATATAAAAAGCTTACAAAAATTTTAAAAACATCTTGCTAAATTAAAAGCCCACCTGCTTACATATTAAAAGCCTACTAAAATAAGAATGTTTTTGCCTACTGGCAAAGGGAGAGCAAGGAGGGGGCCAGCTTAGTTTCCCAAGGAAGGGATTTCCAGAGGATGGGAGCAGCTACTGAGAAAGTTCTCTTCCATGTCCTCACCAGGTGAGTCTGCGATGGTAGCAGGACCAAGAGAAAGCCTTCCTCCATAGATCTTAGGTCCTATCTACACCATACCTCAATAGCACGTTGTTCCATAACAATCCCAGCATTACCATTTCCATGATGGTATCAGGTTCAGAATGCTATTTACCTCACCCTTTCACCTTAAGCAGAGGAGTAGTGTTATTGCCACTGGTGTTCCCTCCTCACTTCGGTGTCATTGGCCAGTCCCTTTCCCCGCCTTTTCCCCACCCCACAGCTCCTGATTGGTTAGGGAGGGCTTTTTGTAAGCGGTACTAGCACAGCCATATTGTGATGTAATGACACGCTGGTACACTATTGCTTTTTTGTGCTATAACACTAAAAAAAGTATTTAATTTTTTTAAAAAAATTAACTTAAAGGAGAAATTTAAAATAAACATGGAGAAGTGATAGATTTCAAACTTACCATACCATGGGAGTAGCTGAGGGAGGGACATCTTATGCATGCCCATACCCCACCCATTCCTGGATCGGTGATGACAGGAAGCACTATCAAGCACTATTGAGGAACCACACTCACCAAGCTGATGGGATTGTAGCGGGAAAGGAGTCTATTAACGGATTTTTCCCAGCAATGAAATAGGACTCATTTGCAGTGCTTGGGGATGTGACAGCAACTGGTTGGCAACATTGAGCAGTAGCATAGGTCCTGGACCAGGAACAACCCGTTGCTGTGGTGGGATGATGATGTCATGTGGAAAGGACCTTAGAGATCTGGCAGGTTTGTACAGAGAGATACAGTTTTTCAAATAGCCCTGTTCTTCCCTTTTGGACTATATGCAAATAAATGTACACAGCTAAAAATGTTTGTCTCTGAAAATTATTCTCACAATCAAGCTTTATTCAAGGGGAAAATATGTAAAAATAATAGCTTAAGAAAAATGCATGAAAAGTGCATATATTAGGAGAAAGGCACAACAAAATACACGTGAATTTCCATATGGGAACAAAAAAAGAAAATCTGACAACCCAAAAGGAAACAAAAATGGGAGGGAAATGGGAGGGAAATGCTAGTGCGATTTGGATAAAATGACAAAGTCAAGACTGAGAGATTTCTATATCCAAAGACTGTGCATTGAGATTGGTTTTCAGGGTTGGTTGTTGTTGCTACAACTGTTATTTCATCCATATCCCAACTTTTCCCCAATACTGGGACAGAAGATAGCTTATAAAAGTTAACACATTCATGACAAAGTCATAAATAAAAGCAAATAAAATTCTTATTAAAATGCAGTTCAATTAAGCATAGAAATTAAAACCAATCCAGATTTGAAAACTGATAAAGAACCAGTTTTATGGAAGGCGTGGGCCAACAGTGGGATTATTACCTTAAATCAGATACTTGGTGTTGATGAGGAGTTTTTGCCTTTTTCAGTTTTGTGGGAGCAATTTAAACCATCTCTATCATCTAAATGGCAATACCTATAACTGGAACACTTGTTACAATTCAGATTTGTCCTTGCAGCTTCAAATGCATCCACGGTTCCCTTAATATTAGAGACTTTAATTGAGGCCAACCAAGTATCCAACCAACAATATATATTTGTATGACATGTGAGGTTTACAGCAGAAATAGAATAGAAAATTAGAATATCCAATTCCAACTAATCAATGGCCTTTGGTTTTAACATCTATTACTAATATGGCTATAGATACCAAAATATATCTTATACAGCAGAAATTGCTCTTTCAGGTGTATTGGTCAGCACAATGTCTATTCAAGAAAAGGCTTTCTAAAACAACAAATTGTTGGAGATGTAGTACTGCCACCTTAACATATATGTTTTGGAATTGTCCCATAATAGCTACTTTTGTGGATGAAGCAATCACATGAGTAAATTTAGTTTTGGACAGTTCTTTAATATTCAGGAAAATGCATGTTCTCTTGAGTTCTTTTTTTATCTGGTTGATCAAGGCTTGAATGATGGCCAAAGGCTCCCTGCTTCAAGAGAGTTTTTGGAACCTCCTGCGGTTGGCTTACTCATTTTTAACATTTATCCTGATGCTTTTGTTGTTTTTTTGTTTTGAATTACTTTCACTCTTGCTGTGGCAAAAATCAAAATGAATTTAGAAGTTCTTTCCTCCTCAGATGAATCATAAGAATGAGAGGAATGCTGAAAAGTACAGATATACCTCACCAGGCATATTCCTGAGCATTACTTCTTTGACAGAAAATTTGGTGCAAAAGGCAAAAAAAAAAATAACCTTGAAAGAATAGGGATAGATTCGTATACCACAAAAAAGAAGAGCAGTTGAAGACATTTCAGCAAACTTTTTATGCAAAACTAATAATATGTGCATATGCAATGAAGCAGCCACGTCAGGTAAAACCTAAGTGAGTAAAAACATTGCAAACCTTCTAAAGACCACTTGACAGCTTCTTCCAAAATTCAACCAACTTTTTTTCCCCCACCAGCCTCCAGTTTTCTTATGATTTCTGATTTGATAGCTAAGCATAGACCTATATTTCTTCATTTGTTTTACATTCTAGTGGCAGCTGATGGGCAGATTTATCTATTCTCCCCATTTCTCTTTATTGTTGCTCACACATGCCCAGTCAGAGGCCATTTCCACACTAGACTGTTATAGTGCTATTATTCCACTTTCAACATCCTATGGAATTCTGGGGTTTGCAGTTTAGGGAATGGAAGGGAACTCCAGAATGGGAGGGGGATCACAGAGGGCATTTATTTGTGACTTTTCACATTCATGAAGGTTCTGCACCTAAAACCCTCATGAAAGTGGAGCGGCAACTGTACATACAGCTACAGTAGAATTGACAAGAGCAGAATCTCACTCTTTCCTAGCTCAGGCTTTGTTTATTGCATTGTCTACTACAGACATACTGCTGCGACACAACACTGAAAATATGAGTTTCTCCACCTTAACTTCACCATCTTCCCAAACGTAATGCTGCAAAAAACATCCAGCTAGCCAGACAATGAGGAAGAAAAAGGGGCTGTTTAGGCATAAAAAATCTTCATAAAATGAAGCTTCACTGCCAGAGGCTATGTTACCTTAGGTATGCCTGTATCACCACACCACCTTGAGCACAACTGATCTTGTCAGTTTTTAGAACCTAAACAAAGACAAACCTGGTGGATAGACCATCAGGGAATACTGAATGCTGTGTCCTACACAGGCCATGCAGCAAATTAGCAGGCTGAAGAAGAAGGGTTTACTCACAGCAAGGAGTGGGGGGGAGGGAGAAGTCTAAAACAAATCTGAATTCAAGCCAAATGTCCAGAGTTCCAAAGTATTCAAATCCACAGGGGCAAACCAGAAGCATCATCAGGGCAGGTGAGGGCCAAAGAGTCAGAGTTCAGGAAACAAGGGCTTTGACCACCAGGAAGATCAGTTGTCAATCCTGTGGAGACAGGCCGGCTGTTTGTCTTTTACAAGCTAACAATGTTCATGCAGGTATTCCCTCATTAAGGCTCATTTATTATATAAAGGAGCTGAATGCCTGAGCCCTTCCTTTTCTCCCCGTCGTTCTGCCAAAGTAGGTACCTGTGTTACTTCTTCTTCTGACACTTGTTGCTGCTGGCCTGGTTCCCCCTGCTATGACCCCTGTTGCTGGTTGCTGTCTTCCTCTGAGCTAACTTCTGCCTTAGTCTGAGAACTCTCCTCTTCACTGTTAGGGTCTCCAAGGCAGGGCATCATACTGAAGATCTTCAGGAAAGCCTTAGAAAGAATCCTGCTTGCCAGAGCAGGTAACTGTGGACTTGATAGTTAGACACAGTATAAGGCAGCTTCTTACATTCCTAAAAGAATTTCTAATAAAATGAAGAGAATGTCTCAGGGACTTCACACATCTCTATCAAACTTTCCCAGAGCAGGAAATACTGTACCTGCACTCTGAACTAACCTTGTAAGCTGTCAATATTGTTACAGTATATACTCTGTAAACTTATTACCTAAGGACATATCTAGGATTTCATCTTGAAAATAAAGAGAAGATCTGAAGCTGCAGAGGCCCACAGATACCAAAATTACATCTTGAAGAAATGTAGGGAGAAAACAACAACAATAAAAATAACATTTTGTTCTTGTAGCTTCATGAGTGTGAAGTTCATGAGAAGCACAATTACGTCCAGTGGATGGGAATCAATGTTTTCTCACAAGCCATTTCTGCCCCAGTGACAGGCTAGTCCTTTTTCACTAAGCTCCTCACATGGCAGAGCTTGTAATTTGTTTAGTAAACCTCACATTTTCAACTGTAAGTACCCTATTAAGATAAGTAAATGGAAAGCACAACTTGTGTGACCCTCCAGCTGGCAGCTGCAATGGCCATCCTGATGTGAAAGGGGGGAAAACAATGAAAAGTTGAGAAGCAGATGTTTCAGAGAAATCAGCACTCCCTTTCAACAAGACTGGCTGGGGCAATGATTATGGAAGTAGGTATAAAGTACATCCTGGTAAAAGCACAATAAATATAACACCAGATGTAAGTGTGTCAGAGGCTATAAAATAACAGATACAACATAGTAATATGCTCAAGGGACCCATTAATCATTATGGAATACATTATAGCATTCTGCAGAAGTTGAGGTCCCTGCTAGGGAATGAGAAAATCTGTCACCTTCATTTTGCTTGCCTTTCTAAGAATCTCAGCCTATATTTCAAGACTTCTCATTCTTCCACCTCCAAAATTCTCACTCATTTTAGCATGCACATTTCCCAATGTACACATATTTTTTTATGGTACAGTGGTTTGAGTTATCCCATAACATGGGTGACTCAGGGGTCCATCCATGATGCCAGTGTCTCTGTGAAACAGTGGGGAATATTAGCTCAAAGAGGAGATCTGTAATGAAATGTTTTACACCTGTGTATACTGGTACGAATGCAGGGAAGAACCAACCAGAGATTCAAAAGTAACCTTGTTTGTTTTATTGGGGGAATTAACAATCTCACACAAGATCCAAGCAGTCTTGCAATCACATAAAACTAACTGAAGGAAAAGGGAGGAAAAGTTTGGATACTGAGAGTTTAAGACAAAGTGGGTGATATTTACCAATCCAGCAGAAAGGAAGCAAAGCAATATGTTTTAGACTAGGAGTCCAAGGGTAGTAGAAATTTGGAATCAGAGCAGCAGAGTGATAGTCAGTACAGCAAAAATACTACAAGTTGGCTAATCCAGAGCTGGAGTTTAAATATCCTATTTCTGCCTGGAGGGTGAAGGTGTTAATGGCTGTCCAGCAGACCAAACAATGAGGATAAATGGTCTTAGCATTAAGTGACAAAGGACTGATAGGAATTGTGATAGCTCCTTGATTGCTGGGCAGGAAAGGGAATAATGGAAGACTTTGCCGGGGAGTGGGAAGAGAGTTGAATATAATTAGCTTTGTTTTGGGTTCTATTGTCTTTGGAGGTTGAGTTGTTGGTGGACATTGTCGCTGGGTTCCTTGATGATTTCCTAACTATGACCTCGCCATGCCTTAAGATCCTGCCTGACCTAATTCTTGGCATGTGTTCAGCCAGTCCTTCATATTAGCCAGCATGGCTATGTAGCCATAGAAGTGTATAATTCATATTGATGTCAATTAATATTTGCCAATTAAACCATATCAAAGTGTGGGGGTGTACAGTCTGGTAACTAGGACTCCAGAAGACCAGGGTTCAAATCTCTGCTATGCCACAGAATCCCACTGGATGACCTTAGACAAATCATGTTCTCTTGGCAAACCTCCTTTGAATAAATTTTACCATGAAAGCTCCATGAGGAGTGTGCCATAACCTGGAGTTGACTTGAAGGCACACAACAGCAACACATGCTGTTTTGCACATTTTCCTCATTTATCTTTGTTCATAGTTTTTCAAGTATACATATTTTTAGTCACAATGATTTAGTTGGATATCATTTGTGGAGGAAGGAGAAAATAAGCCTGATACCCATGGATTCTTCCAAAGATGGGAAACCAAAAGAGATATATACACTTTATTAATAACCTTTGAGGCATTGTACAGAAGGAATGCTAATTTCATTCTAACCCTTAGTTGGACTATTGTGAAACTACCTGAAACACTTGCCAGCTGCTTTCCTGATGGAGGCAGCCATGCATTTGATAAAGGCATGGCAAAGAGGGCATCTTTTCTTCAAGGCTAATCTAAGATCCCCCCCCAGCCTGAGGTAGAGCACCAAATATAGCATATACAGACATGCCACCAATGCAAGTACATTGTACCTATAGCCAACCTGGTTATTTTGGCACCTGAGACAGAAAATTCTACCAGTATATATTCCCCCATCCTGGCAGCAGCCCATAAGCTGAGTAAAGTGGAAAGATCCTCTTCTGTCCCATTCCTTTAAGATACCATAGACAAGTCCCTTCCACTCACTGGCTTTGTTTTCTTTCAGCTTTAAGGCTAGCATCTTGAATCCCAAATGTCTATTGTCTTCTGGCTGGCACTTCTTTTCCCTTTTCCCTAGCCTTGCCAAAGCAAATATAATAGATGCCTGCTGAAGTTTAGAGAATAATTGGGAGCTAACTTAGACAGGGAGTACTGCAACCAGAAACAAGTATTCTCTGACATTTTAAAAACCTCAGTGTATTTGTTTGATATTTTCCAATACCTGTATAAATATTCTGGGAGGGAGAGGGGGAGGAAGAATTCAAACACTGATGCCACATGGCATTGGTAAATTTCTAAATAAGGGATGCTAGGCTTTGCTTTGTATGGGAGGCCTTGTCATACCCTCCTTTATGAAAGTCAGTCTCCCTGTTCATTGGTATGTAAACCACAGTTGTAGTTTTTATGGGGAGACTGTGGCACTTACATCAGCAGCTCTCAACCTCTAGTCTTTGAGTTATTATGGACTTCAGTTCCTTGAAGACCCAGAAAGCATGGACAGTGGTTAGAGATTCTAGAAGCTGAAGTCCAAAACATCTGGTAGAAGAAAGATTAATTACCAAAGGTTAAGAGCCATGGCAGTTTAGGCACTTTTTACCTTATGTGCCAAAGGAATTCTCCCAGATTAAAAGGAGACCTTTTTTTCTTTTCAAATGACAACTCCATCAACTCAAAACTCACTCATTGTTTCTGAGTAAAAGTCACTGTTTCCATCAGCAGTGGAAGCAGCGGCTGACAGTATGTACATTTTTAGACACGGTAGATAGGAGCATTCAGCAACTCTGCTCATGATGACCTTCTCCCTGAGCCACCTACCTGTTTTCTGTCTAGGTGCCTGCTCCACAGCCATTCAATGATCAGGAGATGGTGGAAGAGGACAAGTGTCATCCAAATAGCCAGGTGGCTCTGCTCCTAAAGTCATCTATGGGAAGAAAAGGACATTCTACTACACCTGCTGGAGACCCTTTGGTAGACCAGAGATCATCTTTCTGCAGCCAGCAGCATAAATACAAATGGCTGTTTTTTAACTGCCCCTCTTCCTCCCACCTGTCCTCCCCCCTTCTTCCATCCCCACGCTACTAAATTGATGTGCAGAAGGGTACCCAGCCAGAAAATAGATAGATTGAGCATGTAGGGAGATGGGAATGAAACTAAATTTGATGGAATTTTCTTGATCTGTCAATGTGATGCAGGATTCTAGTGAGTATCTACTGCTTATGGTGACACATTCTTTGATAACATCTCATTTGGATGAAAGTGAGGAAATGGAAATGGTTTAGAAATTCCAGTGGGTCCAAAATGCTGCAGCCAGGCTGGTGACTAAGAACAGTAACAGGGATTATGTAACTCCTCTGTTGAAACTATTTCATTAGTTCCCAGTCTGTTTCTGGGTAGAATTCAAAATGCTGGTTATGACCTTTAAGGCTCTAGATGGCTTGAGTCAAGACTAACTTAAGGACCATACCTACCTATATGAACTTGTCTGAGTTCTAGGATCTTCGCAGCAGGGTTTTCTCTCCTCCCCACCACCTTCACAGGTGTTGTTGGTAAAGACAAAGGAGAGAGTCTTCTCCCTATCAAGGTAAGTTTGATTAGCCCCCTTCCTTCTCTATTTTCTCCAGCTCTCTTTTCTCCTTTCTATTTAGGCAAGCCTTTGACTGATTTTACTCATGTGGCAGAGTAGTGTTCAAAGAGGTCTGCTTCTGTTTTTGCTTTGCATGCTTTTAAATCATGCTTTAAATGTATTTTAAATCTCTTTTTAACTATATATTTTAAATAGTCTTGATGTTTAACTGTTTTTTAACTACTTTGAATAGTGCATTTTTAGTTAAACTGTAATTTTAAATTTTGTAAACTGCATTAGGTTCCTTGGCAGGAGGAGAGTGGGATAGAAATTGAATAAATAAATAAATAAAGGGCCTGTTCTTCATTAACAGAAAGAAAGCAGCGGCTGGTGGCTTCCCTGTTAGTAGGCTGTTGAATCCACTCCAGGTTTCATCCTAGATCAGTGGTTCTCAACCTGTGGGTCCCCAGATGTTCGTGGACTTCAGCTCCCAGAAGCCCTGAGCATTGACCATAGTGGCTGGGGCTTCTGGGAGCTGAAGTCCACGAACATCTGGGGACCCACAGGTTGAGAACCACTGTCCTAGATTTTAAAGGAGCTTTCCATGGTGCTGAAACTCTTCAAGCCTTTAGTTTGGACTAAAACCTGAAAAAGTTCAAATTAAAAAACAGACTAAAAGTTCAGGTTAAAGTACTAAGCAGTAGATTTACTGCCCTACTGACATGGGAACCACCACAAACCACCACTTCTATCCACAGGCATCCACTACCATGGATGGAAAGCCACTCCTTCTGTCCATAGCATCTTGTGCAGGCCCCTTTCCTTGGGAATCAGAGCTTCAAGACTCCAGTCCATTCCTGAGCTTGACAAATATACTCAGCTCAAACAGAAACTGGCAGGTCGATACTGCAAACAAGCTGCTTCTGCAAATGTATTTTAATTACCTCAGTGGCAGTCCCTGAAGCTCAGAGACCAGCAAAAGCAGCATAATTAATTATCTGGTGACTGTATATACACTATACGTGCCAAAGGTACTTTGCCTTGTTTGCAGCACGAAAGGACAACAAAGGTATTGATCATGCCAGACATCCATCCCACCCTTAAGGGGATTGGTAATTTTAGCAAGCCACACAAAGGCCGTATTGGACTTGTCATGGTTTCATGCTTTGTTTGTAAGCAGAGCTAAAGCAGATTAACTGAAACTCCATTCACAGGGGGAAGGGAAGCAGTGTAAAACAAAACTGACTCTCCAAATCCCCGTTAAAGCTCTGTGGGCTTTGGCCCAGAATTCACTCAGATGGAACTTCCCCACTCAGTACTGTGCTGTTTAATTGATGCCCAGAGGTCTCCTCACAGGCTGTGGGTATTTAGGGATATAAAGCTGATTTTCATTCTTTAAACTGAATTGGGGAGGGAGAGGAGAGCAAGAGAGCCATTCACCCAGCAAACCTAGGACCTAGAACAATGCAATATAATATAATTAGGAGTACAGGGATGTCTCAAGGTTAGAGGTTTGAATTCTCCCACTCTCACACAGACACACACATGAACAGAGTCACCACACTTACTTCATTTTGAGCAATATAAACTTTTAGAATCAGCATTACTGATTAAAATTAATATATACAATTCACCCATTTAGGCACCCTCATTTAACTTACATACATACTCACACACTCACACAAAACATTGTTTCATTTCAACAGCCAAACTATACATTCTACAAGGAATATGTGACCTTCCAGATGTCATTGTACTGCAACTGTTTCCAGCTGTTGCCAGCATAGCCAATGATGAGGGATCCAGATTATCATAGTCCAACAACCTTCCCATCACTACACTACATGGTTTGAAGACAAGTAGATGGACTGAAAGGAACGAGAAGAAATCAGTTTAGAAAATTCTTCGATGTATCTAACTATACGGTGTGAGTGGAACAAAACTGGAAAGTCAAACAAGTAATATAGTGGAGAGGGAATACGGTGGAGTGTATCTCTTCTCAGAACAGGAGTTCTCATCTCATGTCCAACGGCACCAGGATAATTAATGGACCCTAATTCCTCTGGCACAGTAAGATTTTCAATATGAACTATTGTTTGTGCCAAATCTTCCTAGAAAAAAGAATGAGGAAAATAATTAAACAGGATCTAGAAATCAGTTTTTTTCTTTTTTAAGGGATTCCCTACTTTATTCTAAAAGTTTAAATGACTATTCTACCTGTAAATCTGCTTGCATTTTTAAAGAAAAAGCCAACAGTTGCTTTCCAACTACTTGAAGATTTATTTCTTAAAGCACAATGTGCTTTAAAAGGTAAACCTGAGAAGTGAAAGGTAAGCATCATCAAGTTTAATGAAGCTTACTTCCAGGAAACTATGCACAAAATTTTACTCATGCTGAGCCTAATAAATTGGATATCATGTTACAAACAACTGCTCTTCAGTGGCCTGGAGCTGTACACACTGTCATGATGAGGCCCCACATGTTGAAATTTACCACAACACCTCTGTATCAAATAAAAATAAAATATATGTTTTTAGCATACAACAATCTTTATCATAGTTTCATAATTCAAAGAACAGCAGATGGTACTAGGTGTGAGGTCCAGATCCACAAAATGATTTCAAAACCTTCAGTTAAGAAGAAAGATGGAATAGTTTGGAACTGACTATGCATGCAGACAGCTGGAGAAGACCAAAGTAGCCATTTAATCCATTTCTAGAAGTCAGTGGAACACTGTATGAGGCAGATAAGAGGAAGTGAGCCTTGTGTTTGTATTCTGCAGGACTATGGGCTGTTGCTTTATTATTTTTTTTATTAATTGTAGAAGCCAAGTCTTAGTAAAGACCATATTGTGTTTAACAAGTTTGTAGAACACTGTGTGCCAGAAGGGAAATGACTTCTGAGGATTCTTTTTTCCTTTTCATACCAAAACCAAAAGTGAGGCAGAATTATTTCACAGTTTTGTTACTGAGGTGCCAAGGTTGAACGAGACATATAACTTTGGAGAGTTTATTAATTTATCAGTGAGGGACTAGATGGTCCTAGGGCAGGATAGATCACTGTCAACTGAGACGCAAATTGTTAAAAGCGAAAGATGTGCCTTTGAAAAGTCAATTGAAACATTGCAAACAACAAAAACCATCCAAAAGATTTATCAGAAGGAAGGAGGGGGTTTTTTGCTACTTTGGTGAGTAGGATTATTACTTCTGGTAATTATAATAAGTAAGAGCAAGGTAAAGGTTACAGATAAAAGTAGAATAATTGACATACCCTAGCACTGCTGGAACTGTGGGGAAAATGCAACATATACCAAGAACATACAGTCTTCAAATAAAATAAAAGTGGGAAGAAAAGCTGCAGAAAGCTTACACATCGGTGCAGGGGCACCCAGGGGTTTCCATGGCAAGGTGAAGAAAAGCCACACTGACTGTTATTACAGACTTTAATGGAACTCTCCAAAGTACTGAACCTATTTGAAGGCTAGGGTTCAGCACTTTGATAGTTCCTTTGGAGTACATAATCCAGAACAAGTTCATAACACTCCTGACACAGAGCTCACCAGCCACTACTGCAGTGTTACAGGAAGAGATTAACTCTGCCTCAATTAAAAATGAGTTCTTTGTCAATGTTACTGTAGAGTTACCATCACCAAAGTACTGGGGCATTATGTTACTTTTGGATGTTCTTGTAATGAGTTGTAGACAGGAGACTAGCACACAAAGAAATGCAGCCTGGCATCCTGTACTGCAGTTATAAACTCATAGCCTAAAATTGAGGATCCATAATCACTACACATTCATTTATAGCACATATTCACAGTCATGGCACTATTGGCATAATCATAAATATCCTTGAAACTCACCTTAAACTCCAGGGAGCCACTCTAAATTATGAAGTTCTTTTCTTCTGATAATCAGGGTGCAGCACAGGGATATTTCCAGCGCCTCCTGCCAGTAGATGATGCTGTGACAATCAGAAGCAAGACCCCTGTCACAATTCCTCATTGCACCTCAGATTGCTGGTGTGCATGCACTAGAAACATCATCCTGCTGCACTCTCATCACAAGGAGAACAAGCATCCATTACTCAGAGTAGATGCTGGCTGTTAAGGTAGGTTTGGGAGAGTCAGGCCAGGAGAAGATAGAATTTTTTGTAACTGATAATGAGACACCTCTATTATTTATTTAAAATATTTATGTACTAATTGCCATGTACAGAATTGGTTCAGAACTACATGTACAAAATTGATTCAAAACTACAAGCAGATTAAAGTACAATCAGCAGTAAAATATCAAAAATATCAGTAAGCCAAAATATCAGATACTGCAAGATCATCAAGACATCATGAATATATCTGTCATATTTCACAGGGAGAAATTCCAGAGGCAAAAAAGATTCTCTCCCTGGTTATGGTCAGATGTTTGTGTGCACGTATTGAAACCACCAAAAGGCCCAGTCCCCAGAGTCAGTGAGCAGGCTGACATGGGAGAATGGCTTTTCCAGGTACTTTGGCTACAAGTCGAACCTGGTTAGATAATGTTCTAGCAACCAGTGCAGTTCCTTGAACAAAGATGTAACATACTCATGTCAGGTTGTGCTTGCTTAGGGAAATGAGTCCAAAGAAAACAAGAAAACCTCCTTACAACAATGTCTCTACTTAAGCCTGTCTCCTTGATCTGCTAACTCTAGAATGTTTTCCTCAATCCTGGAACATCAAAATGATCTTCAGGTCCCAAAAGGTTGCCCAGCCATGATGTAGCCCTTGGAAAACCAAACAAGTGATAACATAAAAGATCAGTTCACCGAGGTATTTTTTGAGTAAAAGGACAAAATGAAAATGGAATAGACTATAGAACTAACTACCTCAAATAGGTCAACTGTATGGGTGCACAGAAATGTTCTATCGTGAGATTTAAAAGTGAGCAGCATAAATTAGTAGATTTAAGAACTGTAGGAAATGCTGGCAAGCCTACTGCATAGATCAACTCATCAGTGATAGTTGAAAAAAGGACCAGTCTCTGCATCCTTTCTTTTAGACCATATGACCCTGAGTCATATCATTCTTTATTGCATTTGCTATGAGTCTGAGCCTCCTGCATGGTTTAAGAGTCCTTTCTTTCAGTTAAGGTTGTTTTCATTGAAACTTCAGTAAATATCCTGTAGTACCCATACCTGCCCAAGAAGCAAGGCCTGCCGTTCATGGTTTTCCAACAGTTTGTTTATAAGACAAAAGGGTAGAAGAGGTAAAATAAGATTGTGCAGTGTTTTTCCATGAGGTGAACAAAGAATATACTAAACCACCCCCAAGGGTTGCTGTCAAAACATTCTGTTTCTTCCAAAGCCATTGTTTGTCCTCCTGTCAGGATGGAGGGTGTGTCAGAATATATCTATGGCTCATAAGTGCTGCTGATGAGCAGCCCTGCAGCTCTTATGCTGATGGAAAGACAGCAAGACTCAGAACTGTTGCTAGGTTTCTCTAATGTTCCTGCCCCCAGTGGAGAGAGTCAAATACCAGCATAGTTTTGTAAACAGTTCTCATCCAAAGTTTTGCTTTTTTTTCTTTTTTGTGCACATAGCATTTCTGTTTCCTACAAAATCTCCTCACTCTTACCCTTTCCCTATTTTTGTCCCCACAATTGATTTTGTCTACAAAATCTAAAAGTCTTAGCACTTTGAGGAAGCAAAATAATTACAGCCCCCAAGCAAGAGGTCAAACTTTTGTTTCAAACCTCTAGTGGGGCTAACAGATTCTTGCTATGTTGTTGACTGCTTTGCTTTGGGAACGAGCTACTGAGAGTGTTATTCATGCTAAGTGTTCACCACCAATATAAGCAAAAAATGGAATCTAACTGAAGCATAAAGCATTTGGCCAAACCTGTAAAACACGGTCACTAGCAACTTGGATTTGTCTTGCTTAACTCATGTGATAGGCTTTCATTCTGCCTCAGTGATTTCATTGCCTAGTGAAGCCTTCTTGGTAAGCAGGATAAATTTGGTGCCTAGTTCCAATAAATAGGATTCATTCCACTACTTTTAGAATGGGAAGCTTACAAGGGGAGAAAAAAGCTACAAGCATATAACAACCCCCCTCAAAAAGAAGGGTAGCTGAAAAGCTAAGTTGTATGGAAGAGTGTTATCCCTTTTGAGGTGTTTCTCAGGGCCAAGCTGCATGTTATGTTCTGTGTGCATCATGCAGCTACACCTCTTGTTGTTGTGTAGTACATAGAAATCAAAGGCTTATCTCTTCCTATGTGGCTATGGGCATTAGTTTAGAAGAAAGTTTATATTGGCACCACCAATAGCAACTATTTTACAAAGCCCCCAAAGTGCTTGGGAGGGGGTACAGCTGGAGCAGGAAGCAATAAGCCATCCCTCTCCATGGACCTGATTATGGTAACAATCCATTCTTCTTCTCCCCATACATATGCATGTTGTAAAGTAAAGCAAAACAAGAGACATAGCTACATGCTCTGCATTAAGTGTGACATCTAATTTGGTCCACAGACAGAGGCTGGGATTCTATAACAGTGTACCACTCATGCAATAGCCCACTTCTTGCCATTTGGGCAGGGATGCAGTAGTACTGCCAACAGGAAGAGAAGGATGCCAGCTCTGAACTGTTCCTGGAAGCCAGGCATTCAAGAAAAATGCTGCTCAGAGCCAACAGAGGCTCCCTCCTGTCTCCATCAGCAACCCCTTTTTCCTTCTTCCCTTACTGCTACCACCACCCTGGCCAGCATATGCATAGGATCTTGAGTACTATCTCTAAAATATTGCTATAGGTATGTGAGCCAGCATGTAGTTGTTGGAATTTTGGACTAGGACTCTGCGAGACACTCCCCACTCAGCCTTAGGCAAGTCATGTCCTCTCAGCCTGAGAAGAAGGCAGTGGCAAATCTCACTTGAACAAATCTTGCCAAGAAAATACCGTGATAGGTTTACAATCTCCATAAACTGGAAATGAGTTCAGGGCACACAATAATGACCTAAACAGAATATACATCATAGTCCTTCCAGTCTATTTTTGCCAGCCTCTGTTTCTAGCTCTAAAGAAAAGTAGACCTCCTTGACCTTCTAGCTGAGCATCTATTACCAATAGCAATGTTTCTGTGCCTATACTCACTGGCTGTTCATTTCATGTTTGCAGATTTCCTGTTAATTTGTTCCACCACATTCCCTCTTCATGACTCACTCTGACCTGCAGCTATTTTCTCTTCCCTCTCCCATTACACCATGTACTTGTTTATGGATAAATATTACAAGTAAAGTTACTTTTATATGTTTTACAAGGAAGACTATGCTCATTTATTTCTCATCCAGAACCTTTGGAGGATAGATAGACATGGGGCTGGTTATTGTTCTGCTTCTGCATTGTCAGTTTTGTCATTTTGCTTGTAAGATGCTGTACGATCTGCCACATTTCTCAACACTGTCTTCCTTACCTGGCCAATCAAACAGTTTATTGTATCTCTGTAAAATGTGAAATCAATCACTTCTTTTAAGCTGGAGGTTAGTTCCAGCCCTTGAACAGTACACAGTGCTGGCCTCAATCTATTCCTGATATTCAACCAAATCAGGTGTAAACAACTTCCAAAGGTCAGAAAGGTATATGCAATCTTGCCTACCATTGCAGTTACCATTAGCATCCACAGCAATCTATGGCAGCGATCTGTGGTTCAATAGGTTGAACCACAGACCTTCAGATCTTCACTTGGGTAGAAGGAAGAAGAAGAACTGAGATTTTCTGGTGGTTGGGCACTGGCAACAGGAACACTTTAGAGGCAGACTTAGATGACAGGATTGCCAATAAGGAAAGAGAAATTAATCAAAACACTGTCCTCCTCTAAGTAAAAGCTTGGTTGGTGTGTTCATATTCTTCTTCCTTCTTTAAAACATGTATATGTGAGTTTGTGTGTGCATGTAAGAGAGACAGACAGAGATGGAGAGACTGAGAAAGAATATGAGAGAAAGCAAGAGAGAGAGAGAGATCCCTCACTGAGTGATTTTGATTTTCGGGTCATCTCAGTAATGTAATGTAGAACACAAAACTGGCCTGGGGGATGGATGTTGCTCACCTTTGGAGCAAAGAAAGATATTAATAAGATGGAATGGATAAAAAGAAAATAATAACCCAGTTTCATATAATATATATAATATACCTCAAGTAGCATTTTGTTGTGCTTTCCTGAAGGCATTTTCACCTCTAGATTATTGCTGAACAGCAGAAAAGATGTAGGTATGTCTTGTCTTTGGGTAAGGTGTGAACCCAGCAAGTTCATATCCCACCCCAAGGCAAGTTCGGGAGTTATGTTCTACAGAGTCTGGTAGGCACTTAGCCATTATCTCCTACAGTCTTTTTGGTATGCCTTGGCTGTTGACACTTTGACATTTAAGCTGGTGCCTTCCTGCTGAGGCAGATTTTATACTGCTCTGGGTTTGTAGGAAGCAAGTGAATTGACTGCATCCCTGCTCACAGGTTGCTTGAGTGAGTATAATTGTTGCCATTGAGTACACATGGATACAGATTGCTGCTACTAAAAGAGATGAATATAATTAAAGTGACTTCTATTTGCCAGTTGATACAGTTTTGGGAAAGAGTGGTTAAAGTGTTGTCTGTGTCCCACACTTGGACCACTAGGGATTTAAAAAATGAAAAGAAGTGTCTATAAATTTTCTAGAGGTGCTGAATAATTTTTGCTATGGTTTTGCTATGGACCCTAAAATGGGCCTATAATACATACATACATACCTACGTACCTGTGTGTGCGTGTGTGAGTGCATGTGTGTGCGTGCACACACACACACACACACACACACACACACACAGTTGGTCCTCCATATCCACAGATTCTACATCCACAGATTCAACCAACCACAGCTTGAAAATATTTTTTTTAAATCCAAAAAGCAACCTTTGATTTTGCCACTGTATATGAAAGACACCATTTTACTACGCCATTGTACATAATGAGACATGAGCATCCACACATTTTGATATTCACGGGGGATGCTGGATACCAAGGGCCCACTCCGTGTGTGTGCACGCACGCGCGTAAAACCAGGATGGGAACAGGATGTGACTTCTCATCATTTTCTATCATCTTCCTATCATTTCCATGCTACTTGGAGTGTATTTAGGGAATATGGGAGCAATAAATAAACAAACAAGTAAATATAAAAAATGTTTTAAAAAATAAAGTGAAACTGGAGTACAGTGAGGGGTAGCCCTCTAAGTTCTCCAATCTCCTGGCCTCCCATAATAGTCCTCCCCTGGTTTATGGTGTGGTCTAGCCCCCATCATGCCCAGAGGTCAGAAAATATCACTCATATTAGGAATTTCCCATGACATCAATTGAATCCTTAATATTCTACTTCTTTTTTTACCAGACCCACTATAACCTGCTCCACCATCACTGACATGATTGTAAGATTGATGTGAGCCTTTCAGATGAGCATTCAGTGGCCCTTCCCATCTTTCCAGGCTTGTGTGTGGTCTGCTGGAGATGAGTACATGAAAGTACTTTTATACTTCAGGCATGTAAAACACATCAAGTCTCTATTTTAATTTTAATCAAATTAGATTTAAAAAATCAAACTTTAATTGCTAATTAAATTTTAGTTACATTAGCTTAATTTAATTTAAATACCACCTTTCTTATTTACTACCACCATGGTCTTTTCCTACACATCTACCACAGAGAAATCCCTAATTTTGTACTTATTGCTGATTGTACTTTACTTCCCCATTCCATTCTCTTATTTGGAAAAGTAAGAGGTAGACAACTATTTTTGAATGGTTCTGTGACCTCAGGAATTCTGGTTTAAAATATAATTCAATAATTAACAATAATTTTAAAATAAATTTAATCACTTAATGATAATGCAAGCCTAACATTTTTGCATCCTCAGCTTACAGAATTCAGTTTTCCAGCTTTTATCAAAAACACTTATATAGCCTGCTGCTCTTGTTTGTTTTTGTCCTCTGAAATTAAATGGAACATTTTTTTTCTTTCTTGTACTTCTGGTTTCTATGTGCCCGATATTATTTTATACTTTTCCTTTTCATTATTCTTAGTGCTGTTGGTATGCTTATCAGACAACTTACGGTTATTTTTTTGATATTTTATTTATAAAACAGAAAAGAACAAGACATTTCTTGACCCTGGTTTCTCCTTTTTCTTCAGTTCACTAATCATGCATATTTTTTTCTCCCTCTAAGAAGAAATACCTGGGAAATGTAACTGATTTGGCACAATCATTAAATTTTTAATACAAAGATAGGATTAGTTGCTGTTGACCTTATGTTCCTAAAATAACCTTTATACCAGCCCTGTCCTTCCACTGTACACAATGTCTAATCATGCTTGATTCAGACTGAGTCATAAAAAGGCCTCAAAGCAAGCACCAAGTCTCTCTCTCTCTCTCTCTCTCTCTCTCTCTCTCTCTCTTGTGTGTGTGTGTGTGTGTGTGTGTGTGTGTGTATGCAACACTGCAATGGTTCTTTACCTTTCGCCTTCCACCATTTGGACAACTCTAAAAAAACCTCAGCTAGAATGGCCAATGGACAGGGATTCTGGGAGCTGAAATCCCTAACATCTAGGTGGTCAGAGGTTGAAGGTACCTGCTATGGTACATATTCTCTCATCCCCCATATACTGTCATCCCCTGTGGTCAAGATAAGAAATATCTTTTAGAAAGATCATCCCCCCAGCCATCGCTTCTACCTTTACAAAAGCTAGGGATGGAAAAATGGTTGAAAAGCTTGCTTTTCAAGTACTGGTTTTTAAGCAGAGGCTGGATGGCCATCTGTTGGGAATGCTTTGATGGGTGTTCCTGCATGGCAGGGGATTGGACTCAATAGTCCCTGGGATCTCTTCCAACTCTATCCTTCTATAATTCTATGATTCGTTGAATCTTGATGAGAAGAATCCTAGACTGATGCAGATCTTCATAGCCTAGAATTTATCCTGTGCAAAATTTTCATGTATATTACTGTTTCCTGTGTAGAAAATTCTGTTTTCTGTGCAAATTAATGATCTGCAAATTTTGTGCAGAATAAATCCCCAGTTAAAGCATTTTCTACACAGAAAACAGCATTATCTGTGCAAATGCTGTTTCTTTTGCACAATATGTTGTTTCCTGCCCAAAAAAAATGCTGTTTTCTGCATAAAACAAACATACACAAATTTTACACAGAATAATTCCTGACTTGTAAATAAGCTTTGAAAAATTTTTGGTTTTGAAAACTTTCTTGCAGCAGGAGTAAAATTGTTACTCATTGCTTTCTTCAAGAAGAAAATTAGAATTCCATCACTAGAAAAATTAATGTTTTTATTCAGAGGGCTTACAGTTTAGCTCAGCATATGTGCACCCTGGTCTATGAGGTTACTTTCTAGATTCTGATGACACTCCTTATCAAGAGTCTCTGACCATAATTTTCTTGAATCCAGCACAATAATCTTCCAATATGACACACCAGGAGACGCATTAGAAATATCTACATATTGTGTTGAGTCACCTTTAATTAATCTTTTAAGGAAATTCTCATATGTTCTATAGCCAATTGTATTTTTGGCAAGTGCTAACAATTATTTAAAAGTAGGCAGTTTCTTACTGGAACCATTAGAACAAGGTATCAGATACTAAGTGAAGTTATGTTGAGTTTCTTTAAATTTGTTGTTGTTGTTGTTTTACATTATTTTATTGAACCCTCCTATGTTGTAGAAATGGAATGAATATGCTTTCAATTCACTTGGCATTGTATGCCTTGTATGTCTTGTGGTTAGTGGACTGGAAAAAATTATATAAATAACAATCAGGTAAGAAAAGAAATGCTGCTTATTGTAGCCAAAGACACACAAATGAAACGTAAAATTAAAGCACAGAATACAAAGATGCATTGAAAACTAGTGGTATTGCCAAGCTGTCTAAAACACCAGATACTGTAAACTCAAAAAAGGCAGGGCTAGGAGAGGGAAGGGAGATAGACATATAAATGCTACACTATATGCAAGAACGCTGGTTTCAGTATATTGAAATAATTGGTTCAGAGGCTGAGGTTTTAGATAATGCTTACAAACACCCAAATATCTCCATTTAAGGGGTAAAAGAAATCAACACATTATGCCTAGGGGCCAAATGGGATAAACTGTTCACAGGAAGAGAGAAGGCAGCATTATTGTAATGGCAGTCTGATAATCTTTTTTTTTTTTAACAGCACTGTGCAGCTTTATTAAGTTACCTGCATACAGTAATATCTTAAGACCAATAGATTCTGAAGTGTAACAGATTCAGCACGAACACTGCACTACATATTCCATTCTCAAATATGTCAGAGCTGAATACAGCACTAGCCATCTGATGTCTGATAATCATTTGACCATCTGATCATTTGAGTTTACAATACTCTATGGAAAAAAATGGATAGTGTGAAGGGTGGCTCTAGAAGACAAGCTCTTCATCCCACCCCCACCCCCACCCCCACCCCCACCCCTTTTTTAATGAAAGGCACTTTTCAGAGAGTTGGGTGTTTTTTCCATGTTATCATAATGCTTGTGTGTGTGTGTGTGTGTGTGTGTGTGTGTGTGTGTGTGTGTGTTCGTGAAGAGAAATGAAGCATACTAGTCCCCAGAGACAACAGATCCAAACTTAAATCTACCTAAAGCCTCCAGAGATTCAGTTTTGGGAAAGCAGACAGTCTGGAACCAAAAGAGACACATTTCTGTGGAAAACATCCAGTGTGCAGAGGTAGAGAATAAGATGAAGAGACTGACATTTCCATCTTCTCATACTTAGATGCAATGTACAAGGGACATTCTAATCTCTGTGATGCAGAGGAAGAATGGTGACAGTTGGTTCCTCTTTCCTAATGCTAGCAATAGTGTGGGGTTTTTTTTCTTTTAAAGAAGGCTAAAATGATGTTCAGGCCCTATAACCATCTAGTGCCTGTAGGTATCCTTCTGAAAATGCTATCACTTTCTGGCCTGTGGACGCCTCAATGATGTATGTCATTTCATTCAAACTGCTCAAGAAAACCTACGAGGAGGGAGACAGAAGTGAAATGCACACCCTATGTGTATTTTTAGGACTCTCATTTGAACCACTGTAGTAACTCTTCTGAAATACTACAGGTTTGTTGCTTAGGGCCACATCTCTGCTGTGTGTCATTTCCATAGCAATGGCATGGAAGGAACATAGGACTTTTAAGACACAATTCATGAAGAAGCAATGAGATCATGACAGAAACAGAAGGAGAAGATTACAAAAAAAAAAAAATGGAGGAGAAAGAGGAGGAGAAGGACGATGAGGAGGATGAGACAAGGACAAGGAGAAGGAAGAGCTGTTAGCTGCCTAAGACTGCAGTAGAGCTTAGAACAATGTGAGGGAAAGGGAGAGCACATTCAGCAAAAACAAAACAAACACAAGCCTGAACCAAAGACAAGAGAGAGGGGGTTGTTACTAAAGAAGAGCATGCTCTGGTCAATAAATGACCATTTTGCAGAACTTGAGCATATTATTCAAGGCCTCCCCCGCCGTTTTGCTGTACCCATGTCCTGTAGGTCTCACCTGCAAAAGCAGGATTACTCTGCTTCCTCAAAGACCTTTCCCCTGACACAAACTGTCTTGTGTCAGTTTGTTCTTAGTTTCTTTTCATTAAGAGCCTGAATTCCTGATTCCAGAAATGAGCTAGATCAGAAGTAGTTGTGTTTTCTAATGAAATGCATCAGTGTTCTGCCTGCCAATTGTACATCAAGGAAATGTTTGTGCTGGGACTCCAGATCATTTGAAGCTTATTCTTTGGCCTTTTCCACACTATACTGTTATAGTGTTATTATTCCACTTTCAATATCCTATGGAATCCTGGGGTTTGCAGTTTAGAGAGGGGCCTCAAAGGGCCAACATGTTAGTTCCCTTCAGGGTACGTATACTACGTTCTTACTCAATGTACTGACTCAGCTATTTCAAAGTTTTGTGCAGATAAGGGCCATTTCTGCACTAGACTGTTATAGGGGTATTTAGAATTCTCAGCCAGAGAGATCTTTGGCCCCTCCCTGAACTGCAAACCCCAAGATTCCATGGGATGTTGAAAGCGGAATAACAGCACTATAACAGTCTAGTGTGGAAATGGCCTTCTTTTTCCCTATTGTAATTTGAATTTGGCTGGTTAGTTCTTGTTTTAAGTAAAAAATAAATTATACCACCCAAAATCCACTTCATGAAAATAAGCAGAAATTGGTTTTGTAAAAAAAAAAAGTTCACAAACCTTTAATGTGAAATATACATTTCTTTTTGGTATGGGACACAGCTTGTCCATTCAGAAATGAGGCTTCCCCCTTCTGTGTCTCCAGTTTATTATTTATTCATTCATTCATTCTGATACTGTCACTGGAAAGTGTAGTGATCTAAGTATTTGTTATTGTTAACTGCTGTCAGATTGGCTTCAACTCATAGAAAAGCAATCAATGTCACCAAGATGCCTCGTTATTAACAGCTCTGCTAAGGTCTGCAAACTCGAGGTGTGGCTTCTTCGAGGGAATTTATTGAACTGTGATGCTGTCTTCTTCTTTTCCTACCATGTTCAATATTACCAAACAGTTTCATATTTTTAGGGAGTCATTTTATCTCATGATATGTCCAAAATATGATAGCCTCAGTTTGATCATTTTGGCTTCTAGAATCATAGATTCATAGCATCATAGAATCATAGAGCTGGAGGAGACCACAGGGGCCATCGAGTCCAACCCTCTGCTATGCAGGAACATCCATCGAAGCATTCTCAACAGCCTGTGCTTAAAAACTTTCAAAGAAGGAGAGTCCACCACACTCTGAGGCAGCATATCCCACTGCCGGACAGCTGTGACCATCAGGAAGTTCTCCCTGAGGTTTAGGTAGAAACTAGCGATCTAGGAAATTCTAGGAATCTAAGTATCCTAAGAACTAAAAGGAAGCATATATATATATATATATATACATATATACATACATATATATACACACATATATATGCATGCAGATGCCGTACTAGTGAAGCACAAGTGAACAAACAGCACGCCCTTCAACTGTCCCAATTTGGCAAGGACAGTCCCAATTAATTCTCTGTTGTCCAACATTTTCAGATGTTCTGTCCAACATTTTCAGATGTTCCTAAACTGTCCCAGTTTCTCCCTTATCCTCCCACTTTCTCCCCTTGAATTCAGCTTACTTCATTTGCTGAAAACTGAGTTCAAAGTTCAAAAATAGTTTGCATTCAGTCAGTGACAGAGCTTGGAGTGTGCGGAAGGGGAGCAGGAGGGGGCGGGGCTACGGCACATGGGGCATGGCTGCAGTGCATGGGAGCATGGCCAGGACACGTGGGGGTGTGGCCAGGGAGCGCAGGGTGTGGCTATGGGCCAGGACACCCAAAAAACATTGTCACCTGGGGCAAACCGCCCCCTGCCCCCCATCCCTACGCAACTGCATTCAGTTAGCTCTGAAGGAGACAAAAGACAGGAGAGAGTGGAATTCTGCCTTCCTAGTATGCTCAGCAAAAGCAAACTTCTACAGCCTGTGTGTTCTTCCTCATTACTAACTTTTGCCATCTTAACCACACTCTAATGTTGCTTGGCCACACATGTCTCAGTTTCTATCTGTGAAGTGTTAGAGAGTATGAAACAGACAAGGGTCAGCATACTGTAGTAGCTCAAGTGTTGAATTAGGACATCAGGGGCTCACTGGTACTACTTAATCTGCCATGGTGCTGTCCAGTGGAATCCTGGGACTGGAAACTTGGAGGAGGGGCATTTAGAATTCTAGCCAGATTGGTCCAGTGCCTCCCCAAAAACCACAAGTACCAGTATTCCACAAGACAGAAACATGTCAGTTAAAGTGAAATACTAGCACTATCATTGCATATTGTGAATAGACCAAAGCAACTATGCTTCAAATCCCTGCTCAGCCATGGAAACCTACTGGATTGCCTATAGCAAGTTGCACTCTCTCAGATTCAGAGGAAAGCCATGGCAACCTCCACCCCCTCCCTCAAAAATAAAACCCCAAATCTTTCCAAGAAGAGTCCATGGTAAATTTACCTTAGGGTCATCATAAGTTGGAAACAACTGGCAGGCACATGACAATAATAACACAACAGTGAAACACACATTCATAGCAAAAGAAATTGAAAGCAACCACCTTGTTTGAAAATCAAAGACTAAGGTTGGGGAAAGGATTCGCTGTGCTGAAAAAGAAAGCAATTGTAGGCATATATCATATGAATAGCAAAGTGAAAAAGCTACCTAGCATGTTGGTTGTATGTGTGGGCTAATGAGACCTCCTGCTATACCTGCTATAGCAGTTACGTGTTTAATGGTCTAGTTCCAGCAATCCATCATGCTTAAATCAGCAGGATAAGTGAAATCTCTCTGGAGCCCAAAGGGAAAAGGCAGCAGCCGGCTGACCTTTAAAAGGGAATCATTTTCTGTACAACAAAACCAGGGCAGCCATGAACACATTGTTCTTTGAACAGCAGGAAAATCGGGATGCATATTCTGTCAAAATTCCCAGCTTTAAAGTAGCACTGGCTATTGATCTGCTTCAGCTTAGATCCGTTTCATGCAATTTTATTGATGAGCCTATTTTTAGAGGAGTGGGAGTGTTAAAGAAGGAAAAATGCAGAAATATATAAAATATCCAAAAGTCTGCTGCCGAGGTCTTATCAGTAATAAAAGCTTCTTGTACTGACATCATAATTCTAACTCTCAGTAGGACAGAATTTGGAAAAAAAAAAAAAACCTCTGCTAGTTGGTTTTCTCAGGCATTGTATCAGGCTAGTTGTATTTCTCAGGCATTGTTGGTTTTCTCAGGCATATTTTTGTGGTAAATTTCACAATTGGTGCACATTATAGTTTGATGCGCAGGTATTTATGAATTGGTCCTTAAAGTTCAAACAACCCAGCTAGGCTGTCACGTGGCTTTATTTTAGAGATGCAGCCCTCTAGATATCATTGAACTACAAATCCTAGTACCCCTAGTCAATGGTGAGGAGTGTTGAGAATTGCTGCTGAAAACCTGACCAGTCTCACATTTCCCACCCTTTCATTAAATACTTACTGAAGTATCCACTTGATAAAATATTTACTTATGTTATGTGAACATAGTCCTCCCTCTTCTCCCCAAGATCCTTAGTTGCCATAGTTGTAGGCCTTCAAGTCATTTCTGACTTATGGTGGCCTTAAGGCAAACCTTTCACATGGTTTTCTTGGCAAGATTTGTTTAGAGCAGGTTTGCCTTTGCCTTGACACTTCGGTCTTCAGCCAGGTATGCTGCTTACCATGTATCAGTCACCTAGATTAATATTCTTTACAATCCATCCCAACCTAGCAAAGTTGCAGGATACAATTTCCAAATAACACCAACATTTCATGCTAATGATGGCCTATAAAGCCCTGTACAGCTTGGCTCCATTAGAGCTCTAAGATATTCTGGAGATCCCCTTCCTACCATCTCCTCAGATGGGAAAAAGAGAAAGGGCCTTCTCAGCAGCTGCTCCCAGTCTTTGGGATTCCCTTTGTAAGGTGGCTAGGATAGCTCCCTCCTTGATCTCCTTCTGTTGGCAACAGAAAAGATTCTTGTGCCGCCAGACTTTTAAAAAATAAATGGGATGGATTTTTAGTAATGTGTTGTGCTGTGTTATGGTTTGTGTTGTCTTTTAATGGATGTTAATGTTTAATGTTTTAACTTTATAAACCATTGAACTGCTTTTCAAATAACTTTTTTAATCAATTTTTTTTTTTTGTAGTTTTTAATCTGTGTTGTTTTTGCATATGTTGGTAGATAGCTTGGGTCCCAATATTGGGAGAAAGGTGAGCTATAGAGAAATAAAATTATGACAATGCTGCTGCTGCTGATTTTCTATCCCCACTATCCACAAATAATAAAGGTATTAAATACTTCTTTAGAATAAGACAATAAGAAATAGACCAAAATGCTATTTGTGACATACATGGGTGTGTAGCACAGGGACATCTATGTTTATGTGTAGCACATGCATGAGTTTTGTTTTGCCTTTGACACTGCAGAGGAAATATAGAATGCCTCATCGCACATCATCATCCTCAAGGCAATTTTCAAGTGTTGGAATACACTGTCACAGCCATTTACTGCCTGGGCATCACCACTCTCCCTCCTTCCAACCAGTAAATGGCAGGGGGCACATTTTACGATTTGGAAAGTAGGCATCAAGCAGAGATGGAGAGATAAAAAACTGCAAGGTTAGACTATTACATTTTGCCTACACAGTATGGTATTCTTGCCATAGCGAATATGAAAGATGTGATCCTACGCTGGTAGTTAATCTGACACATAAATAATTACAAGACAGCCAACATGATGTAGGGGTTTGAGCAATGGACTAGGATTTAGGAGGACCAGAGTTCAAATCCCCACTCAGCCATGGAAATCTACTAGGTGAACTTGAGTAAGTCATAGTTTCTCAGACTTAGAGGAAGGCAGTGGCAAGTCTCCTCTGAACAAATCTTGGCAAGAAAATAGATTCAACATAAGTCAGAGACAACTTGAAGGCATAGAGAAGGAGGAGGAAGAGAAGGAAGAGAAATAGTTACTAGAAGTTGTTGCATAATGTATTGGAAAATTACCACAGTTTGGAGGTACTTTGTTAGAATAATGGCTACCATCTGAAGTGACTTACTTTGGGGAGAAACTAGCATTATGTTTCTTTAACCTGTAAGATCAGCAAGTAATGTTTTAGTAGCAGTGACTAATATTTCATACTTCTTATAAACTCTCTGCGGCATAGGAAATATTGCCTTTTTCTTTCATAATAAATGAAATTGCCTGTTAGGGATGGGTTTTTCAATTTTTGAAACTTTTAAGCAGGTCCCACAGTGCACAGCAGTACAAGACCCTGCTGCTTCCAGTTCAAACTAGGCCCAGCAAGGTAATACATAACACATTGCAGTGCTGCTCTTTAGCACAGGACCCATTTAAAAGTTAAAACACCTCCAGCCAGTCACATAGAGCCTTTCTACCCTACACTGTGATAGTGCTATTATTCCACTTTCAACATCCTATGGAATCCTAGGGTTTGCAGTTTAGGGAGGGGCATTTGGAATTCTCAACCAGAGAGCTCTTGGGCCTCAGTAAAGTACAAACAAACCCCAGAAATCCACAGGAGGTTGAAAGCAGCACAATAGCACTATAACAGAGTAGTGCAGAAAGGCCCATAGTATTAATGTTAGAGGTAACACTCCTCAAGTCTGGCTAATGTAATGCATTACTTAACAGCAGGGAAACATGCAACTTTTTCTCTGCCTCCAATGAATGAACAACCTAAATAAGAACAGATGAATGAGTAACAAAGAAATTATTTTTCCAAAATTAGCATTCTGCCCATTACATCATATGTGAAGAATGTAGCTTAGAAGCTGCGGTAACACAAGAGGAATTTCAGCCAACTGAAGGTGTTGGGTTTTTTTTCTGAAAACAGTAAAAGGACACCTTGCTTGCTGACAAAATGTTTTATGTCTGTTTTGTTTCTTGACCTATCTTGTGGCTCATTTAATTAATTACATGTAACAAAACCCTCTTTTTACAAGCAACATTGGGCCTAACAGGGCTCTGCTGTGGGTAACATCTGCTCTGGTTTATTCCAGTTGGTCCTGGAAAGCCTAAGCTAATGACCACAATAATGCATGCTAAACCCTGCACTTGCAACAACCCTGGCATTTTATAAGCTTAGATCACAGAAGTCTAGTAAAAAGAGATAGTAATTTGAACAGATGTGGATATAGAAGACATAAATGACACTATTACCAGCCGGGTTTTGCTGCAGATTTGGTTCCATTTAGCTTTTTCTCTGTATTGTAAATACCCTAGTTAGAAAATTTGCTCTATCTGGACTTGTCGGAACACAAAAGGCCTAGGCTGCCCCAAGAGGTTTTATTGTCTCAGGCAAAACACAACATGGTGACCTCCTAGTACAGAAACCAACCAGTTAGGCAGTTGAACCTTACTGCAACTCTAGTGATGGGATAGGATGCTCCACCACACCCAAGGTCAACCAGCTAATGTCTTAGTGCCAGATAGACATATATAGTCCTGTCTTCCGAGAGACAGGGAGGTCAGGCAGCTCAGGAAGAGTCTGATGCTGGCCTGAGTCCTATTGTTAGTCCCAACTACAGACCCACATTGAATCAATGGTCATTTTATAGGTATTGATTTATCAAGCTACTATTGATTCAATGGTTGCCCTTGAAGATTCATTCAATCAAAAGAATATTTACTGTTGTATAATCCTCAGCTCAAACATGGGGAAATCCACAGAGGCAAGAATTTTGTGTAGTTTTTACCTAGTCAGCTTTTTCATGAAAATCACGGAAGGTCATGCAAAAAAGTAGTGTCTTTCTCTCGCTCTCGCTCTCCCCCCCCATTACTTTCAGAAGCACTTATGGACATTGGTGGTAATGTTGTTTTTGCTAAATTGAGGCTTACACACATTCACATACACATGTACCCACACAAACATGATTTTTGCTCAACATTTTTGTGCAAAAAAAAAAAGCCAGTTTCCTGGAACACATGTGGTTCAATATTTGTCTTGTTTTGTTATTTTTTTGGAGGGGCATGGTACAAAACAGCTCATGAATAACCCTCTTCTCCAACAGTAGGTAGAAAGCTGCAGAAAATATGCTTCCTCTCATGTGACGATGACATAATTGAAGAAGATCTACATTCCTATCAGGAACCAAGAATTTGATTTTTATCTCCAGTATGACCAATAGTAGAGCTAGACTCAACAAGTTCTTGTTGAGAAGATAGATGGAACCTGTGATTTTTTAGTCACAGAATAACCTCAACTGAACAAGAAAAGCACAGCTCCTGAGGAGGTCCCATGTTTCAACGAATGGAAAGCCCCTGCTTGTACATTGGGATCCATTTATTTCAGGTGGATATTAAGGACGCACACCCATGCCCTTTATCTGGGAGAAGGCCCCATTGTCCGCACAGTGTCTTAGGGACCGATCACTGTGCACAATTAGAGTACTATGATTCTGTGTTAACTGCCACGGATCGCTTCTGTAGAATCCTGGGATTTGCAGTTTGGGGACAGTGTTTAGAATTCTCAGCCAGAGAGTTCTATTCCTTCACCAAACTGCACACCAAAGAATTCCATAGGATGCAGCTTTGCAGTTGAAGAAGAATCATAGTGGTACAACTGCATAATGTGGAAAGACCCCTTAACAAACATGCACAATGCACTTAGTAAACATGCAGAGGACATATCTTAAGGCTACAGCTCTATGCACACCTACATGGGAAGAAAAACCCTACTCAAATTAGTAGGACTTACTTTTCAGTAAATGGTTGTACTGTATGATTAAGTTAGAACAAGCTTGTTAGCTAAAATCAGAACAGAAATCCATTTTCCTCCTTCAGTCTTCCTTCTTTAAGTATTCAGTATCAAATATTGTCAAATACTTGATATCCAATTATATTTGAGACTTGATTCCAGTATTTGGTATTTTACAGTGTTTTATAGTTTGACTATTATTATCAGTCTCCAGAGTACTATTCTTAATTTATAAGATTTGATAATTGACCCCTGCTACCTTAGGCATTTATAGGCTTCTGATATTCAGCTTCCCATATCTGATTTGATACTTGAAGGTCAGTTTCTATTTGATATCTCCAAAATGATATTTAAGTCACTATTCACTATTTGCTCATTTAAAATGCATCATTTGAAATCAAATATTCAGTATCAGTGATTGTATAAAACTGAATTCTGGGAAAAAGAAGAAGACCTTGTGTTTAAAAGTGCCTGGATTTGGAAGCTCTGTGCTCTATGCTGAGATATTCACAAACTTCAATGGTTTCACTCATTGAAATAGACATGAATTCTGTACATGCTCAGTGATTATTTACAATGAATGAATATTTTTTTTCTATCCCAGGATTTTTAAATTGGGATAATAATGTTTGTTTATTTATAATGCTCTTTCACCAGATGTCGGAAAATGAACATATACAGTCAGGGACAAAGACAACAAACATAACACAATGGAGTGAAATCTCCAGCACTGCACCAGTCACTACCCACCTCAGCAACTTAAACACAACTCAAAGGCTTCAGATAGTGAATCAAAGAGGAAGGTCTTCAACCCTTCAAAGAAACAGAGGTCCAAAGGAAGACTGTTTCACAAATGTGGAGCCACATCTTGAAAGGCTCACCGCCTTGACAGAGCTGCGGGATCCAGAATGCAGCCTTCATGTTTCCACTCTCGATCCCACAAGCGATCTCTGGCATGACAATCAGAAGCAGGGTCCCCATCACTATTCTTCCTCACACCATAGATTGCTCTGCTGTATCCAGTTTAATAGAACAAGCCCCCATTGCTCCCAGTAGTAGATGCCCAATAAGTCAAGAATGTAGGATACACTGTTGAATACATAGGAATCATGAATATGAATCAGTTACAAATGTATAACTCTAGGTTACACATTAGTAATTGTGATCATCAATACCAGCTCTTATTTTCTAAAAGTTTCTCCAAGCCTGTCTATGGAGGACAATGTTAATTAAGACTTTAAATGTCTCTACTTTTTACCTCACAGGTGAGTTGTTTCTGGTCCTCCAACCACAATTAGGCCTAGCCTGCAAGTGATCATTGGAGCCTAAGTTAAACAACATCTGCATGTCCACAAGTTACCAACTGTCTTTTTAGAGCCATGCTATGTCAGTCAGTCTTTGCCATTGGAAGTTTCTCTTTTGTATGTTCAGTGTTCTCTGCCATCTGTAATGCTGTGGTATAAAAATCTTACAGAAAATAATGTGTCCACATAGAATCCAGCTAAAGTCACTGAAGCAATAATACCTTGTAAACTTCTCTTAAATAAACCCCTCAGTACAAACTACTTGTGACACCTTTAGAAGATGTTCAACCTTAGGTTTTGGTGAACCTTCCTGAAATGGGGCTTCATATTGGGCAGTAACATACTGTCACATGACCTAACTCTCCTGGTTAAAGCTTGGTTGGAACAAGACTGTATATTGGGATGGGGACTTATAGTAGATTCAGGAGCTAGCCTCCTGCCCTGGGGCTTCCCAGGAGCCTGTAAAGACTGTCACACACCCCACCCCAAGAACAGTAGATGTGGTTGGAAGCCAACTTCCAGTTTTGGGAAAAAAAAGTGTTTTTTATATTATCCCATTTACCTCATTTATGTTACCTCCTGCAACCTATTTAAGAGATTATTTACACTTCTGGAGCATTCTAGGAAAGACAATTCACTTTTCTTTGGATCCAGAAAAATTGTAGCCCATGGAATCTCAAGGAATCAAGAACCACAAAAAAGAAAAAGTTTTGGGGACCACATGCAGTCCCCACTGCACATGGTGATTGCAGACAGATACAGGAGCAACAATGACAAGAAGAGAGTCTGAGTCAAAGTCTTACACAGGATGAGATCCTGCATCAGGGTTGCATAGCATAAATCACCACATGCAGAGAAGACATTAATTTTCGCATGCAGCCCTGGGTTTGAATAGCAACACTGGCCCTTTCCGCAGCTTACCTGCGCCCAGCACAGTTGTGCGGGGATCACGCAAGCAGCCTCTTCCACGAGGCTTTTGCGTGCCCACTGCTCCTGCTCCACAGCAGCTGCCTGCTGGCCAGCAGGCAGCATGAGGGCTCCGCCTCTTCCTTCCATAGCATAGCCGGGTATTTTCCCAGGCTGCACTGGGGGAGGAAGCACAAGGGCCGCAGCTCTGGAGCTCCGCATGGATGGTAAGTGTGTGTGGGGCCCCAGCAGCATCGTGCGATTGTGAGAACATCATGTGGAACGCTCCTCGCAATTGTGCCCTTTCTCATGACAAATGCCGTGCGAAAAGGGTCATTATTATGAAACTGAACCAAGACACCCAATGTGCAACTGAATTTGCAGTGCATGCTCAGGTGCAATCCACAATGCACATGCATGCAGAATTCATGCCCATGCAGAATGCCCCAACATTACAACTTTTCTACAGCCCCAAACTGCAGAAATTAATAAGACAGGAAAACTAGAAATAGAAGAATCACGATCTTCATTCATTTCTGATGGTCAAAACAAAATTCTCATCTTGGAATTCTTTAATTATAAAGAGATTTGCAGCAACCTCACTTTGGCAAATATTAAGGGGTTCTAATATTTTAAAAAAATTAGATGCTACAGGTGTACCTGCCTCTGATATAAGGCAGAAAGTGCATTCAGATGCAAGCTTTAATATAGAGTAGAAGTAGTTACTCTCATATTTAAGAGAAAACTTCTAAAAATCTTGGGAATACATAACAGGTAGATTGCCAGGTAAATTTATTTGTTCAAAGACTACTATCTCCAAATAATAATTTTTTTTAACCAGGAAATATAATTTCCCAGGCTACATTTTTCCTTAAAATTATTTTGCTTTTCTTGAAGTTAAGGCTATTTTTTCAGAATGAATTATCCTTTCACTTTAGAGAAATGTGCTTTTGGAAGATAACACATAATAAAAATCACAGCATAGGTTTAAATGTAAAAATGTCATTAATCCATAACTTCAGCAAGTACAGAAATAATTGTGGGTATATTTCTTTGACAACATTTGTTATATTAAAGGGGGTTCCCAGCCAATGGAAAGAAAAATCAGTCCGTGATCTTTTGCTTGATCACTAAAAAAAAAAACATGTAATGCCATTTACTTTTCCTTTACCCAGATTGCACAACAAAAGAGAATTCAGAGGACATGGATTTCTAGGTGAGGACAATTTTACCAGAGAGATATATCTCAGTTCATGTATTGTAGAATAATGACAGAGTTGCTGTCTTTCTTTATCTAATTGAGATTCTATAGCCTGTGTTTCAACTGATGAGAAGTGGAGAAAAAAACCCAAAAAGTAACGAGCAATGTAATTTGTTACTACTCAAATTACCTAATGTCAATGGTAACAAGTTAGCAGTTGAAGAGTTGTATAATGAATTACTTTTACAAAACATTTTCATCACATCTATCTCACTAGCTCTTCAAGAGGTTCTTAGGGGCTTTCCTATCCAGGCATAGATCAGTCAGAGAACTGTCTGACTGTAAAAAAGGTAACAAGTTGCTTCTCATCTTCAACCATCTTCAGGGGCCAATATAGTAAGCTTATTAAATACCTTTAGGGAGTAATCTTACCACCATTCTTGAATGAGTAGCTGTGCACAGAACAGCATATAGATCTTAAGCAGAGGATCACAGTTCAGTGGTAGAGCACTTGCTGTGAGTATGAAGGTTCTGTCTGGAGTTTCTCTACCAAAACAGGATTGGGCAGATGGTGATGAAAAGGACTTTTCTCTGCTTGAAGCTCTAGTGACCCACTACCAGTCAGAGTGGATAGTGCTGGGTTAGCTGGACACTTGCTGGACTCCTGCAGGTGACATACCTGTGCGTAACTTGGCTTTATGCACACATATGTCTTGTTTTGGATGGTATCCAAAGTGCTATTCAGTACCTCCTTTTGCACCATTCAAACCACCCTCTATATCAAGCCCTATGGGGTGCTGCTATGGCTGGCGGGAGGAAAATGAGCAGCAAGGACTATGGTCTGGATTTTCCTACAGTGGAGCTGCAGACAGGACAAACTACAGTCCCTGCTGTTCAATGACTTCCCTTGCCCCCTCCCGAGCCATTAACTGAAGAAGCATTCCACTGGGCCTGACAACTGCCTGGGTAGGAAAGACACAGAACTACACATGTGGAGCATTACATTCTGCACATCTTCTACAGGATCTCAACCACTCAATCTGTCTTGGCATAAGGCAGATTTTTATGTTCCAAAATCTTGGGTGTACTTATGAGTCCAAAATCAAAGGAACCTCATCCTTGATCTGTGTGCATGCCCAGGTGTGTCCTAATATTCCTTTCCAGCTCCTGCTGTCTTTTAGATGTATTGGCTGCAACTCAAAAGATTTCACGTAGATACCAGGAACTCCTTCCTGCTATAGATCTCAACATACCTGCCAGAGTTGTGTTGGTCATTGTGGAGGAATCTGCTGAAGCTCTACCATACTCTATCACAGTAGCATAGCTATTGGCGTCAGTAAAATGAGATCATTGCCCCTAATAAGAATTCTATCCCCCCATTAAATTGTCCTTCAGGGCCCAAAATTCTATCATTGCAGAGAGTGAGACATTGAAAAACATTCACACTAGAACGCTTGTTTTTGCTGTGTTCCAATTCCTTGCTAACTACCCGTTGGTTCTTTTTGATATCTAAATTCAATTTCTAAATGCTCAAGTTAAGTTTTAGTTACTGCAATGCTAGAATCTGAATAATCAAGGAAAAATTCATCTGGGTGGCCAGAATCTGTTGTTTGGAAGACAATGCCCTCACCATCACTATCAATAGCTATACCTCTGTTCTACCAGCATACTAAGAAACACACTCCAGAGCCAAGATATTAATCACAGGGACTGGTTCAGTGTTTTAGTGGTCCCCATAAAATTGTATGGGACAGAATAAATGGGATGCATTTAGTGAGACTCAAAGGAAGGCAAATTCCCCAGAAGCTGGGAACACTATGAGCACATGTAGCCCTTCACCACAACAATGGTACTATCCATGCCAATAGGTAAAAGCTGAGATGCTGCACTGTTGAAAAACAGCTGATAGCAGTTAATTGAATCTTTTCTAACAGTAAACCCTTGTACAACATGTCCTTCAGTGGAGAGTGCAGACACATACATTACAGCACCCTACTTCCAGGGGGTCCCTGAAGTCTATATCACAGATGCACTCTTTCCTACTCACACAACAGATATTTCATTCATATAGAATAAAACTCAAAGAGCCCAAAGCATCGCAAAGTCATTAAGGCAACTGTACACTTTCTGGTCAAGTGTGCTATCTAGAGAAGAGGTAGAAAACTTGTGAGGCTTTTCCTTCAAAAACAAAACAAAACTGCATAGCCCTATAGTACTGTACAGTTTTATCTTATATTCCTTTTTATTATTATGGAGCTGTTACAATCCAGTGGTCCTTGTTCATTCTGTAGGGATGCATGCATATAATTGCATAGCCATACACCTCCAGTGTAGCTTGGAGACCATCTGGCAGCCTGGGTTTTACAATGACCTATATCTCAGTTTATGTTCAGATCAACCTCTCTTCATGCTTAGAATTGCTTCCTCCAGATTGTATCCCTTGAACATGATGTTTCGAGTATTGGTGATTTTTTTGAATAAAGAAACCCACACAAAAGGAAAAGGTGTGATGTCAGGCAATCCTTTAAAAGCTAAGCAACAACCCCTTATTTTATATCAGAGTACAACTTCTCTTGCTCCCTCACTTCAGCCTTCTGCTCAAAGCTTAAACACCCATTTAGCTCTTATCGGCACTTAACAGCACATCACTGCTCACAAGCCGGTGGTAAACTATTATAGGGCCAGTCTACTGTGCCAATGAGATGCTGCTTACAGCCCGCCCAGAATGAAACAAGCTTGTCACACCTCACATTTTACATCCTTTGTATCTGTCACCAAATCTGGCAAGCTGTTCAAAGGCGGTGGCATTGATAATACCCTGAAGACCTCCATCTAAGCTGGTGCACTGCTCCACAATTATCACCAAAGACTTCTTTGTTTGCTAGCACTGATGGGTAAATATGTGTTGCAATTTTTCTGTACTCTGACTTGTGAGTGAAGGAAATCACTTTGTTTTTACATCTATCAGAGAAACATAGATTCAGTTTTCTTCTTCATTTCATTTTGCTTTATTTATCCATGACTTGAACACCAGAAGCCAGGTCGAGAGCATCTGGGTAAGAATTAAGGGAGCGAGAAACAATAGGGATATTATAGTGGCGGTTTACTACAGACCTCCAAGCCAGACTGAGGACCTCGATGGCGCTTTCATAGACCAAATGATTGCCCATTCAAAAAGGAGAGATACAGTAATAATGGGAGATTTCAACTACCCGGATATATGTTGGCAGTCAAACTCTGCAAAGGCGGCAAAGTCCAGCAAGTTTCTTGCTTGTCTTGCAGACAATTTCATGGTCCAGAAGGTGGAGGAGGCGACAAGGGGATCAAATATTCTGGATCTGATCCTGAACAACAGGGAAGACCTTGTTAATGATGTTGAACTGGTTGGATCTTTAGGAGAGAGTGACCACGCCCTATTAGAATTTGGCATTCAGTGGGGAAGAGAAGACAAGTGTAGCCAAGCACTCGTCTTAGATTTTAAAAAAGCAGACTTCTGTAAACTGAAGGAGCTGCTGGCTGAAATCCCGTAGTCAAGAATAGTCAATGAGAAAAGAGTTCAGGATGCATGGGAGTTCTTTAAAAGGGAGGTACTGAAGGCACAGGCTAAAACTGTGCCATTAAGGAGGAAAAATGGAAGGCATCTGAAGAAACCGGAATGGTTGACTAAAGAACTCTCAGCTGAGCTAAGTGTTAAGAAAAACATGTACAGGAAATGGAAGAAGGGGGAAATCACCAAAGAAGATTATAAGCAAGTAGCCAGGAGATGTAAGGAGAAGGTCAGAAAGGCTAAAGCACAGAACGAACTTAGGCTGGCCAGAGACATTAAAAACAATAAAAAGGGTTTTTTTAAATACGTCCTCAGCAAAAGGAAAAAGAAAGAGATGATAGGGTTACTGCGCAGGGAAGATGGTGAATTAATAACAGGAGGAAGAGAAAAGGCAGAACTCCTCAACACCTTCTTCACCTCAGTTTTTTCCCAAAAGGATAAAAACACTCAACCTGGCGGTTGGGGAGCAGGTGAGAAAGTGGGGGAAATGCAGCACAGAACAGGTAGAGAGGTAGTACAGGAATACCTGGCCACACTGGATGAATTCAAGTCTCCAGGGCCAGATGAATTGCATCCTAGGATTTTAAAAGAACTAGCAGAGGTCATTGCGGAACCTCTTGCTATAATCTTTGAAAACTCTTGGCGGACAGGAGAAGTTCCGGCAGACTGGAGGAGGGCAAATGTTGTCCCCATCTTCAAGAAGGGGGGGAAAGGACCCAAATAATTATCGACCAGTCAGCCTGACATCAGTACCTGGAAAGATCCTGGAGCAGATCATCAAACAGTCAGTTTCTAATCACTTAGAAAACAATGCCATAATTACGAAAAGTCAACATGGATTTCTCAAAAATAAGTCATGCCAGACTAATCTTATCTCTTTTTATGATAGAGTTACTTGCTTGATAGATGAAGGGAATGCCGTGGACTTAATATATCTTGATTTCAGTAAGGCCTTTGACAAAGTTCCCCATGACATTCTTGCAAAGAAGCTAGTAAGATTTGGGCTGGACAGGGCTACTGTCAGGTGGATTTGTAACTGGTTGGCTGACCGTACCCAAAGGGTGGTCACCAATGGCAGATTCTCATCCTGGAGAGAAGTGACTAGCGGGGTGCCACAGGGTTCTGTCCTGGGCCCGGTGCTGTTCAATATCTTCATTAATGACTTGGATGAAGGAATAGAGGGCACGCTGATCAAATTTGCAGATGACACCAAATTGGGAGGGGTTGCTAATATGCCTGATGATAGGATCAAAATTCAAAAGGACCTGGACAGATTGGAGAGCTGGGCCAAGGCTAACAAAATGAATTTCAACAGAGAGAAATGTAAGGCCCTACACTTAGGCAGAAAAAATGGTATGCAGAAATATAGGATGGGGGACACGTGGCTGGATAGCAGTACGTGTGAAAGGGATCTAGGAGTCTTAATAGACTACAAGCTGAACATGAGTCAGCAGTGTGATGCGGCAGCCAAGAAAGCCAATGCAATTCTTGGTTGCATCAATAGGAGTATGGTGTCTAGATCGAGGTAGGTATTGGTACCACTTTATTCTGCTTTGGTTAGACCTCATCTTGAATACTGCGTCCAATTCTGGGCACCCCAATTCAAGAAGGATATGGATAAGCTGGAGCAGGTCCAGAGGAGGGCAACCAAAATGGTGAGGGGCCTGGAAGCCATGCCCTATGAGGACAGACTTAAAGAGCTGGGTATGTTTAGTCTGCAGAAGAGAAGGTTGAGAGGGGACATGATAGCCATGTTTAAATATTTGAAGGGATGTCATCTCGAGGAGGGAGTGGGCTTGTTTTCTCCTGTTCTTGAGACCAGGACAAGGAGCAATGAATACAAGCTGCAGAGATTCCACCTGAACCTCAGGAAGAGTTTCCTGATGGTCAGGGCTGTCCGGCAGTGGAATGTGCTGCCACGGAGTGTGGTGGAGTCTCCTTCGTTGGAGGTTTTTAAGCGGAGGCTGGATGGCCACTTGTCGGGAGTGCTTTGAGGGTTTTCCTGCATGGCAGGGGGTTGGACTGGATGGCCCTTGTGGTCTCTTCCAACTCTACATTTCTATGATTCTATGATTCTATCCCACTTCAGGGAGTTCAAAGCAGTGCATATAGAACAATATCCTTTATACTCTGAGGGCAGAATTCTGTTACGGTCATCCACACGTACAAGTTTCTCTTATGTATGTGGATGTCCTATTTTAGGCTCTGTGAGGGTTAATATTCTCTTCTTCTTTCAGCAGCACCCAAAGCACCCCTCGACTTACTAAAAAATCCCTGAAGCTGCCCTACATGGCCAGTTTGTGCTTCACTGTGAGCAGAAAAGCTCATAGAAAAGATCAAGCCATGTCTCTATAGCCAGATACAAAGTGATGATATCAGCACTGAGATTTGCTAGGATCCTCCAGGGACCACTCAGCAGCACCTAGGGCAAGCACAGAAGTTGCACCCCAGTTGCTGCTGTACCACTCCTGCACTGGAAGGACCCCAACGGTGGCAGGTGCACGGGGCATGACGGGCGGGCATGGGTTGGCAGTGGCGGGTGTGGGGAGGTGACAAGCGGGTGTGGGGAGGCAGCGGTGGGTGTGGGTTGGCAGCAGTGGGTGTGAGGAGGTAACAGGCAGGAGTGGGTAGGCGGTGGAGCATGCAGGGAGATGGACGGGCTTGGGTTGGCAGCACTGGGCATGGGGAGGTGACGGACAGGCATGGGGAGGTGACGGGTAGGCATGGGTTGGTGGTGGTGGATGTGAGGAGGCAACAGGCAGGTGCGGATTGGCAGTGGCAGGCATGAGGTGACAGGTGGGTGCAGGGAGGCAACGGGTGGGTGCAGGGAGGCAGAGGGGGCAGAGGGAGGTGATAGGCAGGAGTGGGGAGGCAACAAGTGGGCATGGGCCAGTAGCAGTGGGAGCGAGGAGATGATGAGTAGGAGCGGGTAGGTGGTGACGAGTACAGGGAGGCAACGGGGGGCACAGGGGGGCCTCCAGGTAGGAGGGCACCCCCCAGGTATTTGCGACCAGGGCACACACCCAGTTTCCCCACCCTAGATCCACCTCTGCTTGGAGCTGCTGTGATCATTTCAGGTTTGTGCCAGAAGTCCCTGACAGTGTCCGTTGCAGTGTGTCCAGAAAATAGCTGGACATATTGCTGCTGACCCCTCACTCTCTGACAACCCCAAAATGGCTGTGTTGGGGGCCTGCACAGTTTATAAGTTGGGTTGGAGGGTAGAATCAGAAGACACAGCTATGAAAGTGTAGCTGTATGATGCAGGATCTTGGCTACTGTTTTCTGCCCAGGAAGCACATTATTTTCAGAAAAAACAGATTTTCATCACACACACATACACACACCCACACAAAAACATGGGTGTTTTTTTTCTCTGAATAAGAATTCCTTCACAACATTTTGGGACATTCAAATACTAGAAGAATATTGCACAACAGTCCCACTGGTCTATTATTTTTCCTGATGGGACTTCCCAACTGTTTGACCTAAGAATGAATAATTGCAAATATTCTTTGCACAGCTATGCTAGCATAGTGCTTCTACAAGATTCTGGTCAAAACTGTTCTTTCCTTTTTTTTGTCCTAACAAGAAATTTGCAAGCTAAGTCAGGCTAGGAGACAATCACTGACCCAAGATTATCCAGTGAAGTCTGTGGAGGAGTAGAGATCTGAACTTGGGTCTTCACATCCCTAGTCTAACATTCTACTCTCTAGGTTATGTTGCCTTTCTGCCTGTTTATTCATTTTATATTCAGCATGATCAGTGGCTAAGATCTTCATTTCCACTCTCTGGCCTTCTGTGGGAACACAGTGAGAATGGTATGGTTATCTTTTTACAGCCCATATTTACTCAGAGGTAAAATTAGTTTTCCCAGTGGCTTCCAAACAGGTAAGGGATTGCAACCTGAGACCAGAACCCTAAGGCCTACTGAACACAGGAGGTCAAGGAAGAAGAATGTGTGGACTTCAGATGTTACTGGACTGGAACTCTGTCAGCCTAGCTGATGTGTCCAAAGCTGAGGGATGATAAGAGTGGAAATTCAAAAGCATCTGAGAGCTTACATATGACCTATTCTTGCAGAATTCTCTGAAATGGAGCATTGTGAAACGGATTCATGACATAATTTTGAAATGAGTTGGAGGATTTGCACCTCCCCCAGGATATTGTTACAGCTCCCTGACAACTCCCATCCCCTACCAAGCACCTGCACTCTTCCAAAATGGGGAACCGACCAGAACAACAAATCACCAGTTTGGAGGCTTCCAAAAGTGATGTAGAAATGGAACCCCACCTAATGCAAAAATTGGCCCTAAACATCCAGAAACAGAAACTGGGAATCACTTCTAGTTTCATTTTCAGCCACAACATGGACAATTTTTGCCCCCTCCATAGTTGCTCACTCCTGTTCGAAAGCAGCACATCTGTCCCAATCCAGAACACATCAGCAATTCTTTGATCTTCCTGATACAGAAGAATGAAATTATGGTCTGTGTAATTATAGGTTGATCTTTCTTGGTATGTATGACAAAGCTGATGTTCAAAGAAACCCTTCAGGTTTAGGCTAGAATCCTGTTGATTACTCCTAAATAGAGCAGGCCTATTGAATAAATTGTTGAATAGTAAGTCAACATGTACATAAATCCAATTGATTTGTTCCAGTCAGAATTAACGATAGGACTTCTCATTAATTCTGCACTTGTTGTTGTATGCTTTCAAATCAACTCCCGCTTATGGCCACTCTCTCCTAGAGTTTTCTTGGCAAGAATGTTATTCAGAAGAGGTTGGCCATTGCCTTCCTCTCAGGCTGAGAGACTGTGACTTGGCCAAGGTCACCCAGTGGGTTTCCATGGCCAAGTAGGGTTCCAAACTCTGCTCTCCCCAAGTTCAATGCCATGCTGATATTCCTGCACAACACTGAGTACTAGTTCTGCCTTACCTCTGGGGATATAGCCAACCCCCAAAGTGGTGCTCTTTTGTTCTGATTCCTTCTAAAGAAGATCTCTGTGGGAAAGAAAAACCAGCAGTAGCTTCTGTCAATTATTTGACACTGGCACCATCTGGACTCTGTCCCTGCTTGTCTTAAATTAAGGCCTAGAAAGCTTTTATGAAGTAAAAAAAAAAAAGAGTGATGTGGCATCTGGATTTCCCACTGTTTGCTGGTAATTAAGTTTGTCACAATCTCGACAGAGCTGAGAACAACGGAAAGGAGAAGAAAGGGAGGACGGAGGGAGGGGAAAACACAATAACAGTCTCTCCTGTGTGGTTTCACTCTGATTCCTTTACAAAAGAAGTGATTAAAAGAAATAATAGCATTTCCAGGGCATTCCCTCCCTCAGTTCCACTCCTGATGTAAATTAGACCTAACAATTTGTAAGTGATTATTTTATAAGGCCAGGTAGTGCTATTCCAATATTTACTGGGCTGCTTGCCAAGTTCTGATCTTCTATATCAATTCAGATTAAATCTCCAGTGGTGTCTCTATCCTTAACTTTAAAAATAGGGTCTGAGACAGAAAAAGAAAGAAACACTATAACACATCTGGAAAGGCCTTCTCAAGTAACAAAGTTAAGAACATGGAACTTTTGAAAAATGCTTTTATTTGTAAAACATGTGAAGAATCTGATTCTGTCCCCCTTTCAAATCTAATCCTTCCCAGACTCCTGGTGCTAAGGCAGAGTTTCAAGAAGTTACTGTTTTGAACTGGTAATGTTGATTGGGTGATTTGCATGGCTGTGGTCTAAAATATAACTTTTCCAAGCTTTGTTCTAAGATAAGGCAAGGTGAGCTTCAAGGTGAGCAAGGCTTCACCTTGCTTTTTACAAGCCAGTGGCCATGCAGGAGAGGGAATTCTGGGAATTACAGTAAAAAATGTAATGTTTCCAACCTTTGGTTTAGTTGCCAGAGGAGTCTAGCCATTTTGTACCAGTTGTTGGTAAATGATTTAGTTTTTAAAAAATCTTTGCCAATCTCCTGTAAAGAACAAAACTAGATTTATCAGCTCCCTGCCTCATTCTAAGGGCCATACACACACATACACTGCTTTACCAAATAAAATAGTGGGATAATAATAGCAGTTGTTTTAAGTCTTCTGGCTCCTTCAGTCCCAAACGCAAGGACTGAGCAACAAATAGTGAGTGAGGCAGAGTGCAGAATTTCTGTGGGTTTTTTTCCCCCCTCTAGAAGCCATATTAAGACTCCTCTGGGCTGTTATTATGGGGCATGGAGATTTTCTAGCTGGAAATCTGCACCTTCAATTATACCTCAAGTAAGACAGACCAACTCATACTGAGATTGCCCCAAGTACAGCAAAATTAGGTCCCTTACCTAGATGGAGAAGAAGCAAACAAGAAGCTCACATGTTTCAAAACACAAAAAAAGAATCAGGGAGAAACTTTGCTGTTTGCACAGAAGTTTTCTTAAGAGAGAGGAATGTGATTGATCAAAAGGACTCATGTTGTGTCTTATGTTTAAGAGTCAACAGCAAAGGAAAAAAACCACTTTGAATATAGTAAAATAATCTCAAAATGAAAGATTTGCATTGCATGGTTCCCCCCTTGTAGCTGTTCACCTTTTTAGTCATGAATAAAGCCAATTGATTTCTGTCTCCCTCATCTACTAACCAAGAGGAACTGGAGATTAAGGGCCTACTTTCAAGACAAGCTGTAATGATGATATAAATGCATGTATTTTTTTGATGACGAGTAGTGAGAAAAGCAAAATGAAGCACTTCATTTCACACAATAAGTAATTAATTTATTAAATCCATTGGCCCAGGATCTTGCAGTGGTCTCAATAATATACAGCTTTTTAAAGGAAATAATAGTTGGAATCCTGTTGGAGCACTGCATGTTCATAGACTTGTGCCTGCAGGAGTAAGCATTGCAAAGATGTACAGCATCCATATCCAGTAGAGGGCTGCTGTTATATAACTACACGGCAGAGCTGGCAAAGGGACCAACGTGCATTGGGACCAAAGTGAATTGGAACCAGTGTGCTACCATCCCTGATGTGTATAGGGCCCAAGATACACATTGGGTACTCCAGGTGCAGATTGAGCACTCTTCCCTGCATCCCATTAGATATCTTCACAATTCAGTACCAAGATTTCTTAGCACCTGCTACTTAGTTAAGTATCCACACAATTCATTGAGTGAAGAGTTATATAGGATTCCAGCAACTGTACTTAAATCCTGGCTAAAAATGGGGGGGATACCTCTCTAATGCAGCAAAAGTGAGTACAATCAAGAAGTAATGGAAATCAGCATCGTGTCATGGTTGATGAGCTCCCTTAAGCATTGGGTCAGCTGCTGTTGGTGGCAGAATTCTGGACACATACATAACTTTCACCATGTAAGCAGTTGGATATTTTTTTGCCCAGCACAGATTGTCTGTATTCAATTCAACATTGCAGAAGTGGAATTGTACAGGAATTACCAATATCTATGCAGATGTGCATGCACATGAGATATACAATTTCATGAGATGCATATTTGGTTTTGCATTTGGTCACAGATATCCATTCAATTGTAAAAGCATTGCCATTCAACACAAGGGTTGCATAGAACAATTAGTGCATAACTCCATATGCAGAGATGTATGCTACACAACACCAGTATAGAACTTCAGCACTGTTCTTGTTTTCTGTGTTTTTCATGGTCATTCTCTTCTACTCACTTTCTCCCTTTCTCAGCTGAATCATAGAATCATACAATTTGAAGAGAATGCAAGAGCCATCTAGTCCAACTGGTTGCCATGCAGAGAGATACAACAAAAGCACTTGTCCCAACCCTGTTGAAAAACCTCCAAAAAAAATGAGAATTCACCACCCCTTTCAGGCAGTCTATTCTATTCTTGAATCACTCTTGCATTCAAGGTGTTCTTCTTGATACTTAAGTGGAATCTATTATCTTATAATTTGTATCCCTTGGTTCACTTTCCAGTCTCTGGCAAAGTAGAAAACAAGTTCATTCCATCTTCTACATGACAGCTCTTCAGGTATTTAAAAATGGCTGTCATACCACCTCTCATGTATTTCTTCCCCAAGCTGAATGTACCCAGGTCTCTAAGGCCTTTTCCTCACCTTACTTTGTTCCAGCACTGGGGTACGGGGATCGCATAAGCAGCCTCTGCTGAGAGGCTCTTCCTTCCCTGCTGCTTCAGCTCTGCATGAGCTGCCTGCTCGCACAAGAGCCCTGCCTCTTCCTTCCGCAGTACAGCCTGCGACCTTCTCAGGCTGCACTGGGGCAGGAAGTATAACCAGCCCAGCTCCAGAGGCTCCACACACCAGGTAAGTGCATGCGGGGCCCAGGAGCAATGTGCAATTATGCACCATTTTCGGCTTCTAGCCAAAAATAAAAAGGTGCGCAATCAGCCCCTGCTGGCTCTTGGAGCATTGCACAATTGTGAGTGTGTCGTGCAGATCGCTCCTCGCAATTGCACGACCTTCCAGGCCCTCTTTCACATGGCAAATGCAGTGCAAAAAGGGCCTAAGTCATTCCTTTCAGAGCTTAGTTTCCAGGCCTTTTACCAGCTTCTTTAAAGTAACTTCCACTTATTTGCAGAAATGGAAGTTTGTTTGTTTTTCACTTCTGGTGTCAACTTCAGTCGCAAACAACTCTTTTGACTATTGTTGTCAGCTTCCTCACCTATAAGTTGTTCCTCCCAAGGCTAATTAATGTTTGGCCCTTTTTTGAACTTGAGCTCCAAAGCAATCAGATAGCTCCAGGCATCAAAACAGAGGTTGCCAATCTACTTGGTATTGGGTTCTTTGAAGTGGGCTATATTAGCCTGGCTGTGACAGTGTATACTTACCAAAATGATATGTTGTGAGTTTAACAGGATTATATTCAAACATGTGAGAAAAACTCACCACTATCCTGAACACATTTAATCAGAAGTAAGACCCACTGAGTTCACTTGGATTCATTGTCTAGTTAAAGGGCCATATGCATAGCCTCAATATGGCTTTGTGAGACCTTGATGCTCAGAAACCCCACACAACTGTGAATACCAGTTCCAGTATCAGAATGTTGCTGACTTCTCTCTCTTTTGGTTGGCTTCCAAGAAACATGCAGATGGCTACTACTGGAAATAGGATACCCCTCTAAAGGTGGGTCTATTCTATACAATTATAGCACTCACAATACTCCCTCAGAACAAGGGAATTACACCAGCCCTGGAGATGATTTCCTCTTACATTGAACCAATGGTAAGGAAACGTGACAAAAGAAGTATGTGGAAAATTATGAAAATGCCAGAAAACGTCACCTTCTTCTGCCCTCCTGTTGTGCACGTGGCGATGGAGTTGGCAGTTCTCACCTGTGACCCTGTAGGGTGCTAGGCATTCAGGACTGCAGCCATCATCTATTTCCCAGTATTTTTGTGGGTTTTGGGGAAGGGGATTGCTACTAGCCTATTATAACAAAGGAACTATCTTAGCAGGCATCCAATGAACCACTAATCTTGACTCAACTGCATTTTAATGATACAGTAGAAATATTAGAAATTTATGTTATAACAGTATCAACTTTTCTACTGAAAGTAATTAGTAAAGAAATGGGTTTTGTGTGTCCAGCCAGCGCACATCAAATTTTGATATCCACATGGTATCAAATTATTTTCCAGTTATGGCTTTCTTTCCTCACTGACTCTTGCTGAATATAATTTTGGCTCTGGTCTCAATTCTCACTCCTCACTGCTTTGCATTTATTTCTTCATTGGTCTCATGAAATAAGCAAATATATCCTGCCTACCAAACTCAAGAGATTTTAGAAGCTTTCAGACTCTCTCCATATGATCATGAATCTATATGTCTGAGGTTTTGGACCTTACATGTTGATTAATTTAACTTCTAGATCAGCTTGTTTGCAAACGTGCTTTCAACCTCCCGGTACTTCTTGCCAGAAGATATTTCATAGTCATCACTAGGGATGGATGAGAATTTTGTTTCAATTTGGTTTTGATGAGAATTTACCAAAATTTGAAAATTTCTTTAAATCTGTGTTTGGGGATAATTGGGGGGGGGGTTAGATGAATATGATGATGAATACTAAAACAGACAAGCTTGTCCATATACTATAGGCCTATGGCTTTGAGTGAAACATTTCTTCCCAAACTTACCTTATGAGGTAAAAACTAGAGTGAGGAATAAAGAAAAGGGAGATCTTCTGGTGTTTTCATAAGGCTTTGCTGGATGACAAAACAAATATAGGTGGAAATACTATGTTTTGTATACCATTTCATTCTGTCCCTAATATTTTTATCACATCCTGACTGTACTATATGGTCTTCTCATACCATTGATCATGATCCGAAGACTAAAAATCCTTAATAATACAGTCAGTCACTTTTTAAGTCTTACAAGAGCTGCTTTATCCTCTCTGATGCATTTCTATTTTTCAATCCCATGCCCAGTCAGCTTGCCAATATTTATCTCATTTTGAATAACTGTGATTCCTACAAATTCATATTGAATATGAAATTAGGCTACTGCCCCACAATTGGAGATGACTCATACTCTGTTCTCAAGACTATACAAAACCCAAAACCCATTCTAAATAACCATTCAAAGAACTGTTTCACACTATGTGATTATAGAATTAGATTATGCTTGAACTGCTGTGCAACATCTTATCAAATCATTTGTAGTTTATCAAGGCACTGTTGCTCTCTGGATGAGAGCTTTAAACACTCTTCCTGATTCCACAGAGTATTGGCATGGTAGTTCCAAGTAGAATCATAGTGTTTTAAGTGTAGCATGTCAAAGGTCTCAAGGACTTTGACAGGACAATCATTAGAGTAATTATCTTAAGGATCTTAGTCATATAGTTTTATGCTATGAATCTCAGCTTTATAAAGTCACCATGTGTAGCAGTGTGACAGGGCTAGAGACCATGGGGGCAAAGTGCTATGAATTTTTGACATCTTCTGTTACTCCCTGAGTCTTCCTTGTTCCCTCTGAGCTTAATTGCAATCCTCATTTTAGCTGTGGGTTGGGAAAAGTATTTATTTATTTCTTTTTTCCCCAAAAAATTTGGACTCAATTTAAAAGAATAATTAAAAACACACAAAAAGTGAGCATTAAAAGAGAATCAAATTATTTGCAATGTTAAAACAATTCACACCATGGGTTGCAGGAATAAAATGCAATTTAAAAGATAAAATGTTCTTAAAGAGAGTTCAGTTACAACACCACATTGTCCCAACAATATACTGTCACATATTCCTAATAAATTTTATAGTATTACGTTTATTGCTTCTGACCCTAAACTCCTGCATAATGTAACAAAAGACAAGGATATGAACAAATAGCAAAATGTCTACATAATATGTACAATCTAAGAATTCTTACAGATAGCTGCAGTCTGTGGTCCTAAAAATACCACTGTTGCAAGATAGAATTTTCATCAGTCCAAAAGGGCCAAAAAGGTATTGAAAATACTTCAGGCTGGAGACAGCCAATCTAACTACAGCAGTTGACACAGTACCTAAAATCCCAAAATGGGTTTTCATGAAATCCTCTTGAATCTTCTTTACTGAAAGAGCAAAATGAGCTTGGAGGAATCCCTATTGTCACTATCTCTCAGTAAAAATAATAAAATTTTCTCTACTGGACTATCTGACAATATTGACAAATATTGAAACAAAAATCTCCCTCTGAAGGAGTTGCATAATAAGCAATCAAAAGGATAGTGAGGCAGGTACTTACTGTGACCGCACTCACAAACACACATTCTCTTTGAGCCATTGGCATTCTCGATTTCTGTCAGCCAAAAGTCCTGATATCACAATTCTGAAAATGTTTTCTGTATTTATGGATGAGTAGTTGCCTCTAAATAACTAGATCTAAAATGTTTTTGAGGCCTAAATACCCTAAAGGCATGAGAACCAGTCTTATTTTAGAAGTTAAGCAGGGTCAGTCATGGTTAATACTTGGATAGAAGACCACCAATGAATACCAGGTGCTATAGGCTATGTTTTAGAGCAGTGGTTCTCAACCTGTGGGTCCCCAGATGTTTGTGGACTTCAGCTCCCAGAAGGCCCAGCCACTATGGTCAATGCTCAGGGCTTCTGGGAGCTGAAGTCCACAAACATCTGGGGACTCACAGGTTGAGAACCACTGCTTTAGAGGAAGGAACTGTCAAAAAGACCTCTGAGTCTTCCTTCCTTGAGAAAACTATATGAAATCATGAGGTCACCATAAGTTGACAGGAAACTTGCAGGTACATACACAATGTGTTTCTGTCAGCAGGCCATGCCACCTTAAATAAAATGACAATGCTGAATGAGATTGTAATCAATGAATTTGTTGTAACTGAAAACCAGATCTCCTAGTTTATTCTCTGGATCTAAATTCACCAGCCTATCAGATGGCTCCTACTATACTACAGCTTTTTGGAAGAGCAGTATAAACAGAGCAAAAGAGAGAGAGAATCTGATCAAGACAGCTACCTCCATTTTTGGATTCTCCTTGGAGGCATGACTGTCAGAACTTATGATGAGAGGTTGTACCTCAGAACTAAGTACTACTTACCCTTTAATATTTCACAAATGAAATGTGGTATATGTGTGACCAAGCAACATCAGAGTGTGGTCAAGATGGCAAAAATTACGTATGATGAAGAAGCTCAGAAGGGTGCAGGAGTTTGTTTTTGCTTGAGCCTACTGGGAAGGGAAAGAGTCCAACCCGTCCTTTCCTCTTACACTCCTCAAATGAGTGTAAACTGTTTTTTACTTTGAACTCAAGTTTGCAGCAACTGAGGTAAGCTGTGGATAAAGGAAGAAAGTGGGAGGAGGATATTGAAATTGAGACAGCAGCAGAAAAAGTGAAGAAACAAAGGATAAATTTGGACTGTCCTTGCAAACTGGAATGCTGTAAGGTATGTAAGAATGTAATTCTTCATTAAGTTTCTTCTCAAAGGTAGCAACAAGTAATTTCAGCAATTTTCTTCCCACTGTCAGAAAGTCTTTGTGAACCATGGTTTTTGGAGGCTATTCGCAATTCAGGAGGTATTCTGAACAAAATTTGCACATGATTGTTTTGAGCAGAAAGCAGTATTTTCTATGCAGGAAACTATTTTCTGGATAGAAAATAATATTAGTTCGTGCATAGAAAATGTTGCTTTCTGTGCAGAAAAAAAAGTTGGGTTTGGGAATTTGTTCTGGAATGCTTTATTTGCATAGAAAATGGCATTTTCTGCACAGGAAACAGCATTTGCTTCATGGAAAACATTTCAAAGCAGAAATATTAATTCCTGTTCACAAAATACTGTTTTCTGCACAGAATTGGCTGTTTCCTATGCAGCATGTGTGAATTTTACACAGAACAAATCTCCAATTCCATTCTCTACAGGAATTGATATTTGTTTTCTGAAATGTTACTTTCTATTCAGGAAATGCTGCTTTGTTCACAAAACAACCACATGTGAATTTTGTGCAGAATGAGCCCTGAACTGTGAAGATTTTTATCAGTCCAGAATTTTTCTTGTCAGCATTTCTTAACCCTCAAGAAAATATATTTTTCGAATATTTTTAAATATTTTTCCATCCCAAAGGTATGGTACTACACCACTGAGAATAAAACAATTTTTTCTTGGTTCCTTTAAGATGCAGATCTGTCAAAATACTGGGACCTACTGGGTAGTCTTGCTTTTGAAATTGCTTTCTGCACCTATGTGAAACCCTTTATGCTATCTTCACTATAAGCCTAAATATAAGGAGATCACTCATTCTCACACATACAAAAAAGTGACCTCTTTGAGCCATCTTGAAGGCTGCCTTAAAATAGAAAGGATATCAACACTGAAAAACTTTTCTTGCTAATCAGCAGCTTGCTCTGAAAAGGCCACTGACACATCTCTGTCTAATAAGGAGTTGACACAAATATTTATTTTGCTTATCTATGACTTCCTAGCTCCAGAAATGATTATTTGTTCTCCCAAGAGGAAACATAATCCTTAGTTAAATGGCAGTGGAGGGAAGACACACCAAAAAAACCCAAGTCCTCTGACTTAAATCTTGCTGAGCCCTCAGCTCCTTTGAATTTGGAGTACCCGTGGCAAATGAGGAGAGCGGACGCTCGGGAGGGTCACAAGCAGAGATTTATTTTGGAATATTTACACTTGTCATTCTAATTATTCTCCAGGAGTCAGCAATAAATACTGGATGTGAGCCTAGGAAATGGGGCTGTATTTCAGATGGTGGAAATAAATTCTATATGTTCTACTGTGGGGACAGAACAGTAGCAAAGTAGGTGTAAGTAGAAAGAATACAAAATAAGGAATGGATGGACAGACAGATTTTAGAAGCGTTACTGGTTTGATACCACAATTCCCAGGTCCACAACTGGGAATTCAGGGAGCTGTAGTCCAAAAAAGAGCTCTGCGAATAGGTAAGTGAGTTGTTGGAGGAGGAGAAAAGCAGCGAGCACCTGCTTGTGGTGAAGACAGGTGCTTCAGGGGTAAAGGATATTTTTAGCATACCCCATAGTAGAGCGTATAGATTCATAGTCTGCCTATTTAGGGCAGAGAAAGGTCAACCTGAATCCTATTGGTAGTGTCAAATAGAGCTGACCCATGTTACCTCACTGTTCAATAATTGAATTGTAGTTGTGAATCCTACACTTTCCATTTTGATTGTGTGTCCTATACTTTACATTCTGATTTGGCACTGTGGTCATACATTCTATATTTTGTATTGTGATTGTGCATTATTAATTGTGCATTGTACAATGGCAGCCAGTCACTGATGTGTTGAGCAATGTCGCTATTCTGCATGAAGGTTGTGTATCGCTGCTGTGATGTATGTCTGCATGTGAGTATTCATGCTGTGGTAAGAGAATGTTGGGGTGAGGTCACACACAAATAGGCAAGTTGAAATCTTGTTGTTTTGTCACAACTACGATAAACTTATTCAGTCAATTGTTGAATAGTGAGTCAGCATGTAAATGCAGTTGATTCAATGGCTCCACTCTGGTTGAGACTAACAATAGGATTTAGGCCATAGTGTGTAGATTCCACTGTGAGCAAGTTCTTCTAAGAGCATGGGGAAGAGCTCTGCTAAATTATCTCAAAAGACAGTCTGGCTTAGAATTCTATTTCCTACTGTGGTCAATCTGAAACCTATTGTCAAGGTCAGAGACCTGGGCAGCAAGCCAGCCCAGAGAAGAGAGTGGGAGAGACAGCAAAGTCCAACCAGGAGGAAACAAGCAAGCACTTACTCAAGGAAGTTCATTCACCAGCACACCAAGTGAAGTCATAGTCAGAGTTCCAAAGCCAAGGGTCAAGAGTCCAGAGATCAATTCAAGGTATCAGGAACCGGGTGCTAAGAGCAAGGTACAGGCAAGAAGAGAAAGCTTGTAAGAAATTTGCTACAAGCAAAGGGAAGCTTCCAGGCAGGCAGTTATATAGCCCCAGGCACAGGTGTGTCCAGTTACTGCTTCTTAAACTTAGCCAAGGAAGCCTCCCTTTGCACAGCCCTCTTGAGTCTCCTCCTTGATTGGGGGCTTATTGAACCAGGCTCCAGAGCCTCTTCAGAATAGGATCCCTGTTGCTCTAGTCTAAAGGAGCAGGCAGAGGAACGTCCACGCCTGCTTGGTCCATGGCAGCAGGGGGAGCTCTTGAGCTGCAGGACTTATCTCCAGCCAGAGCCACAGGGACCAACAGCTGCTGCTCATCATCTCCACCCTGAGCAACAGGGACCAACAGCTGCTGCTTGTCATCAGCAGCTCTAATAGGGGCTTCAGTTATCACACCTATGGGAAACCCACAAGCAATGCCAGCAGCTGGTATACACAAATACACTGCCTCTTATCTTGGAGGCACATATAGGAGTCATGATTAGTAATCATGAATAGCTCTATCTTCTATGTTCAATATCTTTGAAAAACTGTTGAATTTAGTAGTCAATCCACAGAACTTCAGACAGCAAAACTAGGTTAACAATGCACCATGCAAAGATTTTCTGCATTTTATCTCCCTGGAATCTCCCATCTTTCTACAGCCCTGGATGGTCTCACCTTCACATATTTTCTCTCTCTTTTCTCACTCATCTACATTCTATATTTGGAAAGTAAAGTGATTTGTACTTCTGGTTGCTGCATGAGAGTTCAAAGGACATGCAGCTAAGCAGTGGCAGCCAGAATGGTACAGCAAAGTGGGCAAAGTGCAGCCTTCAGACTGCAATCTCTTTTGGCATTCCTCAACTTGCCTAGACTTCCCAGCTCACCTTTGTTAATGCCTCCCAAAAGCAAATTGTTTGTCCTAGAACAGTTTTACAGGGAAGAATGAAACAATTGTACTCATTGGGCACAACTATAATACCAGTTCCTACTCACTGGAAACTGGTGCCCTCCTCCACCATATAAGATAGTGCCTCTCAGGCTATCTTACATTTTTCTTTCAAATTGGTTTAATAGCTTCTTCCATATTTAACATTTAAAAATATCACTTTTTTTTCAAAATCAGAAGTGGATTCCAATCACTTCCAGATTTGTTACTTTTTTTATTTTTGATGGGGTTTCTTGGCAGCCTATGTAGTTCCAACAGCATCCTGAGGAAAATAAAATGGTCCGTCATAGTTGCTCATCCCTGGTGCAGTGGATACCCAGATTTACGTCAGGAGGTTGTGGTGTCAAATCCTCACTTGAACATCAAGATAACTGGATGACTTTTTTATTAACCACTGTCTGTCAGTCAAATGGTTGTTATATGGAAAAACAACTGGACAGAGATTGGACCACTATAATTTTTAAGCAATATGTTATTCATGAGTCTTGTTTTGGAAAAAACAATGCATTACAGTTCTGCTTTTTTATTGAAAAAAAAAATGAAGACTCTTGTGGCACCTTAAAAATTAACACATCTTATTTAGAATAACACATTAGAGGTAAGATGACTATTACTGAATCCTGTTGGTTGGTCTCAAACAGAATTGATCCACTGAATCAATTGTTGAATCAACATGTACATAAATCATATTGATTCAGTTGATCTCCTCCAGTTGAGAGTAACCGGGAAATTTAAACCATTATTTCTAAGCTTTATTATTAGGATAGAGAATCACAAGTGATTTTTTAAACAATGGATTAGAATTTTGTTTCAGTTTGTTTTTCTTAAAAAGAATTACCAAAACTCACAAATTTCATCATACGTGGGATGGAAAGATTTAGCCTTTTTTTTTTTTTTAAAGAAACTTGTGGAGGAAGTAGAATGGATAAAATCATCCATTCAGATTCACAGCTTTGAGTGCTTAATTCTGGGTCTGGATTCACATGCATTCAACCATATTGGCCTTGAACTAGAGTTGCCACCTCTGCTTTTCTTAGAAGCTCCTTACCAACATGACAGGCAAGTACAGTGTGAGTTCTTTCCATGCTGGGAAGAGCTGTAAGTACTGCATTTGACCAGCGTAGGTGGAGGAGAATTTTGTTTCTAGTCAGTTTTGAAGAATTTACCAAAATTCACAAATATGGATTTGGATGGAAATAGTTTAAGCTTTTTTAAAAACAAAATGAATGCAGAACAAACTGAAAGTATAGCAACAGATTTCCCCATCCTAGTGCTTCCCTGAGATTCATCGTCAACATATCTGACAATGGCTGGAACTAAAAAGGGGAAGGAGGAAGAAGAGAAGGAGTTATCTAGCTGAGTGAGAAACTCAGCATCTTAAATTTATGAGTTGTCTGTTGTTCTTACCCAGCCGTACTACAAAATTATACTACTGTTATTCCACTTTAACTGCCATGGTTCCATCCTATGGAATCCTCAGCTTTATAGTTTGGGAAGGCACTAGATCTCTCCGGTTGAGAATTCTAAATACTTCCCCCTAAAATGCAAATCTTAGGATTCTATAAGATGGAACCATGGTGGTTTAAAGTGGAATTATTGTGCTCTAAGACTGTGTAGTGTGAAAGGGCCACTACTTTATAGGAGAGATTCTATAGATCAGGTATGAGAAATCCAAGTATAGAGAAATCCGGTTGACCAGATATAGACTATCTATAGCTCTTTGAAATAATGGTTTCCATCACCCTTGCCTGTGCTGGCTAAGTTGAATGAGAAGGGCAATCCAACCATAACTGAAGGCCACAGTTTCCCCACACCTCATATAGACCCGTGAAAAATGCTATCATCCAGATCTGAACTTCTTATTCATTTACATAGCATACCTTCTCTTTCTTGGCCTATGTGATTTCATGGCACTATTTTTTATTTATTTTTTCAAAAATGGAGAGACTAGAATCTTTGAGAGAGTGAATTATTCATGTGGGATGCTAAGGGAGGGGGAATGCTGATTCTTCTCCAAACACTCACATTGTATTTATGTTTAATAATTAAAAATCACCATCAAAGGTTTCCAGGATGAAGTGAACCATTAAATTACAGGGGCGGGCCTAAGCTTTTTATGCGGGGTGGAGTTTGCTCATGTGGAAATTTCCTGCTGCATCCTTCACTGGACACATTTATGATGTAATAAAGGTGAATGGGCAGTCACTTTATGGCAGTGATTAAGAATGTTTCCTTCCCTTGCCTGACTGCAAATGAGCTCTTGTTTGTTTACTCCCTGACTCGGTTTCTTGGCATAAATAAATGCATTGTCCCTTCTGCCTAAGTGACAGTTGACATGTGGAGGCTATTATCCATTCTCTGGAACTGATTCAAAGGAAGCCAAAACTCTACTAATGCTGAAGGTGTCTCTTGGGTCAAGGAAACATTCAAATATCTTTACACAAAAGTTTCCTTATATGAGGGGCTAAATTCAGTGTTAATTCCAGTTAAAATAAGCCCATTGTGATTAATGAGACTAAAATAAATGTCAACTAACATTCATTTCAATGGGTCTGTTCTAGTTGGAGGTAACACTAGGTTTAGACTTATACTTCAATATACCTATTATCACCTGGTTTCCTGTTGATAACATACTCAGGGCAAAATCTAATTTATGCCTTCTTGGGCCATTTCTGCACTATACTGTTACAGGGCTATTATTCCACTTTCAACATCCTGTGGACTTCTGAGGTTTGTAGTTTACTGAGGCCAAAGAGCTTTGTGGCTGAAAATTCTAAATGCCCCTCCCTAAATTGAAAAACCCCAGGATCCCATAGGATGTTGAAAGTGGAATAATAGCACTATAATAGTGTAGTGCAGAAATGGCCTTGGTCATTGCAATGGTCAGAAATTTCTTCCTCCTTCATTCAACAACTGAACCCCCCTCCCACAACACACTTTCCTCCTAAGCCTGACCCATTCCACAACTATGTAGAGGCCACTGGCAAGCATGGGATGGTTGAGAAGCATCTGACTATGTGACTATAGCCAGATGAATAATGATGATGTCATCTTCCAGGGAATCCCTAGAAGTTCCGAAGGATGTCTTCATTGTTGCATATCTGGCTCTGGTCACATAGCCTAATACTTCTCAGCACTCCTGTGCTGCCCACCTCCCACTACATAGCTATGGAGTGAGGTAGCTGCAGATGTGATGTGATGGACTTCAGATGTAAAATATTTTTTAATTCACTATATGTTAAGTTAATTTCTTCATGTATGCATTGTGTATAAGGTAAGTAGTTATCAGAAGGGATGACAGAATGGAATGCTGGGGGAGTGGTAATTGGTAAAATGTCTGAAGGGATTTGGATAACATTAGTAAATGACAGTTTATGACCATTGATAGAGTAATTAGAAAGAAGGAGTGAATGAAGTGGGGATTAGGATTAAGAAAGTCAGTCAGCTTTAGTAATCAATGAGTGGTATTTAAGAGTGGAGTGTGAGCTAGGAGTGGAATGTGTGACATTGTGTGAGCAGTGTTCTAAATATATTAAATAATTTTGCAACAACAACAAAAATAATAATGTTTATTTATAGTGCTCTTTACACTAAAGGGCAGAACAACAACAACATAGACAATCAGGGACAAACACATGATAGCAATAGCATGTACATCTTATTATTATTATTTCACACTCCATTGCTGCCACCTCCACTGCTGCCCCACACCATTTTTCTCGGGGACTTACACTCACTTATTTCACACTTACATTTTGTACAAAGTATAATTCACCAATGCGTTACTAGACATTGGAAATACACATATAGTAATCTAATCATCTTCTCTTCTTTCTTCATTCTTCATTTCGTTCATTCTTTCCTTCTCGAGCTAATAATCAATCTAACTAATAACCAGTTTTTAACTAGGATATAATAACGTCAAAAACAATAATATAATAATAATGCAATAACAATAATAGCAATATATATACCAAATATCAATGAGATGTATAATCAATCTAGTGACCGTAACCATCAGTTTTATTATGTTTATAGTGACTGTTAATTAAAACATCTTTGTATTATCCTAAAGACAGTACATTTCTATACCACTTAGTGCAAGCACTCTCTAATCAGTTTACAATGCGTAAGCTAATTGCCCCCAACAAGCTGGGTACTCATTTCACTGACCTATGGAAGGATGGAAGGCCGAGTCAACCTGGAGCCCTGCAGGATTGAACTCACAATGTTGTGGCTGCAGTAAAAGCATTTAACCACTGTGCCACCAGGGCTCTTGGTATGTTCAGCTTCTAATAATAAAGTATTGGGGCATTTATTTATTTATTTATTTGCATGCTTTTGGCCTCCAGGAATGCTATATATTTTGAAGCTTGGATTCAGACACAGTGTCTGTAGTGGCAACAGTAAATAAAGTGGGGTAATGTCCAGTGGGAATATCAGCTGCATAACATCTCACAAGTACTTTGAAGGCATTTAGGAGTTTTTTGCAGTTGGTGGCCACAACAGTAGAACAAGAGAAGATCCTTACATCAGTGACAGATAGGAGGAGAAGGGAGAGCTCTTACTCTTGGTGGTAACAGTGAGATTTGTGGAAGTCATCACATATGCTGCCAGTGGAGCCTCACGCCTATGGAAGAAGCAGAGGTTAAGTGGTAAACCTCCATATTTTGTGGTTCCACAATGGCAGCAGTTTACTACACATCTCTCAATGCAGGTTCTTGGTCACTGCTGGGTACATTTATGTCTCACTTCTACTCTAATGGTCCCCAGGTGGAACACATTGCTGCCACCTTTTCTGCTATATTCTCACAAAAGAGTGACAAGGTCAAGGTTGCCTAGTGTGTGTTACAACTCAGTGAGGGTTGGAACCTGTGTCCCTTAAGTCCCAGTCCAACATGCTAACTGCTACATTACACAAGCTCTCTGAACCAAAGACTCAGAGAAGTTACCACCATCATTGTTAGCCATTCTACTTGATAGGTTAACCTGGATTTTATAGGGAGGATTTACCTTCACTAGATTTTTCAGCATTGTCAGGTTTAACACTATTAAGTTTGCACCATAGATACGCACCTGTTCCAAAGGAACAGACATGAAGGACTGTGATTACATTCTGGAACTCTGATGCATGTGATTTTTAAAAGATAGCTTTGGAGTTGACCAAAACCAGAAAATTATAGGTGAATAGACTGGAAAAGCTGTCATCTGTCCAATCTAGCCTTATGCATTTTTCAGGAGAAGGTGAATATGCACACTGTTTCTATAAACTGATTGCCTGGTGGTTTATTTATTTAAAGAACTCCCACATACACCCTGGAAAATATACCCAGAGATACCTACATAGACATGATGCAAAGAAGAGAGTCCCTGTCCACAGACTTACAATCCAAAAGTCACAGGAGAAAAGGAAGGGGGAAACAGGAGGAGAAAAGAAAAAGGAAGGGTGGGAAACAAAGGCAGCCTCAGGTTCTGGAAACATGGAGTCACAGAGCCTAAGATAACTGATAAGGGCTTCTCTCTGTACACCAGGTGTTATGAAATGGTATTTTAAAACTGTGCTTGCAAATTTAATGCATAGGTTTAACATACACAAATGAGAATGGTTGCTTCCTCTCTTAGGTGTTACTCTTTAATACTGAGTATTATTGAGGTCAAATATGAATATAAAAAAGAATAAAAACTTGACATATTCCTAAGATAAAATACCTAAGAGATCACAATAGCAAATTATAGGTCTTTAGTCAAACTTCTGTTACAAAAGTAAGATTTCATATGTTTATGGATGACAGTATACCAGAATGTGTAGAGTTCACTATCTTCCATTACAGCAACTATTTGCCTAATTAGAATAAAACACAGCCTTTTACCATCCCAAAATATGAAAGTTAGCTTCCTTCTTCTCCAGCCCTTACACTAGCAATTTCAGTAGAAATTACAGTGTGGCACAGAGCCACCTAGTGTCTGACAGTCACAAAACAGTGAGCAAAGATAGATGCCACAGACCATGAAAAGCATCCATTTCCAACTGATGGTAACCAATGTTTCCCTCCCATCCATTCATGAGAATGTACTGCAGAAGTTATACTCAAAACATTACCAAAGTGGACATATTCTGTCAATATCATCATTCTTATTCACCAGCAAGTCCTCAAGGAAATAAAATTATTCAGGTATCGTTCTATGTGGGCAGTTAAAACCTATTAAAAATGCTCGCAAAGTGTTTGACTTATATTGTTGTTGTTTTTTCCCAGGGTGAAAATTATATGAATTTTAATTTCTTTTTAATTTAATTTCTTTAATTAAGAAAGCCTTTAATTTCTGAGGCTTTCCTTTTCTCTGCACATCTTTTTAAACAACTCCAGAAGGGTAGTTTGGTTTGGTCTGCTGCAGCAAAAAGAACAAAGAGTCTCATAGAAAGTCTTGTTATTCTTAGAGACTAATGATTTTGTGGTAAAAGTTTCATGGATTGTAGCTTTTGGGGATTGTTGCTACTTATGAAGTTGTCTGCAGTCCATCAAAGCGTTTGACAAATAAAATTTGTTTTCCACAAAGTCCTTTGATGCTCTTACTCTTTTGTCTGGCATCCTGTTGGTGACATATGTAGGCATAAGTTCCACTTCAGAAGTAGTTGGACATTTTGTTTGCTCCATAATGGCCATATTCAGTTCAATGCTATAACATCAGAGTTACACAGCTGATGCCATAGCACGTGGTTGTGCTATGGACATTTCCATTGATGTGCATAATTGTACATTGTACATAGCTGCACATTGGTGCATAATGTGCATTTAGTTGCACGTCATCACAATTCTATGTCATTTCACAGTGTGTCCAAAATATGGTAACCTCAGTTTAGTCCATTTTGCTTCTAGTGAGAATTCAGATTTGATTTGCTCTTGGGCCCGTTTATTTGCATTTTTTTGTGGTGTGTCATATCCATGTAGTCCTTTAAATGAAAGAAGAATCTTGCTGATTAGATGTTGAACAAACATTAAAAGTGCCAGAGCTATTGAATCTCTTCACTGTTTCCACCAGGTCTACAGCTCCCAGAACGTCTAGCAAGCATAGCTACTACCTGGAGATTTTCAGGTCTACAAAATTTGCTTTTCCAAAATCTGGGAAGCATCTCTTTGAGCAGGTTTCTGTTCATGGGATGCTTGCACTGATGAAATAGATGGGAAGGACTTTTGCTATTTCCCCTGTCGTTCTCATTCTCTCTCTCTGCCACTCTGTGAAAATTTGCTCCAGAAAATTGGTTGACTACATAGTTCAGATTTTTGGAAGGTACCAGGAAATGGTGAGGCAGAAAGAAATCAGCAAGAGATACATCCATGTCCGCCCTGGAATGTTTTCTTCTGTGGATGACAGAGACCTTTCTATACATGGGAGCCAAAATTTTGAACCAACCCAGTGGCCAGCATCCTATACATTTTTAGCATAAATACAACAACAAAATTATCCCTCAGTTGTGAAATTGATTGTACAATGGGCATCTTGGGCTTGAGTTTTCCCATTGCCCAATAATCATGCAGCTCCCTACTCACCAGACATCCAGTGGTGTATTGGTAAATTTTGAAGTTCAGACCTTTAGTAGGACAGCTGTATCCAAATGATGTCATAGTCCTTACAACTCAAAAAGTCCTGGGACCCTAGCTCCACTACATTCCTGTAGCAAGGTGATGAAAATTGGGGCAATAGGTTGTACGTTTGCTTGTGGAAAGACTGGGCACACCAGGGAGGGGCATTTATAGGCAAGTGCAAGAGCTTTCACAATTATTTTTCTGCAAGCATAATGTCTCAACAGGATTCTAAACCAATTCTTCCTTTTTTAAAAAAAAAGCTACCCTTGGGCAATAAAGAAGTACATGAGTGAACAATGGGCAGGTAGTGTGAGAATTTTCATGGGAGGGCAGAGACAAAAAAAATTGCAGAAAGGCTTGGTCAGTATAGAAGAAGTTTCCCTGGGAAAAGATTTTCCTAACTGATAACAAACCAATCCCCAATGAATGCTTTTTAATTAGAAAGTAGGTTGTGAAGCTTCCAAAAAAAGCAAATCAATTTCAAATACAATATTTTACACGTGCAAAATAGTTGTGAAAACTAAGTAACTGTGAATAGGCATTAAATGCATATTGTCTAAGCCATCCTACTATAATAACATGAACCATTTATACAGTCTAATACACTGTTGTTTCTCTGAAAACATGCAAAGAAACATTCCACTTGAAATTCCTTAATAAAATGCTACTTTCAAAAGTCAAGATTACTAAACTTGCTTTTCTCTGATCAAGCACTAAGTGCTTGTATAGTGTCAGAACACATGCCAAAGTTAGGAATGAACTTTCATGCACTAAAGGGCAAATCTGCAACATATAAAATGTACATGGATAGAAAATCTTCCTTGTGCATATACAATGTTCTCCTAGTGTGTCTAAAGTGCTTTCAAGACTGAAAAAGCTCTATATACATATTAAATATAAGTAATATTATAAGATGTGACTCCAAAGGACTGGAATATTTAACTAGTTCACTGAGTTTATTTACATCACACCTTTTAACTGCCCGTGAACTTCATTTTATGTAAATTTCATTGTGGTTCTGGAATCGCAAAGACCTGCATTCATTCACCTTGGTTTCTCTGTATCATCAGCACTATCTTCAGTCTTGTTTCTAAATGCAAACTTCTCCTTTCCCTTTAAACAGTTGCACATTTTCCCCCATTTGGCTGCCCTAGGTAGATAATGGGGCACCATCTTTGTTTTGTGACATTCCATAGCTATAGCACATTAAATCATTCTTTGCCTATTCCAGTTTGTAACACTTTTCATAAGACTGTGCGTTACTTTGAAGCACTGAAATGAATGGCGGTATCTTCAATACACGCTAGCGAACATGCGCACATACACACATGTGCAAATCCCCTGAAAAAATGCTTTAGGATTTGTGAAATCTTAATGCAAATATGAATTAATATGCAGGCTTGCTTACTAAATTTTACATGACTATAAAGGGTCATATAAATAATAAATGTCTTAGAATAATTTATGTGGGCTTTGGTTCTCTTCCTGAATGTCATAATTATTATTATGCATATACTTCTATGAATTATTAAAGTGTATACAATAAATAATATTAAAAAGTAGTTTGTCACCAGTAAATACACAAATAGCAGAGTTCAAATAAGTATTTAATATGGCTAATATGCTGTATTCTAGCAGCGCTTCAGGGGCTTTTTCCTATGCTGTTATCAACAACAACAACAAATAATGTTTCTTCTGAGTCACTAGGAGATACATGAAAAATAAAATGATTATCTAGTACTACCCAAGGACCATAATAGCATATGGTGGCATTAACTGTGAAACTTCCTGCCTTTGCAGGAGCTCAGAGACTAAATAAGATTTCCCACTTGGAACAAAAGCCAACTTTCTACTACAGTACATTTGAAGCACCATTTGAGATCAAACCAAATGTCACTTTTTAGTCCAATATGGTGGCCAGAGCTTTGAGAAGTCACTTGGGGGGGGGGTGAGAGAATACATCTCCCAAGCCTACAATTCATTGACCATGGTTCTAGAAGTTCTAGTCCAAAAGAGTAATTTTTCAACATTCTGAGCCTGCTTGCGGGCAACCGGATAAAGGCCACAAGCAGGATACAAGGGCATGTGTACCTGGAAAATTTAAGTTGGCATTATGATTAATAGCTATTGATAGCCTTGCCCCCCATGAGTTTGTGTGGTTTCCTTTAAAAGCCATCCATATTGGTTGCCAACACTGTAGACCAGTGATTCCCAAACTTTGGTCATCCAGGTGTTTTGGACTTCAGCTTCCAGAATCCCTGAACATTAGCCAAACTGGCTAGATCTTCTGGGAGCTGAAGTCCAAAACACTTTGAGGATCAAAGTTTGGGAGTTGTCTGTAGATTGTAGCAATTCATTCCATTATTTAACCTTTAGAGAAGTGTTTCATTTTGGCTGTCTTGAATCAGTTGTCAATCAACTTGACCAGTGGAGAAGCAGTGAATCCATGTTTTAGTCTAGATTTTAAAAGAGCTACCAAAAGTGCTGAATCTCATCCCCAAAGTAGGTTCAACTGCAAGAATATCTTCTTTAAAGTTCAGACTAAAATCTGACTGGATTCAACATCCTGATAACAAGGAAGCCAGTAGTGGCCATTAAACTGATGTGGTCACTCCAAGTTCATTCTTAAATTTTATAGAGCTTTCCTCAGCTGTAAAATGTTAGCTTTGTCTTCCCTTACATATTTTCCCCTAAGCTATTTTGCTACTCAACTAAATAGCTATAAATACTTTTGCTTTCCCTTGTTGGGAAGGAGCTCCAGCCCTTTGAAAAGGCCATATCTCAGATGTGGCACTTCATTTGTGAAATTCGTTTCCCAACTACATTGTTATCTGGACACCTGGAGCAGTTCCCTTCCTTTTTTTTTCCCCTCACAGGCTTTTTCATGCACACTGGTGTTTGCTTGTTTGCTTGCGTGTTTTAAAATGTATGTTAAATGGTTTTATAGTTGGTTGGTAGCGCTGCGTTTTTTTAGGGTTATAACATTTTTCACTATTATAAAGTAATAGTGAACAATTGCCAGGAAAATCATGCCAATTTAAAATAAAATCACAGAAGTTCATGGGGCAAAAAGTGGGGTTCAGAGGCCACATATAGGTCACACTTTCTCCATCCCTGAATTAAAGACTATTATGCTATACTGAACTGATGCACAAGCTAAGTAAGCTAAAGCTGAGAGACTCAGGTAATGAGAGGTTTCTAAATACCAGGAGAAGAAGGAAAGAGAATTTGTTAGAAATACATATATTACGTTATGAGACCTCTAAGCTTGACATAGATCCTTACCTTATCTTGTCAGCCTGCAGTCACAATCCCAGCAGCATCTTTGACAAGAAGAGTGTGACAGGAATGCTCCCCTCTGCACTGGACCAGCTCCCTGATGAAAGGAGTGAGAGGGACATGCCTCTTCCTTCCCCAGCACAGCCGGGCTCTTTCCCATGCTGTGCAGTGGCAGGAAGCATCTCCATCATGCTTCTGGGACTTCCACAGGGCAGGTAAGTGCAGAAGCATTGTGCAATCAGGGATCATTGAGGGAGAAAATCCACCAATGATTTACCCTGCAATAGCGCTGGCTGGTGACGCAAGAAGAATGGGACCATGACAACGTCTTGTGGAAGCATCATCGCGGTCCCACTTCTCTCATGTCCCCATGCCAGAACACCATGTCCATGTGGAAAGGGCCATAGTCAAGTGCTTTCAGCATGTCTTAATCCCATTCAGCTATTGTATGTACTTCAAAAGCTCATTCAACTCAAGAGATTGCTTCCTGTATGATTCCCTGCCCTGATCCTGCCTCTTTTGAATCAATCTCCTTGGAGACCAGGCAGATATTACAATGACCTTGTCTTAGGTGTGACTGCATCATTCAGCTACCTCCACGGCAGCAGAATGACCACTATGTCATGGGATTACACTTTCCTCTTGGAAAAAAAAAGTCTCCAGGCAAAGACAGTGCCTTTTAGTGAAGCTAAACAAACACAAAGAGAAAGCACAGAAGAATATCAACAATAGTTTTTGTAGTGCAGAGGTTGGAACTTGGCAGCCTTCCGTACATTGTTGAACTACAACTCCCAGTATTCCTCCCCAGTGGCTCTTGGGAATTGCAGTTCAGCATCATCTGGAGAGTTTGCTCATTCTCACTCTTTTAGTGTTGCTTTCTATCTCAGTTAATGTGGAAAAGATTATTCCCTCCTGTCCTAACATCTGTCAAATAGCCATTAGCAGGATGAGGTGAGGAGAGCAGTGAATGAACTCTAGATTTTAGTGTGAACTTTAAAAGAGACATCCAAGTGCTGAACCCTGTCTGTCAAATAGACTCAGTACCTTGGAGAATTCCTTTAAAGTTTAGATTAACATCCGGAGCAGATTCACTACTCCACTGACATGGGTGCTTTCAGCAGCCACTGGGTTAAGATCGCTCTACAGCTTCCAATGTTCTTTTTACCATAGCCAGTAATGCTTTCCCCTGTCAGTCCAGCCAGTCCTAAATCTTCTCCCCTCCCACATGGATCTATAAATATAGCAAGATTCTTGCCTGATTAATGTTCCAATGTACTGAAAAATAAATTGATTAATCAGTAGGAGGAGATTTACTCTAGGCCTCGGTGGTCAAGACTACCTTGCTTTTAGCATGAGTTAGTTGGGAGAAGTATCAAGAGGTCATTACCTCATTAGCTGGAACTGGTGCCTAAAGTCAAGCAAAACAAAATGAAACAAAACCAATAATAATGAAAAGCAAGGCAAAACACAACAGACATAAGATTAATTACAGGAGCTCCAACCTGCAATGTCAAAAGCAACATTGCATAGTGGCATGTTTGCTAAATTACTGTCGGATTAGTGATTAAACATGGTGTGCAATTAATCATTTATGTATGCAGGGACACAGCAAATCATGCACATTTTGCACACAGCATCCAGTCACAGAGGCATTTCTGCCCATAGTTCTCTCCTTGAACTGCACGGAAATGGCATTAGAGTGTGTGTGTTTCCTGGTGCTACAATTTTATTCATCTGGTTGCTATCATGATGTAAGAATTAGCATCTTGCTCCCACATAATGCTCCTGGTCTGTGTACAGTTTTCAGCACACCAAGAACCTCCTTCAACTAGACAGTGCAGCCAAAAACAAATGGAGACTAGACACATGAACCAAATCATTACAGTTTTTTTTTTCCTGTAGTACGCTCATTCAGCTCCACTGAACCCCATCTAGGAATCTAGAGTGAGAAGGAAAAGTTAGATTTGTGGTCAGGAAAGCTGGGTCCCATTAAAAACTGGACTGTAAGCTATTTTTCAAAATGCTAACTGGGTCTTTACTATGGAGCAGTTAAATATAAAAGAAATGGGGACACTTTTATATCTTTGTGTCATCCCTAATTTCTAAAGCCACCACCATTCCAAACATTTGGAGAGGTACAAATGCTTGGTGGGACTTTGTGGGGGTCTGGCAGGGATCTGAGAGTCACAAAAGGTCTCTAAGGCTTCATGTGGACCCCAGGGATCATAGAATCATAGAGTTGGAAGAGACCACAGGGGCCATCCAATCCAACCTCCTGCCATGCAGGAACCCACATCAAAGCACTTCTGACAGATGGTCATTTAGTCTCTGTTTAAAAACCTCGAAAGGAAACTCCACCACACTCCAAGGTAGCATATTCTGCTGCCGAACAGCTCTGATTGTCAGGAAGTTCTTCCTGAGGTTCAGGTGGAATCTCCTTTCTTGCAGTTTGAATCCATTGCTCCTTGTCCTAGTCTCTGGAGCAGCAGCAAACAAGCCTGCTCCCTCCTCAACATGATATCCCTTCAAATATTTAAACATGGCAGTGATGTCCCCTCTTAACCTTCTCTTCTGCAGACTAAACATCCCCAGCTCACTAAGCCACCCCTCATAGGGCATGGCTTCCAGACCCTTCACCTTTTTGGTTGCCCTCCTCTGGACACACTCCAGCTTGTCAATATCCTTTTCTGATAGGGAATTCCTTACTTTACCATAATGCAGGAATGGGCAGTTGTGGAGGTGGTGGGAGCCATTCCTTCCCCATCCCAACCTGTTTTTGGTGCAGCAGAAGTGACATAATATTACTTTTAGTCTCCATTTTGGTTGATATTCAGCTGACTTTTTCAGCAGGATTTGGGAAAGGGGGAAGCTAACCATTACATCTGCAAGTGATTTGGGAGACTTCAGGCAGTTTTCAAGTGAAAAAAAAATTACACCAAAATTGGCCTTTAAAAAAAAGCAAGGGGGTCTAGGGACTGGAAGGCTATCCAAGGGGTAGGAGGAAGCAAACTGACACATTAATAAGGGCTTTGGGGGGCTTTGGGCTGGTCTGGGGACTTTGAGGTCTTCAGGGGCTGCATGTAGGTATCTCAGTAGCGGAATGTAGCCTATGGGCTATACTTTGCCGGCCTCCTGATGTAAGACATATTGCATCCTCAGTTTGCCTGTCTTGCGACAGAAAAACACAGAGGTAACCTCAGAGCCACCCTTGAGATAATACCCTGAGACTATATTGCAACAAATACATATGCATATATTAAAACAATAAACTCTATAGGCCCAATATGTATGCAGTGCTCGTTTGTTGTAACATTGTGTCAGTATGTTATTAACAGTAAAACCCACTTTATTTATTTAGGATACTCCCATAAAAGATACGTCAAAGAATAGTTATATTTATTATTGTCCTTGACAAGGTCTCCAGGTTATTTCTCATTTCAGTCCTTCATTGGAAACAATGTAAACACAAGGTAATTTTTTTCTCATGGAAAGCAGCTGAAAAATATACTCCACTGGCCTTTGGATATATACACACACACACACACACACACACACACACACAATGACACTACATAAATTGAAGAAGAATATGAAAAAAATAGAATCTAAATACAAACTGCTTGTTTTGAGCTCAATAAACATGTTTTTAGCTAGACTGCCAAGCCAACTTAAATACTTGAAATGAGTCATCCAGAATATTTAAGAACTCCTTTACAGAAGCATAAATAGCATGAATTGTTATATTTTTACCAACAAAAAATTTAATGATAATCCAAAACTCATACACAAAGGAAATGTTAAAGCACTGTGCACCCCCCACAATTGGCATGGTTTAATTGGCAAATATTATTTAATTGACAGTATTAATTGGCATTGATATAAATGATACCTGAGGTGACTGGAAGGATAAGCTGGAAGAGGCATATTACTGACTGTAAACATGAGATAGCAAGGCAGGTCAGTCATACCTAACTCTTAGGAAGAAAGCAAATCATCTTCATGCTAATAGCGCAGACCCTCTCAAGACAGTAGGCTGAAAGATAATGAGCTAGACATCTCAAGGAAAGGGAAATTCCCACCAAATTGTGATTGTCTTAACTCTGACTTCGAACACCTGGACGTTTCCCTCTTGTTTTCCCCACGTCTCCACCATACTGGCCTATTATGACAGCCATTATATTTTTGTCATCTAAACACTAAGACCATTAGCTCTGTCCAGACTTCATTCTTTGTGTTGCAACTTCCATTATCCACTCAGCAGGAAGAGCAATTCACACTCATACCCACAGGATATTTTTGGGATATCAGAACCCATGATTTCAGGCTGTCCAGTGCAGTCTCTTACCTTTCTAAATACCATGCTGTACTTTTGATTCCTGAATGAGAACTGTCCTTAGGTGCCTATCTAAGCCACATTGTTGCTTTCCTTGCTGCTCTCCAGACTGATAATTATTGCTTCCTCTCTGAAAGTCCTCTGTCCACATTTTCCTCCCTTTACCTTCAGTTAGCTCTTGCATGAATGTGTGAGTGTTTGGATCTTTGCATACTTGTGTGAAATTCTTTCAATAAAACATATTTTTAGTTTACAGTTTAAACTCTCTGACTGGTTCTTTCCTGCTAGGTCCCCGTAAACATAGATGGTAGATCTTATTAAGTTATCCCCCTCGCTGGCTTCCTGACTTTGAGCTAATTGCTCCCCACCTTTGAATGGAAAATATCCTTTGTAAAACAAGTGCCATTCCCGCAGTACACTCTTACAGAGCGATTATTCCACTTTCAACATCCTATGGAATCCTGGGGTTTGCAGTTTAGGGAAGGGCCAGTCAGCCCCTCCCTAAACTGCAAACTCCAGGATTCTATAGGATGTTGAAAGTGAAATAATCAAGCTATAAGAATGTAGTGCAGAAATGGCCAAGGAAGGAGAAGGAGTGGGAGAGACAGATTGAGAAAGAAAGAGATTGAAAAGGATGAACTCCATTAGAGGTTTGGGTTAGTTGAAAATTTTAAAAAATATCCTTTGTAAAAATATACACCTTTAAAAAGGCTAATACACATTTTCTGCTGTTCACTCTCCACCCAAATTAAGGAGACTGCTGTTGTTGCCAAGAGGAAAGACTCAGAGCAAGGGCATAGGGAGAGATGGTCAGGGAGAGGGCAGCGTTGCTAGGCTCACTGCTCTGGGCGTACATTGTCTTGTACTGAGTAGGTTACTCTGAGCTGTGAGTGTTTTGAGGAGGAAGGGCGTTTCTCTGCACAACTGAAGAAGGTACAAGTGTGAGATTTACAGCAGTTATTTGCAGGAGAGGGAGTTGTGTAGGAAGTCAGATTGAGTGAATGATTGAGTGAATGTTTTTACACTGTTTCTGCGCATCCGCCCAAAGTATATGCGCGCACTTCATGTGGCAGCCCCATGGGTCTGCTATGCTGTTTCTGTGCAAGAGAATAGTGATGGTGGTTGGGAGACTTCAGACAGGATAGTTTGCTCAGAATTATGATAATTAGACAGGTTGTTGGGAAGTAGGTGAACTGTTGTCAGCCTCTACTGGTCATTTTGCTTCTTCCTTCCTCCCTCTATTTCTCCTCTCCCCACCCAAACACAAGGAACATAGATTGTGGGATCAATCATTACTAACATCCCAGGGGGAAAGGGTGGGCTGTAGCTGTCAAAAGTTGCAATCCTAATGAATGAGTGTGTATGTGCTTTCAAGTCACCTGTCAATTCATGGTCCTATGCATTCCATGGGGTTTTCTTAGGCAAGGAATACCCAGAAATGGTTTTGCCAGTTCCTTCCTCTGAAGTATGGCCTACAGCACTCAGTATGCATTGGCAGTCTCCCATCCAAGTACTAACCAGGCCTGACCCTGCTTAGCTTCCAAGATCAAATGATCTCTGGTGCCTTTAAAGTAGTAAGAGTAGCAAATTGCTCTCTCTGAAGTGAATTCAGTGGGGACTTTCCTCTATGTAGGCTTAGCACTCTAAATTGTAAAGACAAAGTTGTGTGAAATAAATTCAAGAACTTTGCTTAGCCTAGCAGTACCTTATTATTAACCAGTAACTTTATGTTTGCAGAGTAACACCAATTATTAAGTTTTTGCTTTTCCAACACTATTTCATTCTCAGACTGACTGCAGTTGAATTTTATGAATTCCATGTCTGCTGAAGAAATGTACCTGTCTGTATAAGAACTCTAGCCAAACTGACACTTTTTTGTTGTAATAGACTACATAGGAAAGGGAAAGGGTTGTTTTATAATGTCTTTTTATTCTTCTCAAAATTTCCATGGTGTGTTATCCAAATTTACCACTTGGTAGAACCAGAGGGGACTTATCTGCGTTTTTCCCCAGACACAGCAGTAACACTACAGTAATATGCTAGCAACAAGTAACTCACTGAGACACTTGCATTGATCTGGAGGTCCTGACACACTCTTGTCCTGCTTAACTTAATTTAAATGATACATTGAAATGTAAGTATGCATTGAAAGTACTAATTATGGCTCCATTGATGACAAATACATTTAAAATTATGCAATAACCAAAAATATAAGCAAAGAAAGTGTTCTGACATTTTTCCAGCTGAAACATAGATGGTCTCTGTGTCCACACTTCTAGATATTATCCAGATGAACATTCAGATTCTTGGGTAGGGGTAAGGCAGAAACATTTCCTGTTCCCATGACAAGAACAAAGGAAATTCCACTCAGGTAGATGTTACCAATCTGGCTGTGTCTCTAGTTATCTTTAAGCTTAAGGCTTCTTTACTGAGTAACTCTAGCAACGTATAATGAAGCTATAAAACATGGGCTTTAAAGCAAGCTAATGCATATATGTATTACTAACACTATAATAAATGAGTATGGATGAATGAAAAGCCCAGTTGCTACATACTCTTCACCAGTCTTCGACAAACACAACTTACTACTGTACTTTCTGAACTGCAGTAACTACAATGTCACAACCTGTGATGTGATCAGAATAAGGAGTAAAGTAACTAGCTCCTTTTCATAAGTAACATTCTACATTCTTGAAATGCATATTACCCCTGCTGTACACCTGCAAACAAGGAGCAAAATCAGAAACAGAAATACCTCCTAGCTCTGGAAATGAAGCTAATCAAGAGGCAGCCTGTATGTTGAATTTTTAACTAGCATATGCAATATGAACTTCATTGTGCTAATGATAAATGGAACATCTCTGCAAAAGTCATGCCTTCCAAAGTCTCTTCCACAGCACTTTGAAGGGCCAGGAATTATTATTTGGCACACACTGCATGCGTAATGAATTTTTGGGCATGCTCATTTGATCTATAGCTATGGAAATAATTGGTAAGCTTGTTAGACTAATGGAGATCCTTTTGTTGTTGTTTTGTTTAGATCACTAAGCCTGTTTTGGTAGAAAGAATATTAAATGAAATTGAAAGTAAATGTGGGATGTGATAATTCATTGTCACACAAAGCAGAAATAATCTGCAAACACAGATATTAAACAATTACATTTTACATGATTGTTGCAAGGATGCTAGAAATTAGGGGTTGGAAGAATATCTGGAACCCAACAAGCAGCCATGTAGTTTGGAGTGCAGATGGGGGGTGTGTGGGGCATGACAACATCATACAGGGAGCGTGGTCACATCACATGGGGTGCCCTTCAAAAATTGCGCACTGGAGCAGACTGTTCTCATCGTCCCCCTGTCAGTACACCAGTGCCAACAAGTAACTTAAGGTCCTCTCTTCAGGACAGACAAAGGCTGCTTGAGGGCTAACTAAGGCCCTTTCCGCATGACGTCGCTGTTGTGTTTTTGCCACAGGAGGCTAGCAGTCGGCAGGTAGCGCTTCCGCATGATGTCACCGCTGTCCCACTGCCATTCTGTCACAGAGCGTCGCGCTTGCACAGTTTTTGCAAAATGGAAAAAATCCATTTCGCCCCTGCGATCGCGCAGCGCTCCCGTCACTTCTGACCATACGGAAGATGCAGAAGCACATTGGCGACACTTCCTTCCATAGCACAGCAATGGAAAAAGCCCAGCTGTGCTGCAGAAAGAAGACATGGCACCATTGCATTTTCTTCTGCATGGACTGAGCAGGTGCAGAGGGGAGCGCTGCTGACACGCTCCCTTCTGGACCCAGGACTGCAGCAAGATGACACAGAAGAGCTTCATCGTGCGGAAATGGCCTAAGTGTTAACCTGCCTGAGGAGAAGAACTCTTAGCAGAACAGCATCACCACTGCTGAGTTGTTCCCAATCACCACCACCAAATGCCCATGGAAAGCTCTGAAGAAGTATATGCTGCAGTGGTGGATGTGATGTTGAAAAGATGTTGGAGAAGCCAGAGGTTGTGACAAATGGTTACTTCTTATTTGCTAATTGTTACTTGTTACTTTTCTAATGACCAAGCTATGTGTGTCTGTGCCTTCAAGCTCCCTATTGGCTTATGACAACCTCTTGAATTTCATGAGGGTTTACTTAGACATAGAATACTTAGAGGTGGTAATACCAATTCCTTGATTATCATAGTGACTTAACAAGAGACACCTTGACTTCTGCTGCAATGCAACTGTAACTTTTAAGTTACCAGGCTGTAGCTTCATTAACTGGTAGAAGAGCAATAACATATGGTTCTTGGTGCCCTATTGCAGGTATTTTCATGCCCCTGTCCCAGAACCCAGATGGGACTCTTCCCAATAGCCACACTGTAGAGACATGGAAGGAATAGTACTTACAGTAGCCAAGTCTAGGCGGAAAAAAGATAGTGCAGGTTTCTGGTAGCATTTATATAAGAAGGACTCATTAATCAGGCCCCCAGCTGGGCCTCTGTGGACTCTGAACCTATATAACAAGAGGCCAGAATGAGAAGAAACCACTGTAGTTAACTGATCCTACAAGTAGCAGCTGCAGTCCCATTTATTCCTGAGTTCCTTGCTTGTGCTCCTTGAACCCTTGACCTTTGCCTAGCCTATGGATTTTGCCATTGGACACACAATCTCTGGGGTTATGGTAAACTTGGACTCTGTCCTTCTAAACCTATTGGGAACTTGGATTGCAAAACAACTAAGACAAATTTTGCCTAGTAGCACCTGATAACAGCCTGATTAGACAGCTGGAAGCCTTGGCTGGCTGGCAGCACAGGACAGGTATTGAGATGACAGTGAAGCCGGTGACAGGACAGTGTACTTTGTACCAGAGGCAAGCAGTTTATAGTATTCAGATGTTCCTGAAAATAACTACTTTACTTATTTTTGAAAATATGGAATCAATAAGTTACTTTCTGACATCACAATGATAACAGTAACTACTTATGGTAGTTGTAACTATAATGGTAATTTGCTGCTTTTAAATAGTAATTTTCCAAGCACTGGGGGCAGCAGAGGATCTGCAGGATTGAAACCCTTGGTTTTGCCAAACCTGAAGCTTCTATGTTTATCCCCTTACTGTTGATTTTAATGGGAGAGAGAAAGGAAGGAAATGGCATGCCCTCCAACATTTCACAGATGGTAACTGGGACAAATGTGACTGAGCAGCATCAAAGGATGGTGGCCAGGCATGAAGAGGACAAACCTTATTAATGGAAAAGAGCTCACAATACTATTGTCTTAAGCAGACAAACACTGGAATCTATGAACTGAGGTGAGGAAAACCTGGGGGAAGAACAAAATAAAATCATTAAAAACTCTGGCTGAAATTCTCTATGGCAGTTACAAACATGTAACATAGGTCCTTTCTGCACCTTACCTTTTTTCGGTGCTGGGATCGTGCAAGCAGCCTCTGACGAGAGGCTCTCGCATCCCTGCTGCTTCAGCTCCACGCGGGCTGCCTGCTTGTATGAGAGCCCCACCTCTTCCTTCCACAGTGCAGCCTGGGACTTTCTCAGGCTGCACTGGAGCAGAAAGCGCGACCAGCATGGCTCCGGAGGCTTCGCACGCCAGGTAAGTGCGTGTGGGGCCCGGGAGCAATGCACGATCGTGCACCATTTTCAGCTTCCAGCCAAAAATTTATCGCGCAACTGTGAATACATCATGCAGATCGCTCCTCACAATCGCGCGATGCTCCAGGTGCCCTTTCTCATGGCAAATGCTGTGGGAAAAGGGCCTTAGCGTTATGCATTCAGGGCTATTTCATATTCGTGATCCCTAAGTAGCACCTAGTTAGGGGCTACATGAGGACTGTAAAAATCCCTTAATTCCTACTTACTAGACAGCAGCTGCTATGAGTAGCAGGGTTCTGTTCCCCTGTCAATCAAGGAGCAGCTGGTTGATAATCTTACCCACTACCTCAAGTAAGCAATCTCCAGCATGACAGCATTGCTGTCTTCCTGTCATGCTAGAGATAACTCACAAGAGGGAGCTGAAATAGCAGTCAGCTGCTTCCTGAGTGGTAGAGGAATAGGCCCTATAAAACTGCAGTGACTGCTTCCGAGTAAGTGGTTACCTGGGAAACCACACACCATAACTTCAGTGCTTACGCATCCGTGAATCCCATGCAGGACTCCGGCCAATACTCTGTGTAAGTATGTGTTTGTGTCTGCACATGCATAGTATGATTAACAATAAGTATATAATATTTTATTGTAAAATCAAAATGTCTTTATCAGACCCTGCTCAAATTGTTGCTATCCGTCAGATTCATGGTCACTGCATGAGTTCAATAGCTGTTTACCTCACAGTTAAGGCTGCTAAATTCAATGGTGAACTCAGTGCCACTTATCACTGAAGAGGCCTTTTAAGACTGGGCTGCTATTGTCTTTTGTTATCTGATAATGAACTCATTTATTTTATTTTTTGTCACTTAACCTATTTATATCACATTTTCCTCTATAATATGGCTAACAAAACCAATTCCATACAAAAGGAAGTAATAAACAAAGTAGTAAAATAAATGCTAGTTTTTTAAAAGAAATAAAATGCCAAGTAGCAAATATATCTCAGAGGCATTTTATCCCTACCCCATTTTATCAATTCCTTCTTATCAAAAATGATCAAAAAACAGGGTTTTTTACTTTACTTGGGGGTTTTTAAATTAAATTTTTGCTCAGTACAGAAATGCCTCTTCATGACATCATCACAATCCCCAAATCTGATTGCCCGTGTCGTGTTATGATGTCACTCCACTTTCTTACTATGTGATTCCCTATTTGGCTGAGATTATGTAATCAGAAAGAAAAACACAAAAATGTTACTCAAGCTGCCATGAACAGGAAGCTCACAGAAAATTAACAAGGTGTACAGTAGAGTATCAGAACCCCTCTCCCAAAAAAGTTTTTTTTTCATACACCTTTTTCACAATTATTCAGTGTGAGGCCCTTGGAGAAGGGGGAAGCCTACACAGAGATATAAGGAAAAACTGTTCGTATATCAGTTATTATGGTCAATAAAGACTGCAAGAACTGTCATATCTTATCTTGGCCCTTGGTGATTATTATAAAGCTTTTGATTTGGTGTCATATTCTTGGCTTTTAAAACCATTCGTAGTTTATAAAATCTGCTCCGTTATTTACAAGCTTCTATCTACAGCAATGACTACCTGGAACACAACAGGATATTTAAATGGCGCTGCTGTAGAGCAAGGATTAAAAATAAACAGACATTATTAAGGTGGCCCTCTTAGCCCATTCTGATTTTGTCTGGCTTTAAATCCACTTTGTGTTTTACTGAATGAAACAAAAGATAGCTATAAATTTAAATGGAAGTAGAATCACCCTGAGAATCACACATCTATTACGATGAAGTGAGTTAAAAGCTTTCTACTGCAAGCGCTGAAAAAAAACCAAACAAATCTGCTCTTCACAGTACATATATTCAGTTGGGGCATAGGTATGGATTTCAAGATTCATAAATGTGCCATCAACAGAATCATGAGATGTAAACTGAGCTCTACAGAGAGTTTCACAGTAAATGATGCACAGTCTGCAGTGCTGGTGGAAAAGAATGAACTGTGTAAATAACTTGGAGTCCTGCACAGTTAAGCTAATTAATCTCCCTCGGTGGGCATGTGTTTGGCTCCTTTGCTAGAGTCCTGCTAAAGTTACTTGGATTCTTATGGGTTGAACTCCAGCATCATTACAGTCCTGCATATGCACTGTTATCAATGGACTTCTTCATTCATTTCAGGGAGGAGGAGGAAGGACACCAGCCAAACTACCAGTAGTATATGCTTTTGATGTCCTTTTAAAGTGGGGTAATGGGGGATGTCTCATGAGAAAATCACTATAAAACACTTTCTAGGAGGTAAGCAGTATTGAATTCAATAGCAGACCTGTAGAACATTGCACCATATGCCACTAGTCCTACACTCACTTTCCTGCAATTTTTTTTTTAATGAGGCAGCAAATTAGAGGGGTCAAAGGAAATGTATGTGAGGGCTGGAGGAACCATCCAGGTATGCACCTAATCCAGTGGAAGTGCAGGTAGGCAATAAGAATGATGGAGAACAGTGACAGGCTACTTTATTATGCAAATATTTGCATGCCTGGCAAGAATAACAACAAAAAATGCAGCTATTGCAGGCAGACATAAATCAATATGGGGAACACATGCACACAGTGGAAACACCCCTTTGTATTGATCTGAATATATGATGAGGGTCCCATGTGGCTTTCCAAACTGATTTTAGTTTGGATTAAAATAGGTGCCTGATACACTAAAGGGGTCGAACAAGAGCAAGATACTATGCAGTGGAGCTGAGATACAGACTTCATGTAGATTCAGTCTATGACAGCTCTCTTGATAAATTAAAGCCTGATAACCACCCTGGTATGTTACATTGAAATGCTGATTTGTCCTGGTACTCGTAAGGTTATAATAAGAATACATATACTTAAATAATTATGAATGCTATTATGATATAACAAGGAAAATAACTCTTGTATACCTTTAACAGAAGCCTGTTAAAGCTGTGTAAACTCTATGTAAACAGATGAGAAAAATGTATCTGAATGGATTATAGACTATAAGTTAGTTTATATGCTTAAAATGATTATGAATATATAAGAGACAGAATTCTGTACGGGTGAACAGGGATGGGTCAACTGAATCCTCGAATCCTGGGCAAGATTTGAGATTCGGGAATCCGAATCCTGACACCAAAACAGCGAATTGAATATTTCAAATCCACCAACCAAGTTTGTTTCTTTTCAAAACTGCTGCCTCGGGAGCTTGCCAAAAGCCTGATTGGCTCGCGGGCCCCAGGACATACAAAAATCATGGCATAAAGCCACCCATGCTCACCAAAGGCTGCCCCTGCTCACTCATGCTGTGTGCTTCCCTGCTTGCTCGGGCTCTGAGCTCGCTCATTCAGGCTGCCTGCCTGTGCCTGCTTGTGCTGCCTCCCTCTGCAAGGTAATTGTTCTCTTCCTCTCTATTCTTTGACTTGAGACTGGACATCAGGGTAGAGCAGGGCTTTCCAAACAGTGTGTTGCAACACGTTAATGTGTCATCTGAAGTCTGTAGGTGTGTTGCCTTTGCAGGCTGAGAAAGACCTCCCTCACCCGAGCCTTTCCCACAGCCACAGCCCAGGATCAGGTAGAGGGACTACCTTTCTTGTTGCTGCTGCCCTCTGGGTGGTCCCAATGCCAGAGAGGAGGCATCAGCAGCAGGGCAGCAGATGTGGTGGTTGGAGAGACCAGGAAGTCACTGAGGAGCCCTGGGACTTGGCTCCATGTGCCTTGTCAGCTGGGCTGGGGACCTCCAGCTGCAGAGGCAGCAGTGTCTCTTTGTGTGCCCTGGGCACAAGGGAGCTGGATGGTATGGCCTCTAACACGCCACTGCCTTTGCGCCTTCACTCCAGCACCCCTCCAAGTAGACCACCTTGAACATCTCCTTGGCCCTGGCTCGAGCAAGCCCCCGCAGCGTCTTCCAACACTGGCCCAGCTCCTCTTCGAGGGTGGCCATCAATTTGAGGCACAGCACCAGCAGCAGGGGAGTGCCTTCACTGGGGAACTTGTGTTGCTTGAATTTCACTGCCACATCTTCCTCAGACTCCCCCATGGGTATGGATAGGGAAAACTGAGCCAGATTGGGACCTCTCCGGAGTTGAGGGAAGGAGGGAGAGATCAGGCCCTTTGGCACCTCCCTCCTCCTCCAAGGAACGGAGGGACTGCCATGGTCATTTTAAGTATAGGTGAATTCTTAGCAGGAAGTGTGGGAGGCGGCAGTTGGAGAAGTTGGAAAGTCCCTGAGGAGCCCCAGGATTCAATTCCAGGCACCATGGTGGCACCCTCCACAAAGTGCCGCCCACCATGAGGGTTCTTTCTCAGCCCTGGGGAGGCAACAGACCTGAACTCTTCAGGCAACACACTAATGTGTCACGACACACCATTTGAAAATCCTGTGTTAGTGTGCTGCCTGAAGTCTGTAGGGATGTCGCCTCTCCAGGCTGAGAAGACCTCCCCACATGAGCCTCTCCCGCTGCCGCCGCCACAGCCCAGAATCAGGTAAAGGGACTGCCTTTCTTGTTGCTGCTGCCCTCACCGAGGTCTTTCCTCAGTGAGAGCAATATCAGCGACCCAGGATCAGGTGGGGGCGGGGGACTGCCTTTCCTGCTGTTTAACATCCGGTTTGCTAGTAAAACTGAATTACTGTGTCACGAAATGATGCATGTCCAAAAAGTGTGTCACCAACATGAAAAGTTTGAAAACTCTGGGATAGAGAATTGAGACTGGACTAGAAGCTGGTGTTTTTGTTAAGTGCCTTCTTTGTTGCAGGACTTGAGACTTGACTGGAAGGTACAGTCTCCTTGAGATTTCAAGGACAGCTGAAACCCTTGCATAACCCTTGCATAGTCTCCCTTGCAAAGCTCTTTCAGACACAATTCTGGGTTTGTAGTTTTACAAGATGTCACAGCCATCTCTGCCAAAGTGTGCTGGTGCATCATCAAACTACAAACTCCAGGATGCCATAAGGAGCTATGCAAAGAAAATCCCATTTTGTACTGTAGTATGTGGCCCTATTTACACAGGCAGGAAAATGTCAGATTAATAGTCCACATGTTCCTGCCTGTATAGAAAGGGCCTTCACGTCATTTTCAATCTGGGGAGATCCTGAGGCAAAATTTTGACAATTATCCTGGCCAGATTTCTTCAGAGGGATGTTTGCCTTTGCCTAGGTTTTTGCTAAGGCTGAGAGAGTGTGTCTTGCCAAAGATTATCCTTGCCTTTTTTGTTTGTTTGTTTGTTTGTTTGTTTGTTTTGCAATACTCAACCTAGGAGATGGCATCATCTTGAGCATCCTCCAACATCTGGAGCTACTTCCAAATTACATGTAATTCTTAATAAGAAATATATGGGTATGTTTTCCTGAAAGTGAAAACTATTATTTAATTTGTTTTTCATTAAACAAAGATGTCAAATTCTGCTTCAAAACACTTTTCAGTAGAAGTGCTTTCTTTCCCTTGCTTTTTAAACCCTTTTTCAAAAAAGGATTTGAAAGATTCGAGATTTGCGAGATTCATGGATTCGCAGAACCTCCCAGGGATTCGGATCTGGATTCGTCCCATCTTTACTTTATAAAATGTCCATATAATGCAGACACTAGGGAATTATAGGAAAAAACGCAAGGTTTAAATAATGATGGTTAAGAAGCTATGTTAAATGGTTTAGAAGGATGGTGTTTTTACATGAGTTAATTATTACCAAGGCTGTTAAAAGATTGAATAGAGAGAATAAGGTTCAATCCCCATGAAAGTATAACATCTTGATGGCCATATAACATGATACAGCAATAAGAATGATGCCTTAACATGTAATGTAGTGAAATGTATTGAAGCTATGCGCCCAGACATTGCTATGTCTGTGTTTCTCCCTAAGAGGGCTGTGTGTGTGTGTGTGTGTGTGGAGAGAGAGAAAGAGAGAGAAAGACAGAGAGACAGAGACAGAGAGAGACAGAGAGACAAAGAGACAGAGACAGACAGAGACAGAGACAGAGAGAATACTTATAATAAATAGGCTAAAAGTACCAAAGAGCCTGCTCAATTCCCATATAAATATCCTGAAATTCCAGGACATAATAATGCTTAAGTGAAGTGTTGATGTTAACTTGGCCTATCTGGTTTATCCAGCATCATAAGTTGGGAATACTGGTGACCAGAAGCTGATAGAAGTAAGCACAGACAGAATCTAGAATTGTTTGACAAGTTGCCAGGACTCTCAGTCCTTCCGTTTAAGGGACAGGAGTGGAGAATCACACCTGTTACACACTGGCAAATCAAACAGGACCAGATTAACATATGCCTCCATGCAGTTCTTGCTGGTTGTGTGTTCTGCTTTAACACTATAAACATTCTATCACTGATTTGTAGCATAGTATTATTTGTTTGTTAGGAAGATTTATAACTGCGCTTTTATGGAATTTATGCACACAAAAACTACAAGTTCTATGCTCACACAGCCTGCAACCCCTTCGTCCTTTGCACAATAGGTTGTCTACTACACACTTTCCTTCAGCTCTTCAATCACAAGAAAATAGTAATTAGGGAACAAAGTTTTCTCACAAGTCTCCAAAAATAACTGCTGGTTAAAGAACATCAGTAAAATATCTCCAGAAAAGAATTCATTTCCCATATGAAACATATAAAACTATGATTCACTTTCCAAAATTTCCTCATGTGACTTAGTGATGGGACTATCTAGGTTTTCTCTGGTAATTGCAACTGGCAGACCACCACACTTTCTGAGTCTGCAGTATCAACTAGATGGAAGCTAGGAGAAGCAGAGTCATGAGCTATTTTGAATGATGCAGGACTCGTGTTCAAAGATTAAAAAATAAAATTCCATGATATAATTAAGGCAAGAGCAGCACTCTTCCCAGCCCCATAGAAAATAAGGATAATTATTTGCCATTGCTCCCAAGAAACATTTGGGCTGAGCTGTTGTTGTGTGCCTTCAAGTCATTCTAACTTATGGCAACCCTAACTCTATCATGGGGTTTTCTTGGGAAGATTTGTTCAAAGGAGGTTTCCCCTTTGCCTTCCCTTCAGGTTCAGAGTGTGTAACTGTTGTAGGTGCTTGCTGTCCCTTGTCAGGCAATGGCATGCCAAGATATTCAGCAGGCATACAGATGAAGCTTAGCAGTCCAATAAAGTTTGCCTGGTCAGGGTGAAGCAGAAGTGAAGTCCACTGTCAGTCCAAAGGTCAGAAATCCAGTGGCCAGCAAGGTCAGACAGTCCAAAGGTCAGAGAAGGCAGGCAGATGGCAAGAAAGGAATCTGTAATAAACATGAAGACAAGGGCAAGCAAACATACATATTGTTTCTTGCATCAAGCCACTGCCCTCTGCTTTCTTTATGAAGGCTGGAGCCAGGTGGCTCTCATCCCAGCCTGATTAGCTCACAGCATGCTCGTGTCTGCTTGTTCTCCTTTAAGGCTGCTGTTCATTTGAAGAAGCTGACTCCTGGCCCATGACACTGACTTGCCCAAAGCCAGCCAGTGGGTTTCCATGGCCAAGCAGTGATTTGAACCTTGGTCACCAGAGTCATAGTTCAGTGCTCAAACCACGTTGGTTGAGAATGCAGAATAAAAGTTCTGTTTCTCAGCATCCAGGATTTTTTTAATTGAGGTCAAAAATTATGTTATGTGATCGTGTTGTATTCCTTCCAGGCATGTTGTACTGGATAGAAGGAGCTGGTTGCCCCTATTACCACATTTAGAAACTATGAGGCATATGCCATGTGTTTTACCTGCTCTGTTCAGCTTTTACCTTTACAGAAGTTTTGTTAAGAAGAAGATTTGGCAGGGGGATTCTATCATAGCTGTACACCTAAAAGTCAAATAACGATCTCCTCACACACTCACTAGATAACACTGAATGCTCTCCACTCACATTTCTCAGAGACAAAGATGCAGCAAAGGCATGGGATGTTTCTGTGTGGAACTGTTTATCTGTTTATTACAGTAAATTCTCTGTTTGTTTACTGCGCTGCTATTCTGTTCTTCCTTCAAAGAACTCAAAGAGTTAATTGTTTGCAGTGGTATCCTATCTAAATGGCTCAAGAACCAGATCTGCTTAGCTTCAAACCTACATTAAATGTCCTTCAGATTATCATGTGGGCCACTTGACTCAGTGTGTAATGACTGATGTCCAGGATTCTTCTCTGTATGAGTTGTCTTCATACATTAAGTAGTCTGTAGAAGAGGTTATTGAAAGAAGAGTTTTGGGGGTTAGATAGCATGCAGCTCTGTTTTCAAAAGCTACTTCTCACTTCTTGTCTTTGAAACTTTCTGATTGACAGGATGAGCCCAGTGGGTCCACTCTAAATATCATGAAAAATCTCACGGCAAGGCTATATCTGTCACAAGCGAAAATGTGATATTTATGTCCTGCTGTAATCCATTCACTAGTTTATGGAGCCCAGATCCTCCAAGGAGGGTTACAAATCTACATGAGGTCCCTGAGTGCCAGCAGGTTTTACATCTGGATCTCCTCTTTAGCTGAATGATGTTTAAAATTACATGAAGATGGAATGCTCCCTGTTGACCATCCGTCTATCGAAGCTCAAGAACTCGCATTATTTCAGCATGAGTATGGAATAAATTGACGGCAACTCTCAGAGTGTGGAACTTGTGAAATTTATTGGCCAGAAGTTACTTATTTGTGGTTGGATCAGTGGAAGGTGAGTTACAACTTTCTGAAGTGGAATAGGCTACTCTGGAAAATCCAGTTCTGGGCCTACTGTTTTGACCTAATAACCTTCTTGCTATTAGTGGAGGTTATAAATAAAACATGGGTGGATAGGAATGGGTAACTGCAGTAATAGCAGAAAGATGTCTTCCTCATCTCCTGTGTCTGCATATGAAAGTGTGTTTCATGCCAGTATATTTCTTCATTGTGAGGATAATAAAGAGCTTAAAAGAAATACAGTCCTTATGAATGGTTTTCTTTCACATTTGGAAATTATTCTGGACAAGATCCTACACTGCACTAGCAGAGGGTAAAACTCCACCAGCTGTAGTTTAGGATCACCTTCCTCTGCACACTCAGTCTACTTGTCTGCAGGCTGGGAACCTCCACGCACCTACCACACACACACACACACAAACACAGAGTCATTCAGTGGCCCGGCAGGATGGGGGAGAATGGGGGCAGCTTGATAGCAGCCAGCTGTGTTTCATCAGCCAACTACAGGAAGATGATGGCATCTTGCTGGACCTCTGAGGGACCCCAGGGAAGTCCAAGAGGATGTTTGTTCATGTTCTTTCCTGCTGCCGGTTGTTGCCTGGTCCTTTTCTCTCATACTTCCCCATCTTCCTCTGGCCACTAAATGGCGGTTCAGAAGGCTCCCATCCTACAGGTAGGTAAGTGGTCACAGGAAAAGTCATGGCAGATAGAGACGCTGGATTCCTCCATCCACTGTGATTGAAAATATATATACACAGGCATAATTTTCTATTATTCTTGAATACGAAACTAACAAGATGCTGGACAATACGTTTTGATAGTACTTTTTCATTAGACATCAATAGAATTTTAATAATTCTTTTCAAGCCTTGCTCAGATACAGTTCTCAGGAATCTGAAAAAAAACCTCTCTCAAAGGTTCTGACTCTCTCAGACTTCAAGCTTTCTTTTACTTTACTTTGATTGAAGCTCTCAGACAGGAAGTCTCCCATGAATCCAACCTATCTTCATCACTGTTTTACTTTCTATCCTTGACCAAACCAGTGATATATTCACTTTTCTCTTTCCTCCTCACTTCTGCCATTCATTGATGAAATACAGGTGAAATGCAAGAACCCCTGCATAAACTGCCTTTCCATGGTACAGCACTTCCTTCTTCTTAGGCAGAAAGTAGAGGCAATAGATGAAGGAAGGGAAGTATTGCTTCCTCCTCTTCTGTCATGTTTGCTACCCATACGTCACCGACAGTACAACATAAGGATTTAAAGAATATTCACAGTTACCTTTATTTTGAGGTAAGGAAAAATATTCAGTACTTTTGTGCAGTTTTCCCAGAAATTTGCACATAGAATTATAGGTTGCAAGGGACCACAATGCGCATCTAGTGCCATGCAAGACACAATGTCAAAGTACTCCCAAGAGATCCACCCTCTGTTTAAAGACCTTCAAAGAAAAAATTCCACCACCTTCTAAGGCAATCTATGCCACTGTAGAACAGCTTTTACTGTCAGGAAGTTCCTCCTAATGTTTAGGTAGCATATTTTTTTTTGCAATTTGAATCCATTAGTTCATGTTCTAGACTCTAAAGCAGCTGAAAATAAGCTTGCTCTATCCTCAGTATGGTATCCCTTCAAATAAAAACAGCTATCATATCACTTCTGAGTCTTCTGTACTCCAAGTTAAACATTCCTAGTTCCCTAAGCCACTACTTATAGGACTTGGTTTCCAGACCCCTTACCATCTTGGTCATCCTATTCTGAACACATTCCAGCTTGTCGGTACCTGCTTTGAACTGCCCAGGACTGGATACAATACTCCAGCTGAGGTCTAACCAAAACCAAAGCATTATGTCCCTTGATCTGGATATGAGTCTCCTATTGATGCAGTCCACAACTGCATTGGCCTTTCTGACAGTCACATCACACTGGCCATTTCCACACTAGGCTGTTATAGTGCTATTATTCCACTTTCAACATCCTATGGAATCCCGGGGTTTGCCACTGCCCTCTTTGGGCAACAGCATCTTCTGAAACCAAGTCCTGATGCTCATCTACCCAGTTTCAGGATAAAGAGAATGCTCTCTTGTGGCCACTACTGGATCAGACAAAAGCAACAGGAACGCTGGCAAGAGGATTCAGATCAGTGATTCCCCCAACACACCACCTAGTGTTACACCTCCTCCACTAAGCATTTAGAAAGCCAGAAGTTTATTTATATATTTATTTTTCATTACTCTGCTTCAATACTCAACCAGTAACAAAAGTTCTCTGAATGACATACAGGTTGAAGCAAATTAAAGTCACAGTTCCAGCAAAACATCAATCAATAAAATAGGACAGAAACCCTATAAAACAAGCAACCATATAAAGAGAGAGAGAGAGAAAGAGAGAGAGAGATTAGCACCATACACATTGCGATCACATAATAGACAAGTCCACAAAATAATATTGGCAGCCTTGCTACAAGCATAACATATTACAGAGATAGAGCTTAGAAAAATTGCTGGCCTACAACTTCCATAATCCTCGAACCAATATTAATTTCTTTCAATAAATTTTTTTAAAAATCCTCTAGGAGGAAGGATACTTGCCACTTGTTGAAAAATCAGCAATAAAGGAATCAGTTGAGCCTCTCTAAGGATGGCATTCTACAACAATGAGACCACAACGTCAAAGTTTTTTTCCTTCATACCCATCCTCTGCATCTTAGATCGCAAGAGTACTTGGAGAAGGGCCAAAAGCTGATTATTATAAAGTCTAGGTAGGTACATTGACTTCTTGGGTAGGAAATAAGCTACCAAGAGGTACCAGGTAGCCAAGACACCATCAAGAGGCTAGAAAAATATCAAAACCAGCATTCTGAATTTAGCCTGGACCTTGAGCTTCTGTCACCATCCATCCAATGTGGCCTATAAGAAAACTCACAGAAGAGTATGTATGAAACTTTGTTGGAAAATTTGGAATGATAATGTGTTAGAATATTTTTACATGAGATGGAAAGAATATTCTATGCCATTTGTTTCCTGGTTGAAAAAAAATGTATTTCTTGACAGTCAGAAAACCAAGTCAGAAAGAATAATAGAGGAGGAAGACTTCTGCATGGTTTTCTTCCAACAACCAAATGTCCTGAAGTGTTTCAGATAGTTTCTCTGCGCAGAAAGAGTTACGACACACAAAAATAGGGCTTTGAGTGGAAGATCTGTATCCTGCACAGAAAACACAATTTCTACATAGAAAAGTGTTATTTGCACACACAAACAAATCTCACATGTTTTTATGGATTGAAAAGTCCTTAGGACATTTCAGGGCATTTGAAGATGGGGAGATAACTGCACAGAAAAGTCACTGTCTCTAGAAACAGCCAGACAATTAATCAGTAATGATTCATCCTCACATGCAAGGATTGAATAGTCAAAGGATTTCTAGCTCTAATTTTAATTTTAAAAGAAATTTTACAGTGTAAAGTGCCCCGATAACTTTTACTAAAAGGCAATATATAAATGTTCTAAATAAGAATTACAATAAATCATAATCATCATCAACACCACCAGCAGACTTTCAGGTCTGGTTGGGAAAAAAGTGGCAATCAAGCAAGGAAAAACATCCATTAAGTTATTCTCCTTCTCGCCCTCATGCCTGACCACAGGGAGACCACTCTACAGCCTGCCACTACTTTTCCCCACCTTATTTCTAGAACTAGAACTCAAGGCAGCTTACTCCTCATGTTTACCCGAGGGAACACCTTGAACTGGTAATTCCACTGAGGTAAGCAATACAATAAGGTGAAGACCACAGTGAGGTGAGTTTTAAACCCTCCCCATTTTGCTTCATCTGGAGGAGTCCTCCTCAAGAATGAGGACCAAGATGACATAGCCTACCTAGAGGAGTCTGCTCTCCAGCTAATGGTCATTCTCTGGACACACTGGAGGTTGAGGGAAAGTCTGGGTACTCCAGAGATGATCCACCTCTTCCAAAAGAAGAAGGCTTAAAGCTACCCTCAAGTCCCAAGGAGAGAAATCATTTGGATCCAACCAAGACAAGGTCTCCAACAACAGGCACTACAGAAAAATCTAGCAACTGCACCTAAGTGAGTTTTCCAGTTTTCAACTGTGCTTTGCTCTTGGCAGCAAGTGCTGAGATCAATTTTTTCCTACCTGTCTTCTCCCCTTGGATTTCTGCCTGACTGACAACTGGAAACCTGACCTTGGCATGCTCTACTGATTTCACTTCTGTCTATTCCTTGATCTGAGTGGTACTCTTCTCTATTATCTAACCTTGACTTGTGTTCTTATTATCTCTTTTGCTTGCTTGTAAAGTATTATACTTCTGTTGTCTCTGTGTATTGACCCCTGCCTGACTCTGATTTCCTCTGTCAACATCACTTGTTGGTGGGCACTTGCAGCCATAAGCCAAGACATTCCTACAGTCTTCTCCCTCATGCTGCTCGTGAGTGCTCTGTGTTCATGAGAAAAGAGTATGTATGTGGGTGGAAGGGTAGATAACTCCACTCATTTTTGGCTGTGGCCCCATCCATTGCTAGTATTCTCTTCCTCCCCAAAAAGCAAGTGCGGCCCTTGGCAAGTGATGTAGACTTGAGTGGATTGACTTGGACTCAAGTGGGACTTAACTCACTTCACTGATTTGACTTAGGCCATTTCCACGCTACACTGTTACAGTGCTATTATTCCACTTTCAACATCTTGTGGAATTCTGTGGTTTGTGGTTGAAAGAGGGGGATTTAGAATTCTCAGCCACAGAGCTCTTTGGTCTCAGTAAATTACAAACCCCAGAATTCCACAGGATGTTGAAAGTGGAATAATAGCATTATACCAGTGTAGTGTGGAAATGGCCTTAGAGACTTGACTCAGCAATAAATGATGCACTGACTCAAGTTGACTAGTGACTTGTATATTTTTAGTGACTGATTAGCAGTCCTTGGTTCAGTAACATAACACATACATCCAGAAACCTTATAACTTTGAACAGGGTTTCCATCTATCTGCCTACTGGTCACATGACAATCTTTCTCAAGCCCAAAGTGTGGGTGCATTTCTCAGAGGGGAACAGCAAATGGGTTTGGCAACAGGCTTGAGGAAGGATGAAGGTCTGCTCAGCATCTTGTCCTCATTGCATGTGTGCAAGAAGGTAAGACTCATCCACAGAACAGAAAGTGCATTTCCTCAGAGGGGAATAGAAAATGTATTAGGCTATGGGCTTAAGGGGAAGGATCCTTCCTTCTAAAGCTTTTTGAGCTTCAATAATAGGGAGTTAGGAAGATTGAATTCCCCACTTCGGAAAAAGCCTCCAGCTTTGGAAATGGGAAGTAAGAAGGATCCTATTTCCCACTTCTAAAGTTGCAGACTCATATATGTCCATTGACACAAAAGTCTCCAGCTTCAGGGAGGGAGAGTAAGAAGAATCCTATTTCTCACTTCTGAAGTTGCAGATGGCAAAACTGCAAATGTGGAGAGCTAATTCTACTTAAATTGTCTTATTCAACTCTGTACAGAAATTATGGAATATAGGTTGGGGTATAAAGTTGGCTCACAGACTTGAGTTGGGACTTGACTTGAAAGTATCTTGCAAGGACTTGGGGACTCAGTTTGAGATTTGAAGTTAGAGACTTCAGGTTTGACTCAAGACTTGGAGTAAAAGACTTAAATACATCACTGACCCTTGGGCAAAAAGAGTTCCCCACTCTAAGTTTACACGAAATGATAGAAGCTCTCCAGGGTTTCAAACAAAAGTTTGTCCCAGGTGTACCCATCAAGAATTAAACATAAGACCTTCTGGGTGCACAGCATGTGCTGTTCTACTAAACTTCACAAACAGATGGATTTGTTTGTATCTTCCAAAAAAAAATTTCAAGTGCATGAAGGAAGATGTAATTCAAAAAATAGGAGAAAAATAAAAAGAACACAAGGCTCCATTACTTCATTTTACTCTATGGCCATTTCTGCACTATACTGTTATAGTGCTATTATTCCACTTCCAACCTCCTATGGAATTCTGGGATTTGCAGTTTAGGGAAAGATATTGAGAATTCTCAGCCAGAGAGCTCTTTGGGCTCAGGAAACTACAAACCCCAGAATCCCACAGGATGTTGAAAGTGGAATAAGAGCACTTTAACAGTGTAGTGCAGACATGGCCTATTTCTTTTGTTTGAACTCAGGTCCAGCCCTGCTATTAGGCAGAGTGAGGCAGCCACCTTAGGCAGTTGATTTAGGTAGGGTCTTAAAAAAGGTCAGTAAATGATTGGTTAATTAATTTATTGCTGTATTTGTTTGCCAAGAAGAGGGAAAGGTTCTGCTAGAACATTCTGCCTCAGATACTAAGAAATGGTGGGCCTTAAATTCTGTCCCAACCATAATGTCTTGGGAGCTCTATTTCAGTTTCAACCCTCACACTACTCCACCTCTGCACTTCTCAGTTTCAAAAGGGGGTTGCTAAATCTTGATGTGAGGCAGGGGCCCTTGTGATCATACTGCGTTTTTCAGTTTTTCTGACCTCTATCTGCAGTATGTCACTCATGCCTGTTTTTATTTGAATTATTTTTTTAAAAAAATGTGCATGATTCCTGGACGTATTAGGGAGTTTCAAAACTACCTCCTTTATGAATTGCTCTTGAACATTCTCTAAATGAAATCTTGAAACAAACAGAAGTTGTGAGCAATTCCCTCATGGGAAACAAGGGGGAATCTCACACAAGCTCCTCTCTTTCCTGTTCTCTGTAAGCACACTTCTCAAGAGACCCCATTCATATTACATCTGAGCTATCAAAAACAAGCATTCACTGCCATTCCTGGAAGTGTAATGGAACTACTCAGGGGAACTTCATATAAAATATCAACTCCCTAATTCTATCCATTCCCTGATGAAAGATATTAAGTTTCTAAGAATATCCAAAGATTTGAGATTGAAAATATATCTTTATCTGCAGAGCTACTTCCTCCAGCAAAATGAGCAAGAATCCACACTCCTGCTTGCTTGAACCAAAGAAAGACTTGTTTATATATTCTCTGTTTTAATGACAGATTTGGAGGAGGACATAGCTGCTAACAGGACTCATGAACAGATGGATTTGCATATGTCCCTTACACTGGCAAGGAAACTCTTTAAGTTGCAGGGATGTAGGCAATTAATAATATGAATAATTGGGCATTGGGCTGACAACTGGATTTCTATATATACTATTTTCCCCTTGGACACCATTCCACTGACCCTGGAATAGCACCATTAGTTTGTTGTGATAACTGTGGGTTAGCTGATTAAATCTACATGAATCATCAAAGTGAATAAAACAATGATACTGAAGGGGGAAAAATACATACTTTCCTAGTTTTCAGATGTGTACACAGTATTGGACCATGCACTCTGTAGCAGTGCACATGCTTCTTTTCAGTTTAAAGATTCCATGAACTACCTCTTCTCATTGTCCTTGTAAATAATACTGAAATAAGAAGACTCCAGATTCTTTTCACACCTCTACCCTATCCCTCACCACTTCTTTTTCCTCCAGGGATGGTCTTGTGTGTACCTAGCTTTAAGAAAATTGGTGGAAAAAGTCAATTCCCTTAATACAAGAATGGTTAAAGAAACTGGTAGAGTTGGAGAAGACAGACAAACTGACATGCTGGCTGAAAGTAAACTCTATACAAATTTATTTAAAACGTGGAGGCCCTTTATATGTTATGTAAAGGACAGATTTGGTGAAAAGGTGCAGTTGGGTTTCAATGTCTAAAGGACATTCAGCTCTGTATTACAGAGATAAAATATATATAAAGGATATTCCTTTTTTTCAAAGTGAGGGGATTAATATACTTTTGATTCATTAAACTGATGTTGGGAGACTGGGAAGTCTGAGGGGGAAGGATAAGTAATACTTTTTCTTTTCTTCTTTCTTTTCTTCTTTCTCTTTTTTTCTTCCTCTTCCTTTCCTTTTTTCCTTTTTTCTTTCCTTTTCTTCTTCCTCCTCTCTTTCTTCTTTTTTCTTTCTTTCTTTTTTTCCTCCTTTCCCCCTTCTAATTTTTCTTACATTTTTGCTCTGTAGTGTAACACTGTTTTACTTATTAATCTTATTGCTTTTTTTCCCTGTATCAATTTTATGTAAACTTGATGTTGAAATTCAACAAAATTTATTATATTATTTAAAAAAAGAAAAGAAAAGGTATTGGATCAGCCTACAATGTTTCTTAGCAGTCTTTGTGGTACCTTGCTTTCTAACTTTACTGCCACAATTACTTCTTTTTACAACTCCAAGCCAACATTCTGGAATCTTTCTGTCTTTTAGAGGTGAGCAACTCCAATTTTTTCATCTCCAGGATGCACTGTGGGCCACACCAAGGCCATTTCTGCACTGGGAATTTAAAATGATGCAGAACGACCTCCAACAGAGGTCTTCTGCACCGTAGAGTGGACTGGGGTGGACTACCTTTTGTAGTTCCACGCCTCAATCCACGCAGGAGTGGCCGGAACTAGCCGCACGGTGTGTTTATTAAAAACCTCTTTTTAGAGGTTTTTGAAAAGCATGGAGCATGCAGCCCCGTGCCGCTCTGTCACCCGGCTCCAAAGCAGATTTGCAGTCACGCGCAAGTGCGTGCTTGCAGATCTTCTGGGGGCGGGCTTTCAGCTGGCAAGCTTCTCCGGTTGGTGGAGAGCCTCCACCAATCGGAAGCCGCCATTTGGGACGCTGGAGGACTGCGGAGCAGCAAACTCGCGCTATTCCTCGTGGTGACAGACTCACCCAGCCCGAAAACAATGCCGGTAAGTTCCGTTTTCGGGCGTTTCCCCCCTCACATGCGGAAAGGGCCCAAGTCCAAAAAAGAACTTAGTAATCAAAACCAGAAGTTGTTTGAAATCTGTGGGGACATTTTGTTTTATTTGCAGGTGGTTTGTCAGAAGGCCCTGTGTTCTAATGTTACACAAAACTCTGTACCTACATGCCACCAGGATATTTTAAAAAATCATTTTTTAAAAAAATGAAAATAGGAGTATTGGGGGTTTCCAGGGGCCCTGTGAGCAGCAAAAAAAAGGGGGGAGGGTCTTGCAAGTTACATGGTGCCCACAGACCACAAAATGCTTATACATGCTACACTGCAACTAAATGCCATTGACAACCTATTGTACTAAGAATTTTGACAGGGAATCATTGGGGTTTAATTGCAAGCAGACCATGCTGTTTTAACTGCAAAAGACAAAGCCACAGTCAAAGTTCAATCCATTGCAGTGATGAATGTCTGTCAGAATGGAACCTAGCAGGAGTTAAACTGCCTTTTATGTTCAATTCCTCTACAATGAATTCTAATTCTGGTTGAATTGGCTTTGAATAAAACTTAACTGATAAGCATGGTCCCCATTGAAATCACTTCATCGTGAAAAATGGGATATTTTCCCGTAGAAAGAATGTCAACAGAGACATGAAGTAATGCTTCCTCCACTTGTATTTTCAGTTACACTAAATACTAACTAAGCTTTGAGGGAACTTAACTGAGGACTTGCTTATTTCTGCATTACTGGGTATCTTCATGAGCACCTAAGGACTTGCAGGATTCTGCTAACATCTTACAATAACACAAGCATATTAAAGACTTGTTGTAGGGGCCAGTACACTATAGGCAGATTTATGATGCAACCATTTGTTCATGGGACGTAATTGTGCATTAAAGTGTGGTTAGCTTCACTAAAAAAAGGTCTTTGATTCACCTTTATGAAATATAACCTGAAAAGTAAACTACATATTACACAAAAGATCTATGACTAATCTCCTGAATTTATTATCATTCTTTTTCTTTCTTTTTCCTCCAGACAAACAAATGTCTAAGGCCATTTCCGCACTAGACTGTTATTGTGCTATTATTCCACTTATTATTCCACTTATTATTCCCCAAAGGCCCCTCCCTAAACTGCAAACCCCAGGATTCCATAGGATGCAGAAAGTGGAATAATAGCACTACAACAGTCTAGTGTGGAAATGGCCCAAGTAACTGGCAGCTTCTTACACCTCTGTTTGAGATGTTAAAAAATGCTAGCTTGGCTAGACTAGGGAAACTGATGTCCTCCAAATGTCTTGGTCTGTGATTCACATTAACCCCACACAGCATGACCAGTGCTACTGGATTGTGGGAATTGTAGTCCACAATATCTGGATCCAAATGCCTCCATTTTTATTTCCATCTCTACCTTCATGGCCTTACTTCTGTGCTTCTGTAATATCTGGTCAATCTGCACATCTAGACTATGGCCCTTTCCACACCAGGCAATTAGAACAGGGCAGTGTGTCCTCTCGCGGAAGTGGTCTGCACCTTGTAGCAGACTAGGAGTGGACTACTTACTGGAGATCCACACCTCAGTCCACTCCAAAATGACCCTGACTGTCAAGGTCAGAGACCTGGATGGTAGGCCAGCCTGGAGAAGTGAGTAGGAGAGCCGCGAGGAGACAAGCAAGCACTTACTCAAGGAAGTTCATTTACCAGAGCACCAAGCGAAGCCGTAGTCAGAGTTCCAAAGCCAAGGGTCAAGAGTCCAGAGATCAATTCAAGGTATCAGGAACCGGGTGCTGGGAGCAAGGTACTGGCAAAAGGAGGGCTTGTAAGAAGTTTGCCACAAGCAAAGGGAAGGTTCCAGGCAGGGAGTTATATAGCCCCAGGCACAGATGTGTCCGTTCACTGCCTTCTTGGTCCTCCACCGTGTTTTCTAAAGACCGCAAAAAACAGGTCTTTATTTTCCTGGAACATACCATTGCGTTCCTGCTCCCCTGTGCAGATTCATAGGCTCGCACCAATGCGAGCCTGTGATCTGCGGAGGGCGGGCTTTAGGCGTGGCGAGCTTCAGCGGTTGGTCAGGACCCACGACCAACTGGAAGCTGCCATTTTGGAAGCCGGAAGCCGCCAGTTTGGAAGCCAGAGCAGTGCGGATCTACAGACCTCGCACTGCTCCGATTCGCCCTGGGCCAAGGAGGAGCCCTGTGGAAGGGCTTCAGGGACAGTCTGCATTGCTTCAGACCCCAGAAGAAGCAGTAGGTAACAGCACGGAGTGATTCCCTCGCCTCGTGTGGAAAGGGCCAATGATTCAGAGTGTGTGGGTATTTGTTTCTCTGTTACACACAAATCCATGATATACAAATCCAGATAGGTGCCCAATTTGATATGTTATCTAACAGGAACCACACAAAAACCAGAGTAAAGTTTTGGACCCAATCTTCCAACCACTTTAAGTATGGAAACAAACACTATGGATTTCTATTCTTTTCACTCTACAATATAAATTTATTTTTACTAAAGCTGCTGTTTAGACTTGGGTACCCTTTCCAAACAGGCTTTTTTTGTGTGTAAGTTCAAATCAACAAACTTTAGCTTTTTCAGAAAATTGCTGTTTTTCATTGATTTTGCACAAAACATTGTGTGAAACAAATTTGAAAAATCTCAGAAGCTGCCAGTCAAACTTTTGTTTCATTCAAATAATAAGAGATATCACCTGCATTGACTTGGACAACACTGGGTGAATTTCCTACTTTAAAAACAGAAAATATTTTACAGACATTCCATCCTGGAAAATAAACTTGTACTGTAAAATGTCTCCTGAATTGCCCAGTCTCTGGAGTATTGGAGAAGAAAAACAAGACTATGGCAAAACCCAAGCCATTTCGACACTGCACTGTTATAGTGCCATTATTCCATTTTCAACATCCTGTGGAATTCTGGGGTTTGTGGTTTACTGAGACCAAACAGCTCTCTGGCTGAGAATTCTAAATGCCCCTCCATAAACTGCAAATCCCAGGATTCCATAGGATGTTGAAAGTGGACTAATAGCACTATAACAGTGTAGTGTGTAAAAGGCCCCCACTCTTTTGGGAATCAAAGGTTTAAGATTGTTTAGAGTCAAAGGAACTAGTTTAACAATCCTATACCCAGTTTCTTAGGAGTACACATCTCCGAACTCAATAGAACTTCTGAGCAAATGTATATAGGAACTTACCATAAGCTTTTAATTAGATACATGGACATCGCTGTAAAGGAAGGATGATTGGGAAACATGCATGGCTTCTTTGTGATGGGTTTGTAACTGCAACAGAGCTGTGAGATTAGAGGGAGAGAAGCTTGTGGAGAATCATATTCATTCTCAGAAATGTGTTGAAGAGGATGGCATTCAGACAAGAATATTCAAAAAGACTGGAAGACAGCTACAGCCCCACAGCATTACAAGTTGAAGAGAGATATTAAGGGTGCTGTGGTACAGAACATTTTAGCATATGAAATCTGACTAGAAGTGAGTGTGTTGGGTAAATTTAGTGCATTTTTCTTAACTGTTGGTTTCTTCCAATTTTTTTTGGCTCTCACCATCTGAAAATTAATTTAGCCTGTTGCTCTGTTTATGCTCTTTAATAGTTCACAGATCTAAATTGGAAGACATCTGGACAAGCAATATCAGAGTGTGGTGAAAATGGGGAAAGTTATTAATAAAGAACACACAACCTAAGAGAGGCCACAGCAGTTTGCTTTTTCTTTAATCTAAAGGGAAGGGCAAGATTCTTCCACCTCTTCTCTCTTCTGCTGAGTTGAATGCAAACTTAATCCCTTTCCACACAAGGGAGATACATCACTGTGGCGTCGTTGTGTCTCAAATACATCCACATGTCAAACCGGTTTGATGTTGTTCTGTTGTAGTTCGTTCCGCACGTGCTTAGCTCTTAAAGTGATTCACATCGTTGTGAAACCAGTGTAAAAACGGAAAATCTCCAAAGCAAATCAGCCAAAATGGCTCACAGTGTTTTTTCCTACATGCAGAAGTGCTACATCAATTCACATCACAGAGGTGGGCATTAAATTGACTAATCAGCAGTGGCAGAGTGGACTGAGGGAGGGGAATAAGAGTTCCAGGGGAATTGACATGCGGAAGCTACAAATGATCTTCTCTGCTTTTCTTTGATAGAAACTGGAGGACATTGGAGTAAAAAACACTGCTTATAAAATGCAGTGAAACGCTCCTCCACTCTAGTGCGGAAATGGCCTTACACTTTGAATTTAGTTTGTAGCAATTAAAGTAAGCTTAGAGCCAAGTGGGAAGAAGAGAAAGAAACTGGGACAGTTTAACAAGAGCTGAAAAACTGGGACAACAGTGGATTATTTGGGACTGTGGCCCTTTTCACATGGCATTTCTGATGCGAAAGGGCCCCTTGAGCATTGCGTAAATGTGAGGAGCAGTCCACACGATGCACTCACATTTGCGTGATGCTCAAGGGCCTGTTGCGGACCGCACATGCATTTTTTCATTTTCGGCTTGAAGCAAAAAATGCTGCATGGTCGCGCATCACTCCGGGGCCCTGGGCACACTTACCTTTCGTGCGGAGCCTTGGAAGCTGGGCTGGTCACGCTTCCTGTCCAGTGCAGCCTGGAAAGGTCCCAGGCTGCACTGCAAAAGGAACAGGCGGGGCTCTCGCGTGAGCAGGAAGCTCATGCAGAGCTGAAGAAGCAGGGAAGCAAGAGCCTTCCTCTGGAGGCTGCTTGCGCGAGCCCTGCACCCCAGCACCGAGAAAAGGTAAGGTGTGAAAAGAGTCTGTCTCTACCAAATCAGAGCAGTTTGGGGATATCTCAGTTATGGTTCCAGATAATGAGCAAATGGTACAATTTTGCAAGACCTGCATAGGCAGAGTTGGCCCATAGGAGTCTATAAAGCCATTCCTTCCGCTATGAGGTCACCACTGTACCACTGGTGCACAGAACATTCCAACCATTCACTTCAGGGCAGATCAATCTCTGTTATAAGCAACTATAAGTTCACTCTATCTGAGATCTCAGCATGCAGGCTATACCAAGGACAGGCAGCATCAGTGCATTTAGAGGCATAAGGGAGAACAAACTAGGAGATCTGGTAGGTGAGGTGTTCAACAGTTTGCTATGCAATTAATGTGGCCTTAGCAGCATGCCAGCAACTAAGCAGGTATCAGATAACTTTACATGCTAATCTGTACATTAGGCCAACAGTGAGATTGATACCCTCACCCTGTGTACTGTTACCCTGATTTTGGGGTCCTGTGAGAGACACCTCAATGTGCTCCAGTTATTGGGGAATGGGAATTAGCAAGAGCACAAGCTAAGCAATGCAAGTGGCAGGGCAACCTAGTGAGATCTTGGACCCAATGTTTACAGGGTCAGGCCAAATCAATAATCAAACAGAAGTAAATTAAAATTGTTTTTCTTTATTTTGAAACACAGTCAATACGTATGTATGCAAACACTCACACAGACCTAATGAACGAAAGGTAGGAGTTTGATAGAGGATTTTAAGAGGGATTTTTCAGGGGAAATACTACACCTGATCCTGAAGCCTGAGTAGTCAGAAGAAAAGTCAGTTGGAGCGAAGATTTCTCAGCACATGGAAGCTGAGGGGAAGGCTCGGCAAACGGAGCAGCAGCAAGGCGGGATGGAAGCCAGGAGTGATCAGAAGAAGCACTCAAAATCTGGGGGTCTTATAGGGGAAAATGTGCCTGTAGGCTAGTCCGTTCCTGGGGAAAACAATGGGTTTCGGGTTGGAGACAAAGCCTCTGAAAGGTCAAATTTAGAATGATTGGATTTTGACGGCGCTGTCAATAGCGCAGACAGTATGCAAATGGGGAGTGCTTGACAGTTGGCTATTTGGAAGTGCTAATCTCATCAAGCTGCCTGTTCGGGGCAGAGAATCTTTTGTACGTTGCGTGCATACATAATGTGATCTTAAATTGTACTTGCCTGGAGGTCTCCTGAAGCTGCATTCTGGCAACTGCTGGCCTGCCTGGATTTATTTTGTCAGCTATTTTCAGCCGTGCCCATGTGTGCGTGCTTGTCCAGGGGCCTCGCAAGCACATGGAGAGGAATGGGTAGTGAAGGCCAAATTCTTGATATCAAATGATATCTAATATACCACAGGCCCAGGTTAGAAACTACAGTAACAGTATTCATCTAGTAACATCATCAGACAATTTGGAAAAGGTGCTTTTTGGACTACAGCTCCCAGAATGCAACAGCCAGCGGGGCCATTGATTATGCTATTTGGTTTATTCTAGGAGTTCTAATCCAAAATCCAATTTTTCCAAGGTTTGCATTATGAGTCCAGCACCTCTTGAAGGCTGAAGGCCAAAAATTGTGATAAGCAGAAATCAGCAAAGAAATTTATGAAATAGCAGTAGCAGCAACAACAACATACAATCTGTATCTTCAAAGGAAATTGGGCTAAATTCTTCCACTTTTTTACCAGTCTGATCATTTTTTTCCTACAAATCCTTGAAAGCAACCTATTTAACAATTGCCACCCAGTTTTGACTTTCATAGGAGATATACATTTCTCTGCATAAATGACCCTCTTATGAAACTGAATATGTAGTCAAGGCAAGACTAAATTGTTTTTCCAGCAATCACAATTAAGTTGTTGGAAATAAAATGTGGCTGAAAAGTGAATCCATAATATAGCTGGCACTGGAAGGAAACTGTTATTAACAGGAGGGAAATGTATCTGGTAAATTCAGTGTTGTTGTTTTCTTTGTTGAAACTGTAATTAATGTGCATCTCGTGTACGAAGCAAAGGGGAAAATACAGTCCTTGCAGCAGTTAGAATGCATCTCATTAGCACTGAAACTACTGTGTCGTCAAAATACATTATGTTCCGCTAAAAAATTAAAAAAAGAGTGTAATTGAATTCCCATCAAAGCATAGTTCATCTAAATCAAATCAGACTGTGCTCAGGCTGTAGCTCATTTCAGCTGTAGATGGAAATTAGGATTCATTAAAATCCATCTAGTAATTTGAGCGCATGCAAAAGCAGATTTGAAGTTGAAGAAGGAAAGGGACAGGGTGGGGAGGGAATTGGAGAGTGTGTGGTTGGATCCTGTGTGCATGGATACAAATATAGCTGCCATGAGGAGCGTTAATTTTGACAGAAAGCTAGATAAATCCATCAGAGAGTGTCTGAGTTCTAAGGCAAGGCTATGTTCGGAAAACTAGCTGACGGTAAGTGTCAGGTATGCCCACAGAACAACCTTATGAGTGAAGATTTCACAGTGGGCCCCTGGAAGTCCTTCTCATTTTCTCAACTCTGATTTGTCCAGATCTATCAATCTGTCATTCTAAATCAATACTTAACTGCTGTGTGAAACATTGTGTTGTGTAAACAACTGTTTATGCACACAGAGTGATAGTCTGAAACTCTTCCGTGCTTAACTAGGAACAATATGGACCCAAAAAACCAAACCCAGGCTAGCCAGAGCTCAGAAAAGTTATTTCACTGGACTACAGCTCCCTGAATCTCTCCCAGCCTTCTTTAAGGATTCTGGGAGCTGTAGTACAAAAAACTAATTTTTCCAAGCCAGGTCCTTGAGATGATCCGGTGTGCATGTTACTGAATCGCAGTACTATAAAACTGCACTAAAGCTGCTTGAACTCCATAGTGCTGGAGTGAAGCATTCTTCCATAAACCACCAACATCATAGAATACCTGTAAATTTCCTCTCTCTCATCACAGCAACGCACACAGATCCTGGAACTGCTTTTAAGGTGGCGGGACTCAATTCTGATAGACTTGTCATTACTGAATTTGCCTACTTGCCGCTATATTTTTACAGAACAATGTTAATACAAAATGCATTGCGTCAAAATAGCAACAAGCTGAAGCTGGTGACAATCATGTTGGCAAAGGCAAAATTATACATGAAATATTAGAAAAGTCAATAAAAATGCATTTAATACATAATGCAAAGGGAAAATATATAAGACTTTTAAGTAAATTCTAAGGTACCTATAATGTCTCCAAAGACATCTCTCCATCCACTGTTCTTGTTGTTGTTATGTGCCTTCAAATCATTTCCAACTTATGGCAACCCTAAGGTGAACTTATCACAGAGTTTATGGGGTTGAGAGTATGTGACTCATCCAAGGTTACCTAGTGAGTTTCCATGACTGATCATGGCATCGTCCCCTGGTCTCCAGGGTCTTGGACAAATGTTCAAACCAGTATACCACACTGGCTCTCTTCCTACTTCAAAAGCAAAAGCTGTGGTGGTATGTTAGAAGATGCATGACTGCACATATAATACTTTTGAAATAAAACATAAAAGATGTATATTTACCAAACCTGGGGTATAGCAAACATCCTGATGCAAAATCTGAATTTAATGGGGTAGAGGGAAGTAATTTAGTTGTCTGATGACAATGAATTACTTAGGGTGGTAGGGAAAAAGATAGATTGTAAAGATTTCCAAAAGGACTTCTCCAAAATGAAGAAATGAGCTTCGAAATAATAAATGAAAATTGAATGAAAACAGGTGTAAAGTGATTCATACCGGGACAAAAAATCCGAGCTTCACATATGTATTGATGAGATGTGAGCTGTCAGCAACTGTCCAAGATGTCTGGAAGATTATGGTGATATCTCCGCAAAAATTTCAACCCAGTGTGTGCCTGGCAGATATATAAAAAATGCAAATTCCACATTGGTCATATTAAAAAGAGTATCAGAAACAAAGCTGCAAATAACATGCTGTGCTCGTACAAATCTGTGGTGCAACCACATCTGGAATACTGTATACAGTTCTGCTCACTGTACTTAGGCATGTTGCGAAGATGGAAAAATACAGAAGCACAGGTACCCAAATTTACCTGGAGATGCTTGTTTGCACGTGGACAGCAGGGCTGACATATGCAGTAGGTGAACAATGGCACTGCACTCTGAAAATCTCCTTTCATGGAGTAGTTGCAGTTTTGTGGGCTACTACAGAATGGGAAGAAAATTAAGCCAAGCAGAGCTTGCCAGAACAGGCTCTCTCATTTTGCACTCGAGCAGCTTCCCCAGCCTCCCTCTCTCTATGGTAGTATATAGATATGACTGGACTTTGGGGTCGTAATCACTGGATTTGTCAGGGACTACCTTCCTTTCTTTCTTTCTTTCTTTCTTTCTTTCTTTCTTTCTTTCTTTCTTTCTTTCTTTTCTTATCATCTTGTCACAGCTTTGGGTAGATTTGCCACGGGTCTAGATAAAGGGAACAATCCATGTGATCATCAAGGGGATCCCTTTAAGGTAGTTTGGGTCAAATCAATAGGGGACAAGCTCAGCTTGGGTTTGTGGTCTGGGGTCAGTCCCAGGTGACAGGGGAAATACAGTGGCTTTTGCCCATGTAGGATCCAGATTCTGTCACTCTGAGTTCCCTCAGCATTTAGACTGGCAAAGTGGTGATTCACTGGTCAACCAAGAGATCACCCAATCTTGGGATCCATATCCCAAGCTAGTCTTTTTCAGCTATAAACCAAAAAAGTTGTGGCTTGTTCTATTCGATATATACCTGTGTCTTCGTTGGTGCTCTCAGCCTGACTCAATACTACAAGAGCAAATTGCAGTGGTTGGGGCTGTTTAACTTAAGGAAAAGGAAAGTAAGAGGAGACATGATAGAGGTGGATAAAAATGCACTTTTCATAATTCTACAACCCAGTTTCATCCATTGAAAGTGAATTCAGGACAGAATCTTAGTAAATTCTTTCTGCTTGATCATTTCTTTTTCTGCTTGATCAGTTCCTGAGGCAGGCTCAGTTACATAGAAGTGTTGGAGATCCAGTTTTGCCTGATCATTGGAGGGATGAGCCCCTCCAGTCTGGTCTTTTTTTGGGAGGGTAGTCCCTCCTCCCCCATTTTGGGGTTCATGGCAATGCGGCTAAAGAAACTTCATTATATTAACCCAGATTGTCCAAGTCAAAAGGTCACGGTTATCTGTGTAGCTGCGGTCTTACAAAAATTTATAGCAGTGACCAGCAGATGAAGAAAAAGACACACAGATGTGTAGAACCTAGCAGTATGAAAACATCTCAGGTAGAAGGGAGAGAGGATCATTTAACCTTAAATTTAAGTTTATGCCATCTGTGAATTAAGATCTCAAGTGATTGACAGTAATATGGAATGCTTGACCTTTCTCAGGCATTATGCACTCATTGATGCCTTTTCCTGAGTAATTTCATACTCACTCAGCATATCTGTCATCTCCTTTTGGGCAGCAGGCTGTTCCCTCAACAACGAGCAGGGAAACAATAGTATCACCTTATTAAACGGTGATTATATAAGGAGTGTCATCACCCACTGATGTGCCCCAGAGAGGATTTCATTATACTGACAGGGAGGCTTCAGCAAGCCCTGAAACATGATCTTAATTGGCAGTCCATTAAAACGGCTGAGCAGGAAGAGTATGTCAAAGGAAAGCTTAACCAAGGAGCTAGATGGGGAGGAGATTTTTTACAGCCATTACTGAGATAATGAGATAATAGAAAGTTTAGACAGGACAGAGAGTGGTGAATACTATTTCCATGCCAGCCTCTAATCTTCAGCATTTTGATCATTATTTTATTGTAGCAATGTGCCAGCTCCACTCAGAAATTTGGATAAATCATATTAATAAACATAAAATAAAGTTTCTTGTCATTTTAAAATGTTTCCAATATGTTAATATTAGTATCTATTTAATGCTTTTTAATTATTATTATTATTATTATTATTATTATTATTATTATTATTATTATTATTTCTATCCCTCCTCTCCCCATGGATCAAGGCAGCGAACAACAATAATACAAAATATACCCAATCCTCCCCACCTACAAACCCACCTAAAACCAACCCCCTAAAAACACACAACAATTAACAATTAATAACAATCAACTATTAAAAGTGGGAGGCAGTGGAAGTACTAGTCTAGGAAGGCCTGTCGGAAGAGAACAGTCTTGACTGTTTTTTTAAAGCGGTCAAGACTGGTAATATGCCGAGTCTCTTCTGGCAGGCCATTCCATAACTTGGGAGCGACAGAAGAGAAGGTCTTCTGGGTAACCACAGCCAACCTAGTTCTGACTGGCTGCAGTAAATTCCTCCCAGAGGACCTTAGTGTGCAGGGCAGATTATATGGGAGAAGGCGATCCTGCAGGTAGGCTGGCCCCAAGCCATGAAGGGCTTTAAAGGTAATGACCAACACCTTGTACTGTGCCCAGAAACTAATAGGCAGCCAATGTAACAACTTCAGAATTGGTGTTATGTGGTCAGTTTTAGGTCTACCAGTGACCAACCTGGCTGCCATATTCTGAACTAGCTGAAGTTTCCGGACTAAGCACGTGGGTAGCCCTATATAAAACACATTACAGAAGTCAAGCCATGAAGTTACCCGCGCATGCACCACTGTTTTTAGGTGTTCCAGCTCCAGGAAGGGGTGCAGCTGGCGTATCAGCCGAAGCTGATAACAGGCACTCCTGGCTGCCGCATCTATTTGAGCTGTCATCTGAAGTGGCGAGTCCAGGAGCACCCCCAAGCTGCGGACACAGTCTTTCAGGGGAAGTGTGACCCCCGTCTAGAATTGGTGACAAACCTTCATACCTGGGCTAGGGCCCTTAACAGCGAGTACCTCCGTCTTATCTGGATTCAGCTTCAGTCTGTTTTTCCTCATCCAGTCCATTACTGATTCAAGACATTCATTCAGAGGCGAGATGCCACCCTTAGTTGATGCTATTATCCGAGGCATGGAGAGACATATCTGGGTGTCATCAGCATACTGATAGCACCTTGCTCCATGCCTCCTGATGATCTCTCCCAGCGGTTTCATGTAGATGTTAAATAGCATTGGGGACAGGACAGCGCCCTGAGGGACACCAGATTTAAGCTCTTTTTTCGAGGAGCAGCTGTCCCCAAGCATCACCATCTGGTATCTACTTGCGAGATAGGACCGGAACCACTTAAGTGCAGTGCCCCCAATCCCCAGCCCTCTCAGGTGTTCCAGAAGGATACCATGGTCTATGGTATCGAAAGCCGCTGAGAGGTCCAAGAGTACCAGCAGGGTCACACTTCCCCTGTCGATACCTAGGCGAAGATCATCCACTAAGGCGACCATGGCAGTTTCGACTCCATATCCTGCCCTGCAGCCAGTTTGAAATGGGTCTAGATAATCTGTTTCATCCAAGACAGCTTGTAGCTTTCTACCTTATATTGTTTTAACAGTATTTTAATTTTATATATTGGCCTCTCTACTTTTGTGACGATTTGAGGTGCAGAACCCTTGCAAAAGTGGAAAAACTGCAAACTCCCCATGCACTTCCACTCTCATTCATTTCCTGAGCTTCCTCCTCTCATTTCCCCATTGTCTTTTTGCCCCATTATATGTTCTCCATGCTCAGACAAAAGGCAAAGGAATGGGGAGAGGCACATGTGCATCCCTCCCCATTCCCTTGCTGTTTGTCCAGGCGCAGAGAAGGAAGGCATATGTGCTCGGGCAAAAGAGAAGGGAATGGGGGAAGGCATGCATGAGCCTTCCTTCTCCACCCCTGGTATTTCCCCCTCCCATTACCTTGCCTTTTGCCCAGGCATGGAGAAGGAAGGCATGCATGGGAGAAAATACTCAGGAGGCTGTAGAAAGCTTTTTAAAAGGAAAACTTACATTTATTGTTTCTGGAAATCGTCTTGGGATAGGAAAGGAGACAGACAAAACAAGTTGATTTAAATTTCATTAGAAGAGCTCCTAAAAACTGGCTCTCATGTGTGGGAGCCTCATAGATGCTCCTTTCCCAAACAAAGGGAGATAAAAGAACTAAATAACTTTTGGAAGAAGGGGGAAGTGACCTCGGCAGGCAGGCAGGAAGCAAGAAGTCTTGAGTAGATAGATCAAAGAAAGAAACAGAGAGGTAAAGCAAAAAGGCAGGCATACTGTCTAGAATTCTCTCTGCTAATCCCTTTATACGAGTACTTATGCAAACTCCCCATGCACTTCTGCTCCCATTCCTTTCCTTTCTTCCAACAAGAACTACAGTAACAAATACTGCACCCATCAGTAACATTTACTCCATCCATAGGGCCTTTATGCTTGTCTATATAACACTGTAAATACCCTCTTACACTGGTTTCAAAAGAAGTAGCTGTATGTGTCTCCAGATGAAGACCCCTTGCAGCCTTGTGAAGATGAAGAGATTTATTACAGCCCAAGCTTTTGTAAACTAGAACTTTTATCATTTTATTGGACGCATGCAGTGATAGTACACAAATTATGATGACAGTGGCAACAACAGCAATAGGTTACAGATAGGCAATGCAGTGTCCCCTAGATGTTTTGAACCACAGTTCTCACCAGCTCCAGCTAGTATAGCCAAAGGAACAAGAACTGTGGGTACCACACTGAAGGTGTTTGATGGATTTTCCAATACTTATTTCTGCTCCAGTATCTGGAGGGCACCACGTTTCCTGTTCCTTGGTTGGCTCATACTTAGTTATTGAGAAACCATACTGACTAAAAGGAAACCAGCTGTGAAGTCGTCACACTTTAGAATTTCACTGGAGAAAATCCATTTGTGCAAAAATAGACATGGTTTTCCTGATCAGAAAGCAGGTTTTAGGGCAAGAAAAGTGTATTGTACAGAAAACACATACAAGAAAATCCATGGACTTATGCAAATTGTCTAAATTTTATGCAATGTGTACAACTTTATTTGATTTATATTAATACAAGTATTCTTGTACAAAAAAAAAATGTAGTTTTTCTGTGTAAATTTTCTGAATTTTCCCTAGTGAAGCCCCCCAAACATGACAAATACATGAAAACTGTACAAGCATTCTCATATCCCTGGAAAACAGAAATAAAATTGTTCCAATTATTCCAGCATGTTGTATAAGCAAAGATTCATATTCCTAGTGCACATACAAAATTGCATGAACATTCTCTGAGAGAAAAAAGGCATATATTGTGTCTATTTTACCTTTAGGGTATAAGAATTTTTTTCTTACATTAAAAAAGTATGGAAAGATTATACAAAGTTTAAAGCTTTTTGTCACACATGCATCAAATACCTGAAATACTTTTTAAGATATAAGCCAAGGTTGTTTGACTCAAGTCCTCTGTGCATTTGTATCCTGATCTATACATTCTTACTTAGAAATGAACCCTGTCCTTTCCAGTCACACTTACTTCTAGATAAGTGTCCTTCAACATGCTGCCTTGAATTGGAAAAAAAGAACTTATTCTGCCAACAAACTATACTTGTGTCACCAAGAGCAGCACTTTCATTTCCAAGCTGTCAAACTCTGAAAGAGATGTGAGTGTTTGAAATTGTGACCCAGATCTTTCAGAACTTCTCTTCACGCTTTGACTTTAAAAAATGCAATAACCCACCTTAAGCCTTGGGAAACAGAAAAATATGTTATCAAAGAAACAAATAAAAGTGATTGGAGTAAACCTTCCACCTGAGAAAATGAACTACAAGCAACTCCTGCTAAAACAGCTATGGTTAAGTCCAGCATGAAGGGCAGGGGGGTGGGGGGAAAGCTTCTAAACATTAGCTTTTGGATTCCTACTTCTAGAATCTCTGGGCCATTATGACCTTGGTCATACTAGTTGAGGATTCTGAGAGCTGCAGCCCAAAAATGTAATGTTTTGAAGTTCTGACAATTAACATCTTTCTCTGCCTGTGAAATTTAAAACAGAAGAATGGCTGTTTTATGTTTTCAGGTCAGTTCTGACTCATGGCAACCCTAACGCAAACCTATCATGGGGTTTTCTAGGCAAGATTTGTTCAGAGGGACCTTACTCTTGCCTCCCTCTGAGACTGAAAGAGTGTGATTTGCCCAAGTTCACCCCATGTACTTCCATGGCCCAGTAGGGATTTAAACCCTGGTCTCTTGAGTTGTAGTCCAAAAATCAAACCACTACACCACACTGGCTGTCACAGAAGGATGGACTGGTCACCAGAGAATTTGCTAAGCTCTTATGTTCTGACATGGCAGCTGGACTTGGAAGAGATCCTGGCATGTAGGATCAGCAATTAATGGGAAGCAGAGAAGGAGTACATGAACTAGAGAGGAAAGAAATTGGCCAGAGAGCTGGAAATTGTCCAGATGTGGCATGGTTATTTTCTTTCAATGGAGGTGGTGGCAGCAATATATTTCTAGGTCGAAGGCTAAATTTCATTCCTTTGGGAGAAGGCAGGACAAAGATTGGGAATACTCTGCAAAGAGTACGCATGCTTACAGAGAATAAGGTGGTTGTTAGAGAAAAGGTAGAAAACCCTAAGTCTCTTTTCTGGTGTGGTACCCAAGAAAGTACAAATGGGTAATACACTGCCCCCCATTCCATCTTCTCTCATTCCATAATATGTCAGAAGTTGAATCTAATAATCTTTGAGGCTTTTTTCCCCCACAGTAGACCAATATTCTACTTTAACTCTTTCCCTGCCCTAAAAGGTTCTTCCTGACCTGTGCTTTCCTTTGTCACGCCTTATACTTCATCCATTTATTTCAGTGTTGTCTGAACTGGTTGAATAGCTATGATTTAGCATAATATGAACATTCCTGAGACTTGCATGTTCCACAACCTCTCTGTCCCACATAGCAAGGAGGAGGCTTTTGGATGTACTCACTCTCCGTTTTTCTTTATCATGACTTCCTATTTCATTTTCATCTGACCCAAGGATCCTGATTCGATCTCAACAAAACAAACCAGCTTCAAATCATGGTCTGTGAAGTTAGCTTGTTTAAACTATTTGTTATTACTACAGTCCCTTATTCAAAGAGCACAGGAAGCCACACTAAACATTAAATAAAAGAAAGGATTCCAAAGTCTTCCTCTTGACCTCACAAGACAAAATAAAGAGAGAAGGGACACACATCATGTTAACAATGGTTTAGTATGACAGGCAAACGTTTGTCAGTAGGTTTCCAAAATTTCACACAGATGCCCTTCCCACTCATACTTGGAGACTGAACTATGGTCCTCCTTAGTATTACCAGGGTGCTGTACCATTTAGCCATGACTCTTCCTTTTCCTATGCCATTGAAGACTTCCACACTTAAATCAAATTTGACAAATCTACTTAGCATTTTTCCAAGAAACTTACAAAACTGGAACAAAAAAAGTTGACAGGTAACATGCTGGTGCCTGTACTGCCAAAAGACATTTACCAAGGCACAGACAAGCTTAACATTTAATGTTGCGAATATCTCAGTAATCATTGATAAATGATTAATTGCAATGGCTGCTTAATTATTCTAATCTATGTTGCAACATGTGAAAATGTGCTCTAACTCACTTGATATTCTCTGGCATACATGGGCTCTGTAACAAGCTCAAATCTGCCAGCTAATAAATATTAGAAAAACCATACACATGGGAGCACATGCTGTAATACTTAATGGAAGTCAAGGCATTCCTTTAACTAATGCATTTCTGTGTAAGGGTCTGGCACCATTTACAGTATAACCGAAGCTTCTGAGCAGAACAAGAAGAAGCCATGTTTAGATTAATGCAAGACCTTCATGAGCATTTGGTATGTGTCCCATGTTTGTTTGCCCACTTTATATCTCATGAGAAAAACATGAAGGGAATCTTATACGAGTCTGTGAATTTTGTGTAGCATCCTGAGCCATTTTTGTACCCTCCCCCAGAGCCCACAAAGGGTCAAAATTTATCCCAAAATTCCCTCTAAGGGTGGGGCCATTTTTGCCTTTGGGGGCATGGGCTATGTAGGTGCAGCAAAAAGGCTTTAAAAACAACAACAGGAAGCAAGTTCCCTGTCACATCCTGTTGTTAAACCTCCTGCATCTAAAATGTGGTGAAAATGCCCCTCATGCTTCATGGAGAGGGTGTTTGGGAGCACATGAAGGCAAAAATAATTTTGATTCTTTCAACTTTTTCGTTTCTTTGCAGGGTGTTCAGTGGTGTGTGTGGCTCTCCTAGGGGGGCCAATGCAGCCTCTTAGCCTCAGACAGTTCTGTACCCCTGATGTGCAGCAAAAAGAGAACAAGCAGCAGATATGTACATATTGTGTTAAAAGAAAGGAGTTTTTTTTTAAAAAAAAAATCTGTCCATATTATTTTCTGAATACAGCTATATTGTTTTTGTAACGACTGTGGCAGCTTCATTGATTTTGACAGCTTCTCCTCCATGTTTGCAAGTAAATTCAAAGCATCAAACCTTGAGGCTTCAGAATTCATAAGTAGTAATAGCTCAGGAAGAGATGGGTCCAGTCCTAAGTCCATCTCAATTATGCCAACCAATACCAGATTCTGTACCTTGCCTGCAAGCCATGAAAATGTATCTTCACCTGCAGAATGGATAACAACTCATCTGGAGATAAAGGAAGCCCTTCTGAGCTTCCACTGAACAAGTGCCTGCAGCTCCAAACCTAGAAGTTGTCTTAGATGACCCTATTGGGATAAACTGAAATATTAGTCTGCCCATGCCTTCCCAGGTGAAGCACAGAGATGTTTGGGGCTCTGAATCATGTTAGGAAGGAGTCACACACACACACACATGCACGCACGCATACACACACATGCACACGCACACACGCACACACACACCAATTACTCTTGACCAGGAGAGAACAGGGAATCTTTTCAGTCCCTGCTTGGCTGCAGTGCTGGTCTGATCAGACGGACAAAGTTTATTTGAAACAGTGGCACATTTATATAGGTTTCAGCATTACATGAAATAGAAAGAAAATGCACAGGAGTTAAAAGGTTGCTTAACAAAAGTTGCAAGATCTTTGTTACCTTTGAACAGTCTTTGTTACCTTTCTTCATATAAAATGTCATCTTTCCTATGCAAACATTCTCAAGGCAAGACAGTCCGTTATCAAATTGTTCTTACTTACCTTATTGACTTCTGACACAGTTCTTATAGCTTAGCAAAGGCAAGAAGCCAGTGAAACAGGATAGATTCAAATCAGAAAGTATTCAAATTTTTTAAAAAAAAATTGCTTAGGAACTCAGAAATGAAACACTAAATACTAGGAAATATTTTTGTGCCCAAAAATATGGACTCTTTAAGTGGCAAGTTACAGAACTCAGAAAGAGAAGCTTCAATTTTGTTAGTGTGGTTTGGACCAGATATTAGTTTTGTGTCGTTCAAATAGTTAGAATAAGTAGGTAGTTTTTATTATATATTGTCTGGCTTTTTTCCCTAATGTGTATTTTATATATTGCAATATGATGCATAATAAAAATATGTTTAAAAAATAAAAAAGGGAAGGGAAGCTTCAATCTTAATCTTTTAAGCTAGAATATAAACTCTGACAATTGCAGCAAACCAGCACATAAGGCAACTCATACCTTCTGCTTTCAGCTGAAGGATGGTTGCAGTGCTTGCTCTTGATTTCTCATCCATTACCTTTGTTTCTGTCCAGAGTCCTGTTTTCTCTCTAACATAAAGATGGCTTATATTGTCCTGACCCTCCCATCTTCCTGCTTGGGCTTCTACTCTGTAAGGAGAGTCACTATAAATCAAGAGAGATAGTGAGGGCCGTGCCAAGATCATAGGAACCTGCCTGACATTAAGTCAGTCTTCCTTGTACATCTAGGCCAGTCTTGTCTCAGAAAAAGGACTTGTTTTAGGTAGGTCTCTTGCTTTTAGTTAGAGATGTCTACATGCAAACTGTGCACTCCCTGAACTTGTACAAAAGCTTCCAAACTGCATCTCGTACTGGCATGAACCCATGATGCCACTGGCCTGTGCAGGCTGCTGTTGGCCTCTAAATATGCACACTATTTAGCCAGGTACACTGGCTCAACTTGATTTCTCCTTGCTTTTCGGTGTCTGCTCAATAGCAATAGCAAGGAATTATAAAATATTTTGGGGAAGCCATGTTGGCCACAAAAGAGAGTGGGGAGCAGGGGAGAGAGCGAGAGAGGCTCTTCTATCATAGTGGTCTGGGACTTCATAATGGACAGATGCTAATACAGTTCTGCAGGGAAGGACAGTTGCTTTGTAACTTCAAATTGAAAAGCCAAACTTTATTACTTGTTTAATTGTCTTTTTTTCCCCCCTCACTCAGCTTACAGCCATGGGGCCGTCACTTTTCTGCTACATGCACCTCTGGTAACATCCAAAATATAGATGTTGTGACCAAGGTACTTTATTTCCCTTCTATGCTATCTTTGCCTCATAAAGAACTCAGTGAAGCTCCAAAAGTTAGCAGGATGTTTCACCTTTTGGTTAGCCCAAGAAAGGTAACACCACAGAATGGATCAAGGAATTGCAGCATGCAATCTTTTCTTGACCAGAGCAGCTGCAGTAATTGCCACTCTCCTTTCCAACTCCAGTGAGTAATTACAATTCTCTGCACATCAGAAGTCAGGAGTTGATGAAGGGCTAAATAAAAATATTTTGCTGTCTGAGGTAAAGACCTAAATAGTATATATACACACGCATGCATGCACACACATGCGGTTTCCAATTACAGATAGTACTGACCACTGACTCTTTCATCAACACTGGTGATGAGACAGCATTGTCATACTCTCCACCTTCAGCAGAGTACACTCGGCAGTTCAGAGCACATTGCTTGGCACATAGCTCTCTCCTTTTCCAACATCTTGCTGTTGCCTTCCTGTCAGGAGCTAACACCCAAAGTGAACACCTTACTTTGCCTAATAGTAGAGCCAGCCCTAGTTCTTGTCAGACTTTATTCCCAGATGCTAGGCACTGGTTATTGAAACCACAGTACTTCCCTCACAGAAATTTTCTGGAAGATGTGTTCTTTTTGTATGTAATGGCACGGAAGTTGCTGAATCTTACCAATTGCTCACGAATACGCATGTGCCCTGTACAGACTGCCAATTTCTGTCTTATTAGTATTTCACATGTTTACTTATTTATTTCCTTTTTCTGACGTGACGAGAAGCACTCCCCACAAAGCCAGTCACAATCCATTATTTCCATAATTCAAATCCCATTATTCGGATCTAGTGAGAAAACAATTCTAATTAATCAAATTAAAAATTTATTGGGATCAGAATTTTAAATACAGATTAATTTGAAGTCACTGAAAGGAGCCCTCTGGCTCCATCAAGATTCATTTATCTCTCCTAAGCAAGAGGAAGATGGAAAATTTCACTACTTGGGGAACACACACTGGTGGTGAATGAGGAAATAGAAGCCACTCTCAGGCCAAACCAAATGAGTCTTTCTTAAACCAAGGGATGGATACTTTGTTTATAAGGGACAAAAAAAGCATTCCTTATATCCATGACTTCTGCCTCATCAGTAACTTCTAAGGAAGACTCTCACGGCATCGTGAAAAAGAAAGTCACTTGACTTTTATTCATACACCCTAGCAAATCAGTTTACCAAATACACCCCCATCATAAAACTGCTCATAGAACAGCTGTTTTGGAAGATGGAGGAGGATGGTTCAAGTTAGTTTTATGACATTTAAAATGTGTAAACCCTGAGTGAGATCAATGAATAAAGTGTGGGTGAGCACCGATGACTTCAGGCAGTGGTAGTCTGCAGTCTTGGTCTGTAATTAATTTTAAAGTTTGTGAATTTGCTAGTTCAGTTTCAGAAACACTCAGAAGGGGGATGCATTGCAGCAGTAGGCAGAGCCAAAGGTTAAAAGGTAAAACAAAAATTGTTGGCATGTTTTGGCTTGAAACTCATACAATCAGTAACTGAGCTTTAAGAGTGGGATGTCAAAGCATTTAAAATGGCAAAAATTGTGTACAACAGCCATGAAACCAAGAAACCAGCCAAGAAACAATGGGGAAGAGAAGCACCAGTCAGCTAGAAGCAATGTGTTAGCACCACAACAAAACTGTCCTAGTGCAATATTGATAAAGTATTTAAGCACTCTGATTCTAACTCTTGGATAATAATTTTAAAAGGCTCAGTGGAAATTTATGAAAACCAGTTTCTGAAATCTTGTATGAGACTGGAAGTGGCATGTGATCAGTGAGAAGGACAAAAGGGAAGGAATAAGAAAACCTGGCATATTTCAAGAAAAAGACCAAGAAGATAGAAAGCAAAGACTTCCAGAGACGTTTTCCCCCTTCTGGAGGTACCCTTAGTTTGCTTCAAACATTCCACATTGTTTTCTGCACGAGTTGCTATTTTTTTGTACAAAATTGACATCTCTAGAAAACGGCTGCTAAATAATTTTTAAAATGTGCAAAAATACTTATAATCTTTTCTCTTGGGGAGAAAACGTTGATACAGTCTTCATTGTTGTATGTGAGAACGAAATTTATATCCCTAAGTGAGTGCCCTCTTCCTGTAATAAAAGGCTGATGCAGTTTCCCATTTATATTGCTGTAAGATAGTCTAGCAATGAAATGGCTTTTTTATGGTATACCAATTAGGTCAACTAGAAAGCCAAGTTGTTGAGCTCTCCACTTGCTTCCCATTTTTAAAATTCTGAACTGCTGTCCACTATACCTATGTTTGACCACAGCCTTCTTTAAAACTTCTTAGCTTATTAAATTCTCATTACTCACTCTGTAATCTTTATAGAGAGCCAGCAATCATGATTCTGGAATTACCCCAAAGTAAACACATTGTTTAACAAAGTCTGTCTATAAAATCTCAGTGACTTGTCAGAGTTCAAAGAAATCCAGAGGCTACCCTGATATCACTGAAGATTTATTTTGCAAAACTCAGTAAAATGAGGTGTAAAGGTTCCATCGTAAATCTTGGGAATGGGTCATACAATTAAACAGTGTGTGTAGTAAGCCAGTAAGGGGCAAAGCAAGGACAGCAGTCTCTTCCAATTATCTTTACAAATAGCTACAGAACAGTGGGATCAGTTAACTAAAAGCAGGAGTGCTGGAAACAAAAGCAGGGAGCACAAGCTAAAAGCAAAAACTAGGAACCACAAAGGTTCAGACTGAGACAGATGAAGCTGAGAAATCAATGTGCCTGATGAAAAACACAGAGAAGGATGTCTATCATAATCTGATCTCCAAGCTATAAAGACATGATGGAATGAAGAAATCTTCCCCTGACTACCTGGAGCTATAAAAGGCATATAATAATGAAATCAATGAAGAGAAACTTTGCCAATCACTACGGGAGAGGTGGGAAAGGGAAATAGTCTCCTTTGTAGAGTTCCTTAAGCAAACAGCTTCAACATAAGCCTCACCTCCACCCTTTCAACAGCTTTGCACAGAAACAAGATCGTGGTTGGAGGTATTATACAAGAACTTATACAAGAAATGGAGCAACTGCTAGCCGATGACTATCACCTGTAAATATTTTACTGGGGGCCCTTCCATACTGCACAATTGTAACACAATGATTCCACTTTCACTGCCATGACTACATCCTATGGAATCCTGTGTTTTGCAGTTTTGTGATGCATGAGAGCTCTGGCTGAGTGCTCCAAATATCCCTGCTTTCACTGCAAATCTCAGGATTCCAGAGGATGGAGCCATTGCAGTCTAAGTAGAATCAAACTGCTATAACTGTGTAATGAGAAAGGACCCTGCTTTGTAACATATGGCTATATAATATCCAATATTCTGGCATCTTTATTTCCCCATTGCAGTTTTTATTCCGAGGACAAACATTTCACATTCAGCAAGCCCTTTCATGCCTCTATCATATTCTTTTTTAACCAGAAAAGTGACCTATACACAGTTGGCCTTCCTCATTTGCAGGCTTCACTTTCACATATCTGATTATTTGCAAGTTTTCCCAACCTCTCCCCTGTTACACTGTTTACTGGGGGTCCCATGAGGGACCCCAAACATGCTCCAATATTGGTGGGGAAAATTAGCTCAGAGCACAAGTTAGCAAACGAGAGGCAGGGCAACGCAGCGGAATCTTTTTACTCAATGTCTACGGGGTCAGATCAGTCAAGCAGTCAGACAGTTTTAAAATAGTAAAAATGATGATTTATTAAGAACAGACAAACATAAGACAACACAACCACACAGCTAACTAAGAAATAAGAAATAAGAGTTTTTCGGGGGAAATGGGTGATACGATACCTTTCTCGTAGTCCTGAAGAAGTTGCAGATGGAGAGAAGAAGCTCAGTGCAGTTCGCTGAGGGGAGCTCCCCGGGCACATGGCAGCAAGGCGATCTGGAACTTGGGAGCGATCCGAGGAAGCTCTTGGAACTGGGGGTTTTGAAAGGGAAAATATGACTGTAGGCTAGTCTGTACTTTGGGAAGAACAATGAGGTTTGGGCTCGAGACAATGTCTCCAAAAGGTCAGAATTTAGCATGATTGAGTTAAGTCCGAATCAACAATGGAATGGCCAGTATGCAGATGCAGCTCGCTTGGTGGTTAAGCTTCTAGCTCGTCAAGTTACCTGCTCGGGGCAGGGGGCTCTTTGTATTAGCATGCATCTTTAATGAGGTGTTTGTCTAGGGAGGTCTCCTAAAGCAAGATCTGGCTGAGTCTGGCTTGCCTAGGTGGAGAAAGGAATGTTCAGCAATTAAGGGCCATGCCTAGTTCTGTGCTTGTTCAGGGGCCTCACAAACACTTGGCCGAGGGTGGCAAAATGGGTCCGAATTGTGATATCAAAACGATATCTAATATCTTCCAAAGTAAGGCTAGTAAACGGTGATAACACCCCCACCTCAAGTTCTTCTTTTCCAGGAGAACATTTCCTCTTGGAAGCTCTTTAAAAACATGCCTCTGGTCCTCCTCATCCTCCATCTGCTGCTGTCTGGCCAGCTAAAGATGACTTGCAGCCCAATTTCTCAGTCCCACAAACCCTCTCCTGATGCCCTCTCATGCCCAAGGAAGGAGAAGGGTGGGAGAGAGGAAGTATATGGCTACCAGGTTGACCCATCCCCTTTCCCTCTCCTTTCCCTGATCTGGTTTAGACCCAGGGTGCCCATTCTCCCAACCAAGCCTCAGCCCCCTTCCCACAGACACATTCCCATATCTTCATATTTGCAGTTTTTCCATGTTTGTTGCGGTCCTGCACCCCTAACTGCAGAAAATGGCCAACTATATACAGGAATGGCTGTGAGTAGATTGGAACCTCCAGAGACATCTTTTGTTGATTTCCGGTAGATCAGTAAGTGTTTCTGTTTGACAACAGCAGCCCTGTGTTTTAAGCGTTTTGGATTTCTGGCCAAGGTACACTCTCCCTTTCTCACGTCTCTCTTGGTCAAAGGCTTATGTAGTTAGAACATAGTCTGAGAACCTTTTTAGAACTCCCAAGATTCTCTGAGCCACGAAGGTTATCAGGAGCAGAAGCCCCAACATCTTCCAGGCTGCCAAGGGATGATATTGGGTCCTGTGATAACATGCAGCTCTGAGATAACACTCAGACCATTTCTGCACTAGACTGTTATAGCACTATCATTCCACTTTCAACATCCTATGGAATCCTGGGGTTTGCAGTTCAGGGAGGGGCTGGCCGGCCCCTCCCTGAACTGCAGACCCCAGGATTCCATAGGTTGTTGAAAGTGGAATGATAGCTCTATAACAGTCTAGTGTGGAAACAGCCTCAGAGAGGGATACAATACATTTCTCCCAGAGAAATGGTGAATATCTACAAAGGCCCTAACATGTCTGCTTGAAGGAATCCCCACTGAGTTCAGTGAGATTTTGCTCCAGATACTCTAAGTAAGCTTTAGGGTTGCAGTCTTAAAACCTCAGTTTCTATCAAAGGCTATTTCTACACTAGACTGTTATAGTGCTATTATTCCACTTTCAACATCCTACAGAATCCTGGGGTTTGCAGTTTAGGGAGGGGCCAGCTGCCATTTAACCTACATTAAACCAACCTTTCAAGTTTTAACATTGTGCTTATGTTCCTTACGCTGGCACAGCTGAAGTAGAACTGAAATACCAATAAGCTCGCTCTCTGATGTAAACTTTGGATATTTCTTTACCCTAAAAACACATATACATGGACATACACATTCAAATTTCTGAAAACAAATTAACTAAAAAATATGACATCTGTGCACGTTTTATTATTTATTTAATTGTTTACTAACTTACTTTATACTCCACCTTTCCCTGTGCACAGAATTCAAGATGGCCACAGGTTCCTGGGTGGTTTTGTCACATATACGTCATTACTTTAGTTTGTCACATTAATCAATGCATTCTCTGCTGAAATGACTTCAGCACACACAAATGTGAGGTCACATGAAGCCCCAATGATTATCAGTGGACACACTGGGTGCATAACCAGCACTGATGCACACGCATGCCGTGTCCATTGACAATAGTGGCATGGAGCATTCCCATTTTTTGTTTGAAGCAAGGGTTCCTGGAACATATACGGAGGGTACACTGTACTTCCTAAGTGTTGTCATATATATTTGTCATTGTTGTTAACTGCCATCCAGTTATCTTCAACTTATGTCAACACTGTGAATGAGACACCTAAAGCCACTCTGTTGTCGACAGCAGTGCTCAGGTCATTCAGATTCAGTGCTAAGGTTTCCTTGATTGAGTCTATCCATTTACAATGTGCTCTTTCTCTTTTCCTACTGCCTCCCACTTTACCAAGGAGTATTGTCTCTTCTAACAAGTCATAGTTTCTCATGATATGGCCAAAATATGACAGTCTCACTTTAGTCAATTTGGCTTCTAGGGAGAATTGAGGCTTGATTTGCTCTTGGATCCATTTATTTACCTTTTTGGCAGTCCATAGTATCTGCAGAACTCCCCTCCAGTACCACATTTAATTTAAAAGAATTGACTTTCTTCCTATCGGCTTTCACTCATGGGCCACTTTTTACAACCAGACATAGAAATCAGAAATATAATGGTACTAGTATATTTACATGGTATTGCCTGGGATTTTATTTTCTCATAGGTAACACTTGTTAGAATTACCTTAGACTTATCTTACCTTACCTTAGGAATTGGAGGCTGTTGAAATACACAGAATTGATATCCTGTGTCTGTAATTCCTCAAACTGCCTTGTCCACTATCTGTAACTTTTCCCCATAGTCTCCAATCCAATCTGTATTCAGAGTTGTTAACATACAGAGGTTTGGTTCCTGAGGGAATACAGTGTCTTCCTCCTCACTATTAGGCCTCATCTCCATAGCAACTGGCCTATTCCAGTACCTGTAACTTATCTCCATATTCCCCAATCTAATCTGTATTCAGATTAGATTAACATAACAGGTTTGGTTTCTGAGGGAATACAGAACCCTTCTTCTTGCTGCTGGGCCTCCTCTCCATAGCAACTGGTTTGAGGACCAAGAGCTTTCCGGCTGAGTATTCTAAAGACTCCTCCCTGAACTGCCAACCCTAGGATTCCATAGAATCTTCACAGCCAGCCAATCATATGAGGTCTTCTTGTCTCACACAGCCAATCGTATGAGGTCTTGGCCTGCCTGATGCAGACAAATAGACAAACTCAAAGACAAACATTGACTTTTATATAGTAGATGGACAATTGTTACTTTAGTATTCAGTGATATATCTTTACACCTGAGCAGCTTGTCTAGTTTCTTCATAGCTGCCAGTCCAAGTCCTAGCCTTCTTCTGATTTCTTGACTGAAGCTGCTATTCAGATTAATGACTGAGACAAGGTATGGAAAATCTTTTAACTATTTCAATGTCTTCACCTGATATTTTTGTCTTCTTAATGTTCAGCCATAAACCTTCATTTGCACTTTCTTCCTTGACTTTCTTCAATAACTGTTTCAAGCCTTTGTGATTTTCTGCTAGCAATATGGTTTCCTCTGCATATGTTACAGCTGATGTTCTTTTCTTCAATTTTAATATGTCCTTCCTTCAAGTCTAATCGAGCTTTATATATGATACATTCAGCATACAAGTTAAACAGATAGGGTGATAAAATACAGCTGTGCCTGACCCCCTCCCCACCAACTGGAAACCATTCTGTTTCTCTATATTCTCTCCTGATGGTGGCCTCTTGTTCTGAGTACAGGTTACACATCAAGACAATCAAATGTTGTGGCACACTCATTTCTTCAGCCTTCCATTTTCTTTCCGAACAACTGACCAGAAGCAGGCATAAACCGTAGATTTTTTCACACACAGTGCCGCATCCAGATATTGATGCACAAGTGGAAGCCTATTGCATGCATGTGTTGCCCCTGGCTGAAATGAGAATAGGGGGACTGTAAACAGCTGGGGTGAATTATAGCTGTGTTCAAAATGTCATAATCCCATAATGCAGAACCATACTGCTCGTTAAAGTGATGTTTCTTTTCAATTTCAATTCTCCATGCTAGCCAGAAATAGCAAGAAATTACAGTTGCAAAAAATGTCTTGAGAAATGAAACCCACATAATATTCTGTTACCAATGGTCCAGAACACAAGGCCTTTCTGCACTACACTATTATAGTGCTATTATTCCACTTTCAACATCCTATGGAATCCTGGGGTTTACATTTTAAAAGAGGGGCATTTAGAATTCTCAGCCAGAGAGCTTTTGGGGCCCTCAGTAAACTACAACCCAGAATTCCACAGGTTGTTGAAACTGGAATAATAGCACTATAACAGTGTAGGGTAAAAAGGCCCAAAAAAAACTTTCTGATGTCCATAGCATTTGCTCCTACAACTCTTTCTGTTCCTTAAAAATTTCACAAATGCTGATATGGTTCTCCTAAAAACTTTCTTTTTTACAGGAGAAAGGAACAAATGTTATGCTTTTTTAAAAAAAATATATTTTATTAAGTAATTCAGTTCCATTATTAAAAGAGAAAGGAGAGCTTAATTATACAATCATATAATGATATAATATATCATATATCATATATCATGTATATCATATAATGATATACCATCATATTATGATAAAAGGTAACCCCTTTATCATAATCCTTTTACAGTAATTTCTCTCACCCAGGTAACCTTTTATAATATTCCTCCCGAAAATAGGTAAACATTGACATATCTTTTGTATTATCCTAATCTTTCTTCATACTTAATTTATAAGAAATTAATTTAATTATATATATTATAATTTAATTATATCTAAATATACATATTTAATGTCATACATTTGTCATTAGTTCTTAATTTCACATTTCACATTTCTAATTACCCCTAGTTTTCAAATAACTTTTCCTTTACTCCCCCCTTACCCTTACCCCCTTACCTTCCCCTCCCCATTCTTCAGGAAGTGAGTGCTCACATATATATATAATTCTTTCTCTAAATTTCAATAAATATATACTTATACATATATAGTTATATCTGTTTTAAATAAATAAATAAATACGCGAAACCATTATTTTCCCTAAGTTCTCCTATATCTGTTTAATCTTTTCCCCATATCCTCTCTTTTGCCACTTCAATACTCTATCTTTTCAATAAGTTCCTAACTTAATCTAATCATCCATATTTACAACACATTTTTATTTAATATCAATAATAACATTCAACTCTAATCGTTCCAATATTACATATTCCATAATTCGTATTTGTCTTACTCTTTATTTTTCCATCCCCCAGCCCGCTTTTCCCCCATAACTTTTCCCATAGAGGTAATACCAAATTCCATCTATCTTCACACTGAGTCGGGGAAAATTTTTCAGTCGTCCAAATTCGAATCCTATCATTTCCACCATTTCGTATAACCTCATTATCCAGTCCTCTATCTTTGGGGGTTCCTTTTGTTTCCACTGTTGTGCGTAGACTATTCTAGCCGCTGTAATCATATAAAGTAAAATCCTCTGGTGTGCTTCATCTAATTTAGGTGTTAAATCCAATATGTTTAATAAATACAATTCTGGGTTCAGAGGGAAATCAATTTTAAATATATCCTTAATTATCTCGTGTATCTCTTCCCAATACTCTCTAGCTCTTTTGCACATCCACCATAAATGGTAGAACGTGCCTTTAGCCTCACATTTCCAACATTTCTCCTTCTCTCCCCTATACATCCTTGCTAAACGCACCGGTGTTAAATGCCACTTGTAGATCATTTTGTAAAGGTTTTCTTTTAAGCATGTTGCTTGTAGTAATTTCCATGTCCTTGTCCATGACCTAGACCAAGTTTCCAGTGAAATAGTATGCCCTATATTCCTAGCCCATTTTATCATACATTCTTTTACTGTCTCTTGTTCCATATCTAATTCTAACAATATTTTATAAATCTTTCCCACTTTATGCTCCACCTCTTTATTCATTATTTCATCTATTTTATTTTCCTTCATTTCAACTCCATCTTGTTTCCTGTCAATCTTGAACCTTTCTTTTAACTGTCTTATAAGTAACCAGTGGGTATTTAAACCATCCTCTTGTAATTCCTCTCTCATTTGAATTGTAAATCTCCCTCCTGATTTTTTAAAAGGTCCTTATAGGTGAGCCACTTATCTAGTTTAGGTTTCTCTCTTTTATAAAAAGCTTCATGAGTCGAGATCCATAGTGGGGTTTTTAAATAGATTTTCCTTTTATATTTCAACCACACCCTTAGCAACCCTTTTCTTATAAGATGATTAGTGAAATTTTTATCTATTCTATCCTTCCCATACCATAAATAGGCATGCCACCCAAAGTAAAAATCCTCTCCCTCTAATTGTAGCAATCTCTGATTTCTTAATTTTACCCATTCCGATATCCACTCTAAACAATTTGCTTCATAATATAATTTTAAATTTGGCAATCCCCACCCTGCTCTTTCTTTTGTATCCATTAATATTTTTTGTTTAATTCTTGGTTTTTTCTTTTTCCATATAAAATTCATCAAATCTTTATTCCAACTCTTAAAAGGTTTGTCATTTGATAAAATCGGTAGGTTTTGAAATAAGAAGTTCATTTTGGGTAATATATTCACTTTTACTGCCGCAATTCTGCCTAATAATGATAACTCTAACTTACCCCATTTCTCTAATTCTATCTTTATCTCTTTCCACTTTTTTCCATAATTGTTATCAAAAAGTTCTCTATTATTGTTCAAATAACTATTCCAGGATATCTTGTCTTTTTTATTATACTAAAATTAGTTTTCTTCTCTAATTTTTGTTCTTCTGTCTTTGACATATTTTTAGTTATTATGTACGTCTTATCATTATTGATTTTAAATCCAGATATTTCTCCATATTGATATAAAACATCATTTAGAGTACTAACTTCTTGTAACAGCTCCTCCAATGTTATAGCCAAATCATCAGCAAAAGCTCTAATTTTGTATGTTTGATTTCTAATTTTAAACCTTTTTAATTCGTTTCTCTTCTCGAATTTTTCTATTTAAAATCTCTAATACCATTATAAATAACAAGGGCGACAATGGGCACCCTTGCCTTGTTCCTTTTCTTATAGATATAGCTTCCGTTCTCTCCCCATTTATTATTATATGTGCTTTTTGATTCTTATATATTAGATCAATCCAGTTTATAAAATTATTTCCTATGTTTATCTTTACTAATATTTCTTTCATAAAAATCCAATTAACATTGTCAAATGCCTTTTCCGTATCTAACAAAATTAACGCTAATTTTTTCTCATTATGTTTATGGAAGTACTCTGATATATTTATTATAATTCTAGTATTATTTTTAAGTTGCCTCTTAGGAATAAATCCGTTCTGATCCTCATGTATCCATTCTTGAAAAATTATTTTTAATCTTTCCGCTATATTGAGACAAAGATTTTTTAATCTACATTTAATAAAGATATTGGTCTATAGTTTTTCATTTCCAGACAATCTCTCCCTTCTTTAGGTAGCAGGGTAATATTCGCTTCTCTCCAAGTTTGGGGTATATCTTCTTTTCCAATTCTTGAATTAATTTATATAATGGGTCTGATATTTGTTCCATAAATGTTTTATAATATAAAGCCGTAAAACCATCTGGGCCTGGGGCTTTGTGTAATTTTAATCTTTTTATGGCTTCCATAATCTCTTCTTTGGTTATTGGCTTATTCACTACACTTCTTTGTGCCTCTGTAAACTCTGGAATATCACTGTCTCTTAGATATTGTTTCATTTTATCTAACCTTTCTTGTGTCATCTCCTCTTCAGAATAAAGTTCTTTATAATAATTTATGAATGCTCCTTTAATTTTTTCTTGATCAATTTGTACCTCTCCCTCTACTTTTATTTCTTGAATAATCCTTTTTTTTCTCTCTTTTTTCAGCTTATACGCCAACCACTTATTTGGTTTATTGGCATTAAAAAAAAAAATTTTGCTTTGTAAATTTTATTTTATTTGCTATTTTCTCTGTTATCTCTATATCCAATTGTTTTTGTAATATTTTAATTTCTTTCTTAATATATTCATTTTTTGCTTTTTCCTTAAGTTCTTCTTCTAGTTTTTGAATTTCATTTATAATTTTATTTTCTCTTCTAGTTCTGTTCCTTTTTCCAAAAAGCATCTTGTTGAATGAAAAATCCTCTCATAAATGCTTTCCCGGGCCCCCCAAACTGTTTTTATGATGTACCTTTATCTAAATTATCCTTAAAATAATTTTCTCATTCAGATTTTGCTCTTTGTACTATTTTTTCATTTTTTAATAAATTATCTTTTAATCTCCATGTAAATTCTTGTCTTCTATCTTCCAGTGTTAATATTATCGGATTATGGTCCGAGATACTCGTTGGGTTTATTTCCATCTTCCTTACTTTAGAAATCAATGTCTTAGATGTTAAGAACATATCGATTCTTGACCAAGAATCATGGTACTGGGAGTAATAAGTATAATCATTAGTGTTTTTTTTAACATTCTCCATACATTTTGTCAATGAAAGTATATCCATCATCTGAAAAAACGCTTTAGGTAGTTTACCTCTTTTTTTGTTTCTTTTCACTGCTCCTGTTCTATCCTGTTGAGGATTTATTACCCCCCTTAAAATCACCCATCATTATTATTTCATAATAATCCAATCCTGAAATTTGTTGTAATTTTTTTTTATAAAATTCTCCTTTATTTTCATACCACCCTGAACCTATGGCCATACCACCCTGCGTCTACGGCCATACCACCGTGAACACGCCCGATCTCGTCTGATCTTGGAAGCTAAGCAGGGTCGGGCCTGGTTAGTACTTGGATGGGAGTCAAATGTTATGCTTTAAGAAGGAGCATGTTGTTAGAGTTAGCAAAGTTTGCCTGCCTACACTCAATAATTGCTAGTTATGTATGTTTTCTGACTTCATGTTTCTTTGATTTTCCATACCTATTCTCTTGCTACTTCATTCTAACCTCCAGCCATTTTCTTTCCTCTCTTCTCTCTTCTTCCTCCATTATTTGATTATGTATAAGTATTGTAACTAAAGCTACTTTTATATGTTTTCAGAGAAGACTGTCTTTATATGTTTTACAAAGAAGACCTGCATGGGTATGTAGACACAGGACTGGTTGTTGTTTAGCTTCTGCCTTGTTGAATTTATTACTTTGCTTGAGACACTGACTATGATCTCTTTCATATTCCCCAACTTATCTCTTCAAGAGGGCATTCTTCTACATGTTTGAAATAGTGCTCCTTCTCCTGAAAGTATGCCTGTGGCTCCAATCTTATGCACACTTACCAGGAAGTAACCTTCACTGAATTCAGTAGGACTTACATCTGAGTAGACATGCAGAGGGGTGCATGTAAGGCTATCTTCCTTTTATGCATACACTGCAAAGAAACAATAACAAATAATTTATAATGCTCATGGAGAACTACTACATTGCTTTCTGGAGACCTAAGGAACTGTGTCATAGAGACTGGCTCAGAAAAGCCATCCAACAGATCTAATAATATCTTTGAATGGGCACAGTGAAGGACTAACATTTTCAGTGAATATGTCATTCTGCATATTACCGCTATTTTCTGTAGGTTTGTTTTCTATCCATTTTGAATGGCTCACTTATGCACAAATATCCTAAGAAAACAGTGGTGCAGGATCAAGATCTATCCATTTAATGCAGTCAGGAAAGAGACTGGGAGAATTACTTCAAGGTCAAATTGCTATGGGACAAGAGAAAAAATATAAGACGTCCTTGAGCACAGGCACAGGGTGAGTTTTTCTCACTTGTGGCAACAATAATGAGCTGTCATTCATCTGCAATTCAGGGGTAGAATTTCCCTGTCAAGGGATGTCAACTGACTGTTGTATGCCTTCAAGTCATTTCTGACTTATGCAAACCCTAAGGCAAACCTATCACAGGGTTTTTTGGCATGATTTTTCCAGCGGTGATGACCTTTGCCATTCTCTGAGGCTGAGAGAGTATGACTTCCCCAAGGACACCCAGTGGGCTTCCATGGCTGAGACCTGATTTGAACCTTGGTCTCCAGAATTGTAGTTCAGTGCTCAAACTACTACATCACTTTGACTGTCTACGTCAGCTGGCACCTATAATTTTCATTACAGAAGCTTAATTTGGTACGTTACCTCAGCTCTAAGCAGCCACCTGGCTAATTTCCAACAGTGCCTGGAGGGAAAAGCAGAAGCCATTATCATGAAGGAAATCTGATTTTCAACAGAAAAGATATTGTTATGTGCAAGTGCCTCTACTGGAGAGAAAGAAGTTATCAGTCCAACTTTAAGGGAGCAAGCATGGCATGCAAATTGTGGTCCAGCTTTTGAAACCATCAGCTCCCAAAATGATTATCTTCAGATCTTTATCTGAATCTAATCTTCCTTTGATTCATTGCCCAACATGGTATGGCTGTGTGGCTACTAACCCATAGGAGGTTTAAGTGCAATGAAATTATGAAAGCTAATAGGCAAAAGGGAAGCTAGGAGCACAATCTCGGATAGTGTTTTTCCAGGGAACTGTGGGAAACAAACCAAATGCTAGACCAGTTGCTTGAAGTTGCTGATCAGGGCCCACTAAGAAAGGAAGAAGCGTACCAAAGAAGAATGCATTTTACCAAGGGAACCTTCAGATCCAGAACTGAAACTGAGATGGAGGCAGTGAGTATGATAGAAAAGTCCAATCTCATTCTAGCTATCCAGATTGTCTAAATAGAACTAGAACCTAATTTCAGTGATGATAATCCAGCAGTTTATTCCACCTTCTACCAGAGCTGAAGAAAGTTACTTCCTTTAGACCACAATTCACAGAATCTCCCTGCAGTGGCGATTCTGGGTGGAACATTCTGTGAGTAGTAGTCCACCACAAGGGTGCATTAAGATTTTCGTATGCCCTGGATACTCTTGTATTTGACTCCCCACTTTGCCTCGGCATGCCATTAGGGATGTTTCTGTAGGCCCTAAAATCCCTGGGTATTTTAGGCCCTAAAAATTTTGTAAACCCTAGGCATTGTCTCCAAAGTGCCTAATGGATTAGGCAGCCCTGGTCCACCAAACAAACAAAAAAAAGGTAATTTCCAGTGCTGTTACCAGTGTTGAAGACTGGGCTGGCTGAAATGCATTTTGAATGAAGAATTTCTTCACCTTTTATCCTTTCTAAATGGGAAGGTCAGAGAAAGGGGAACAAAGTGGGTAAAGTTAATTGTACATGCTGTGGTTGAATCACAGCCTCCTTTAAAAGTGTAGCTAATTAGTTGAGTAATATCCAAATGTTATTAATTCTGCAGTTCCTTAAGTAGCAATCACCCATTTATTTATAATAGCATTTCCACTGTAATTACAAGCATCATAATGAATTTATTGTGGGATTAATGGGGATGGGATATTTATATCCCCAAGGAATTCTATTTGACAACCATGCTACTTAATGTGAAGATTTTATTGTTTCAATTTGTAATGTCTTGTTCATTAATCTGGCTTTCTACCATTTCATGCCATGGATCTTTTGGAAACTGGAAAGCACAGAAATTATAAATGCATTCCCTGTCACTGGGTGTTTCAAGAACTAGTATTTAGCATAGGGATGGGACAAATCCAGAATTTTTCAGATCCGAATCCAGATCCAAATCCCTTGAAGGTTCTGGGAATCCACAAATCTCACAAATCTCAAATCTTTTGAATCCTTTTTTTAAAAAGGGTTTAAAAAGCAAGGGAAAGAAGGATAATCTTGGGCAAGACACACTCTCTCAGCCTTAGCAAAAGCCTAGGCAAAGGCAACCTCCTTCTGAAGAAATCTGACCAGGACAATTGTCATAATTTTGCCTCAGAATCTCCCCAGAGTGAAAATGACATGAAGGCCTTTTCTGCACAGGCAGGGAAATGTGGATTAATCCCACATTTTCCTGCCTGTGTAAACAGGACCACATATTACAGTACAGAGATAATCCAGGTCAAAACTAGCTTTTCTTTGCATAGCTCCTTCTGGCATCCTGGGGTTTGTAGAATCATAGAATCATAGAGCTGAGCTGGAAAAGACCCCAGGGGCCATCCAGTCCAACCCCCTGCTATGCAGGAACACCCATCAAAGCATTCCCAACAGATGGCCATCCAGCCTCTGCTTAAAAACCTCCAAAGAAGGAGACTCTACCACACTCAGAGGCAGCATATTCCACTGCCAGACAGCTCTGACTGTCAGGAAGTTCTTCCTGAGGTTCAAGTGGAATCTCCTTTCCGGCAGCTTGAATCTATTGCTCCTTGTCCTAGTCTCTGGAGAGGCAGAGAACAAACACACTCCCTCCTGAACATGACATCCCTTCAAATATTTAAACATGGTTATCATGTCCCCTCTTAAACTTCTCTTCTGCAGACTAAACATACCCAGCTCCCTAAGGCGTTCTTCATAGGGCATGGCTTCCAGACCCTTTACCATTTTGGTTGACCTCCTCTGGACACATTCCAGCTTGTCAATATCCTTCTTGAATTGAAGTGCCCAGAACTGGACACAGTATTCCAAATGAGGCCTAACCAATGCAGAATAGAGTGGTACCATTACCTCCCTCAATCTAGACACCATATTTCTATTGATGCAACCAAGAATCATGCTGGCTTTCTTGGCTGCTGCATCACACTGCTGACTCATGTTCAGCTTGTGATCTACCAAGACTCCTAGATCCCTTTCACACATACTGCTATCCAGCCACATGTCCCCTATCCTATATTTGTGCATTCCATTTTTTCTGCCTAAGTGTAGGACCTTACATTTCTCTCTGTTGAAATTCATTTTGTTACCGCTGGCCCAGCTCTCCAATCTGTCAAGGTCTTTTTGAAATTTGATCCTGTCCTCTGGTGTATTAGCAACCCCTCCCAATTTGGTATCATCCGCAATTTTGATTAGCATGCCCTCCACTCCTTCATCCAAGTCATTGATGAAGATGTTGAATAACACTGGGCCCAGGACAGAACCCTGTGGCACCCCACTAGTCACTTCTCTCCAGGATGAAAGGCAGCCATTGGTGATCACCCTTTGGGTTCGGTCAGTCAACCAATTACAAATCCAACTAACAATAGCCCTGTCCAGCCTGCATTTTACTAGCTGCTTTGCAAGAATGTCATGGGGAACTCTGTCAAAGGCCTTACTGAGGTCAAGATACGCTACATCGACAGCATTCCCTTCATCTATCAAGCCTGTAATCCTATCATAAAAAGAAATAAGATTAGTCTGGCATGACTTATTTCTGAGAAATCCATGCTGGCTTTTAGTGATTACACCATTGCTTTTTACGTAATTACAAACTGACTGTTTAATGATCTGCTCAAGGATCTTTCCTGGAATTGATGTCAGGCTGACCGGGCAATAATTATTAGGGTCCTCTTTTCTCCCCTTCTTGAAGATGGAGATGACATTTGCTCTCCTCAAGTCTGCCGGGACTTCTCCTGTTCTCCAAGAGTTCTGAAAGATTATTGCAAGTGATTCAGAAATTACTTCTGCCAGCTCTTTTAATATCCTTGGATGTAATTCATCTGGCCCTGAGGACTTGAATTCATCTAGTTTAGTCAGATATTCCTGTACTACTTCTCTACTTATTCTGTGCTGCATTTCCCTTGCTTCCTCACCTGCTCCCCACACCCCAGGTTGGGTACTTCTATCCTTTTGGGAGAAAACTGAGGCAAAAATGGTATTGAGTAGTTCTGCCTTCTCTCTTCCCTCTGTTATTAATTGGTCACCTTCTCCATGCAGTGATCCTATCATTTCCTTGTTTTTCCTTTTGCTTGCGGACATATCTAAAAAAGCCCTTTTTATTGTTTTTGATGTCTCTGGCAAGCCTGAGTTCATTTGTAGTAGCTTGTAGTTTGATGATACACCAGCACACTTTGGCAGAGAAGGCTGTGACCCCTTGTAAAACTACAAACCCCAGAATTGTGTATGAAAGAGCTTAGCAAGGGAGCAATGCAAAGAAATGTTCAGTCGTCCTTGAAATATCAAGAAGACTGTACCTTCCAGTCAAGTCTCAAGTCCTGCAACAAGGAAGGCACTTAAAACACACAAACAAACAAAGGCCATTTCCACACAGGCTAGTAGAAATGGTGCAGAGCGTCCTCCAGGGAGGACGTCTGCATCTGGGAGCGGACTGGGTCAGACCTACTTAACATGGATCCGGACCTCAGCCCGCTCCAGAATGACCCCAAGTGGTCATCAAGCATGCTTTTGAAAGACTGCTTAAAACAGGTCTTTCAAAAGCACGGAGCGTGCCATTCCGTGCCCGCTCTCCAGTGCAGATTTGCAGGCTTGCACCAGTGCGAGCCTGCAAGATCTGCCGGGGCGGGCTTTAGGCTGGCAAGCTTCAGTGGTTGGCCGAGACCTTCAACCAACTGGAAGCTGCCATTTTCGTCCCCGGAGCAATGTGGAGCAATGAGCACACACTGCTCCGGAGCAGTGCAGACCGGACCGGGGAGCCAAGAACTCCAGTAAGTAGCGGCAGGGGCGATTCCCTCATCCCATGCAGAAATAGCCAAACAAACAAACAGCCTCTAGTCCAATCTCAATTCTGCACCCTGCAGTCTCAAGAGTCAAGTCTCAAGTCCTGCCACAAAGAAAGCACTTAAACACACACACACACACACACACACACACACACACACAAGCCTCTAGTCCAGTCAATTCTCTACCCTCAAGTCCTGCAAGGGACACTCAAGTCAAATCTCTAGGCCTGTCTCAACAATTTCCAATCCCTACCCTCCAGTCTCAAATCAAAAAATAATACAGATTAATACATGCTCAAGAAACGATTCTGGAGGCAGCCACTGTTCACCTTGTTTGTTGTAGGCAACACACATTCATCCAATAGAATCAGCTAGAGTAGAATCCCATTCTTTCCCAGCTCAAGTTTTTTGGCATTCATTGTTTACCACAAACATGCTGCTGCAACACAAGACCAAAAGTCTGTGTTTCTCCAGCTCTCCTTTGCAACCTTTCCAATGGCAATGCTGCTTATAAACTTGCAGCTAGACAGAGGAAAAAGAGGACAAGAGGTTGAGAAGCATAAAAAGACTTTCTAAAAGGGAGCTTCAAAATGGGTTAACTGAAGTATTCATGTATTTAAAACACAGAAACTAAGAGAGGAAGTGGCATCATGACAATCTTAGTCCCAGAACTGAACAAAAAAAGCTGGTGAAGGAGAAAGTATGGCTGGCATGGCTTGCATGGAACCCCTGAACCCCTTTTTGCAGTCTTTGGAACCCCCTGGGACATTCCCGTAAGCTCCTAGACCCCCACACAAATTCAGTTTTGCTCCTCTGTCCCTCACCTCCCAATCCCTATCCCAAAATTACCTTGCAGATGGAGGCAACAGCAGGAAGAGGCAGCACTAGGGACACAGGCAGCCGGAGGGAGAAATGGCGGCCTCCAGTGCATGCGAGGTTTTATGCCGGTCTGCCGGCCAATCACCTGTGCCCATGTTGGGTGGGGAAACATGTGAGGAGCGGGATCCTGTCCTGGTCCTGAGTTTTCAGGTGTCCTGGTCTCCCAAGTTTTCAGGCGTCCTGGTCTCCAACAAACTGTTTGAGTGGCAGATTTGAAAGATTCCATTTGCCTATTTTGGCACAGGGATTCAGATTCCCGAATCTCGAATCCCTGCCAAAGATTTGAGGATTTGGGGATTCAGTTGGCCCATTCCTAATTTAGCAAGAACTGCAGAAGCCCATTCTGGAAATAAAAGTGAGGAAAACGATGACTCTGAGGATGTTGCTGAATTCCTTTGCATCATCCCTTTGCCAATTTAAACAAATGTGAGGCATTCTGGGAGTAGTATGTCATCAACATTTGGAAGGCTGAAGGTTGCCCACCAGTACCGCTGTGGTAGTCCATGCTTCTTTTGGAACCATTCATTACAAACTGGATCACTGCTAGTTAAGAATGTTAAGACACTTTGGCACCATTCTCACAGTGTGTCTTGGCCGATATTACATCTCCTTTTGAGAACCAGATTAAAGAGGAATATTGACTTGAGGGTTGAAGAAAGAAATGGGAATGAGAATTACATAAATAGGCAGGAAATCTGGAGAGCATGTAACAGGGAACTAAATATGCTGGTACTTTTTTTGAAAATCTGCATGGGGCCTACCTATATCATATACAGAAGTATTTCAGCAATTTCTTGTATTTAAACAGAGTGGAAGGACCTCTGGTCAGTGGAGCTAATCTAGTATGCAAAGTATCTAGATCTGGCCCATGCATGGTTCAGAGTATCCCCTTCTTCTATCCAGAGCCTTGCTTTTTCCCCATTCTACACCCCCACATGCATGTTGCCTTCCATTTTGGAGGACCGTGTTCTTATCTCCAGTCACAGACCAGAATTAACATCAGAACTTCCTACCCCATCTCAACCACTCAATCAGTAGCTTGGCCCTAAGAAGATATAGTAAACTCTGCCATTCTTCACTTTCCTTTTCCTTTCATAGTGGTTTCTGAGTACTAGTGAAGCCTAGTTCTATTCTTCTCACCCTGCCCTGAGGATAAAGTCCCAGTTTTTCACTTAGGTTTTTTTTAGGGGGGGAATGCACAACAAAGAAGAATCAAACAGGAGTGCCCTCACTCCATTTGTTATAGGAAATTCTTACTTCTATCACTACTAACAACAGCATTGTCCCACCCAGTTGTGCACAGTTGCTTCATCTCAAACCTCAAATTAAGATTTGGCTGAAGATAGACAAAAGGATATCCTTGAATGAATGCCTGAGATATGTTGTGTTGCATACACAGAACACCAGTATACCTATCTGTCTGAAAAAAGTTGCCGCGTACTGTATGAATTTTTTTTAAGTCCTCATTTTTCACGTGGGATATGAGGAGGAAGGATTCAGTGATAAAGCAGCAGATTAGTAATAAAGGACCACTAAGCTAGTCTTATCAAGTTGGCTTTTCTTTACTTCCTTTTCAGACTTACCAGATCAGCACTGAAGTTGAGAGTTCAAGATGTAATTAGTCAGAGAACCTTTGAAAGAGTAACTGGAATAGCATGCAAACTGAAATAGTCACATGATGCTGAGTCCTACTTAACGTTTTTGAAGGCAGGTTCAACAGGATTTCTGCATTGGTTAGTTTTTTCCAGTAATTAGTTTTAGAGGACAAATTAAAGAAAGTCTCTTATGCTAATCAGGTGTACCTGTAGAAACAGTGAGCTTTGTTTATTCTATTGATTTGTTGCAAATACACTTGGTATTTATTTGTTTATCCATTTATTATCTATTGTGCATTTTTTTGAAATTCAATTACAAACATTCTTCTCAAAGTGTATTAAATCTGAAAGTAATTTCTGAACACATCAATTTGCAAGAGACAACAGCATAAAACAATTTCTGATTTAAAAAGTCAATTAATTCCATAAGAAGTAGATTGAAATGAAAAGATTTGTACAGGCTGCTTTAGCTATGGTAATCCTTGGTAAAGTGGAAGGCTCTAGAAAACAAGAGAGACAACATAGGTGGATTGGTTCTATCAAGAAAAACCCAGCCCTGAGTTTACATGACCTGTGCAAGGCAGTTTATCCAGTCAAAGGTCTTGGAGCTGAAGTAGACTTGATAGCCAATAACAAAGAGTATAGGATTCACTCTAACTAGGACTAACCAACATGTTTCAAGCCAATATGTTGTTATGTCATGTCATCATAAGTCAGCGATTAATATGAAGAATTTTTCATATGAAATAATTTAAATTATTTTATGTTGCTATGGTCTATGGTCAGAGAATAAATTTATATAACATTACTACTGCATGAAATAACACGAGATTTAGTTTCTAATATTGCTTTTAACAGACATGATTTCTGATGAATGAGTTTTAGGGGAGGGTTAATTCCATTGTACTGATAATTTCCTTTACGATAGATGCTGTGCATTAAAGTTTTACTGTGACTTTTTTTTTCTGAAGCCAATTTCATAAAGCCTGATTTACTGCCAGTTCCAATGAGATTTAAGTAACGCCTTTATAGGGAGGTCAGCATTATCCGGTTTAGTTTATGGAGGTTCATAAAAACAATGAGAATTTTTAATGGAGCCTGTGTTAACTCCAAACTGTACTTTATCAATACCGCAAAACTGCAATGGGCAGTTGGAAACTGGGGACCTACAGAGGGCACCTTGTCCAGGATTTTTTCACAGTGTGGAAATAACTAGTTGCAAATGACTACTTATTCTCCATCAGTTAATGTTTCCATGCTTAACTACTTTATACTGTGAATGTAGCTTAAAAAGGGATAGCACCACTCACTTATGGTATAATTATAACTTTCAGTTATCTTGCACTAAGTTGTAGAAGAGGAATGCAACCCCTTCAACTCAATGAAAAACAGGACATGTGCACACTCTCCAACTACCCCAGTTTGGCAAGGGAATCCTCTGCCATTCTACTTTCTCAGCTGCTTCTAAACTGTCCCAGTATCTCTCCATATCCCCCCTTCACCCTCAGCTCACTTCAATTGGTGCAAACTAAAAGCCTTTTCTGCATTTTATATTTAAAACGAGACAGCACGTCCTCCAGTGAGGACGTTTACACTTGGGGGTGAACTGGGTCCAGACTACTTAATATTTGTCCGGACTTCAGCCCGCTCTGGAATGCCCAGAACTGGTGGTTCCCCATGCTATTGAAAGACCGATTAAAAGAGGACTTTCAATAGTCCGGCGTGCCCCAGTCCGTCGCTGCCCTAAGTGTAGATCTGCAGGCTTGCGCCAGCGCGAGGCTGCAGATCTTCCGGGGGCGGGCTTCCGGCTGGCGAGCTTCTCCGGTTGGTGGAGAGCCTCCACCAACTGGAAGCCTCCATTTTTGTCTCCGGAGAGTGTGCAGCGCAGGCGCGCGCTGCTCCGGATCGTCGCGGACCATCGGGGGAGAGCATGCCAGTCCGGTGAGTAACGGACTGCCCCGTTTCCCCCTCAAAGTGCGGAAAAGCCCTAAGTTCAAAGTGCAAAAGCCATTTGCACTCAGTTAACTCAGCACTAGGGAGAGGAAGGGAAAGAGTTTTTTCCTTCCCAGTAGATTGAGACAAAGGCAAATTTCTACAGCCTCTCCTAGCTTTGGAACAAAACAACAACAACAACTGTACAGTTCTTGAAGACTGTTCACAGTTGGGGATTCCTTCAGAACAAGAATTGCTTGCTCTCTTGCTTGCTTGATTAGCATGGATAAACAGTATTTTCTGCACCATGAATTTTGTGGAGAATAAATCCTAGACTGTGAGGATTCTCTTCAGTCCAAGATTTTCCTCATTAGGGTTTCCTAACACTTGAGTAACATGTTTTTCAACTTTTTCTTCAGAATTATTTTAGGTATTCCTTCCACTGTACTACAATATTGGTTACACTTAGCTGGATTCCTTAGTTCTCTCCTTCCCTTAGTTTCCTTGCCTTCTTTGTGTTAATCAGAGACCAAGAAAGAGCAAAGCTTTAGTGCTTTCTATTTTGCATTCTATTTTTATAACTGCTGGCTGTATTATGCAAGTGTCAGGGATTCCTCATAACAGTTTAAGCAGCCACCCATCCTCTGTCATTGCCTCTGTCAGCTTTGGTCTCTGCAGAATGGAAGGCTACTATGTGACCAACGATCATCCATTCTCACAAAGCCAGAGACTTCCATTAGGAATAAATATATCTTATGGAATCTAGAGAATTCCAGCTAGCCAGTACTCATTACAAGTTTCCAAAGGATTATGACCAACCAAGATGCCTCCATCTTCAGCAGAAAGCCTTCTGAGATTCTCTAAACTTGTGAGATAGGTCTGCTCTAAATCTATTTCTCTTTTTTTCTTAATATCACTTTTAGTCCACTACTCTTTATGTGACCAGCTTCTTTCCATGGAAATTCTGGGTACCACATCATATTTGGTCTTCCAAGGTACCACTTTGACATTTCCCTGGTGCCCTCCATCCTCCTCATTTGGTGAACCATGACTCCCTGCTCCTCTTTGCTTCAATTCTACCAACAATATTAGTAATTATAAAGCAATATTACATCAGTCATTTGCTGTGGGGTGGTGTACTAATCAATATTTTAGCTTCTGTATATGTTTATGACACAATAAAATTTATTGGCTTTTAATCTGATTTTTTGTTGGTGAGCTACATTTCTGTGTGCCTTCAAAAAGTTCACAGTATTTCCCTGTCTCTCAAGAATAGGTAAATAAATTGGAGTTTATCTACACATGTGAACCAGGACATATGACAACAACCTCTATGTTTTGTGAAACTATTCTTCCATGTTCTTTTCCTGCTTTTGTGAAGCATGAGTTGTAGCCTGGATAATTAAATCAATCTTAATTAGTATGTGTTCCTGCATGGCACTGTATCACTAGATATATAGTTATATATTTATTCTTTAGCAGAATGCTTGCCACGTACATAATGCCTCATTTCATCACTGCAAGCGCAGGCTGTTGAAGGAAACATTGTAACCCATCTCAATCAAGCTTCTTTCAGAGATCCAATTAAATATAGGAGATTTTTATGCAAACATGCGTCAATAAATTATAAAGGTAATGTAGCACGACACATGGTGGAGCTGAGCATGAAATTAGCCTTGGGATCGGTTTATATTGTAGTGTAGCACTTACAGTCACTGGGGAGCCTGAGCAAGGTACAAAATAAGGCATAGAGCAAGAAGAGGGCCAATCATCCCCAACAAACAGTGGAGGGGGGGGATTACAGGTACAAGCCAACATATTTTTTTAGGGTTTTTTATATTTAAAAAAAATCATGCACACATTTTTAAGCCACACTCTTCTTCAGTGATAAGTGGATGTGTAAACCTCAAACATTTTTTTAAAAAAAATGCATTCATATAGGCCATTTCTGCACTACACTGTTATAGTGCTGCTATTCTACTGTCAACATCCTGTGGAATTCTGGGGTTTGTAGTTTACTGAGGCCAAAGAGCTCTCTGACTGAGATTTCTAAATGCCCCTCCCTAAACTGCAAACCCCAGGATTCTGTAGAATGTTGAAAGTGGAATGATAGGACTATAACCATCTAGTGCAGAAATGGCCATACTTCTTTGAAATTTAAGCTATAATAGTACATATACTGGTATCTTCTCATGGCTGCAGTCCTATAGCCGGAATTGTATCCCAGTGCACGTTATGGGAGTTATTTCTAAGAAAACTTGTACTGGTTTGCCCTGCTTGATATAAGAACCCTTTACTAGCCATTTTTGTATTTTAAAAATTAGCACTGTTTTGTATACAAATTTCCTCATAAGAAAAATGTTCATTTATCAATTATCACCAAGATCCAACCATTGCCTACTTAATTACAAATGTAACCATTTGTTACATTGCTGTATACATAACTGTTTGTAACAGTTTGTAATTTGTACAGTTACAAATGTGTGACTAAATAACATCTCCTGGCCCGTATCCCCAAACCTGCCATAACAGCCAACAGGCACACTGAGCAATGGAAGTCTGTTCTCATGGTGATTGGCGTGCAGCAAGAAGATATGCTCAGCTCTGTGCCACCAGTGACTGAAGCTGCAATGAGGAATTCAGACGGGGTCCTGCTTCTGATTGCCACAATCTCGGTTGTTTGCAAGGCTGAAAACATCATCCTATAACGTCCCAATCACCAGCAGAACAGACCTTTATTGCTTGGGGTGGCTCCCTGGAGATGGGAGTCAGAGAGCATTCAGGGTCATGCCAATGGTGTCATAATTATAAATACATGATACTACTGAATATGGAGGCGTTACAGATGTGTAACTCTAGGTTACAAATCTGTAACTGCAATACAGGAAACCAACCAATTATTTTTAAAAACTAACAGCCAAATAATTTTGTCACTTTAAATCACATTTTTGTTCATTATTGCAAAATTCATGAGACATAAATGTTTCTTTCATGTTCAGGTGTCCTTGAATTTCAGCTGGAATATATAATCATGATTATATGATTAATGATTATATGGAACTACTCTTTCTTCAGTGAACCATCTTCTTAAAAATTCAAATAATACAACCCATTGAAATTTAAAATAAAATTGAAAATTGACATTTTCTAATAGGAAAAGAGATAGGATATGAAAGGAGATAAAGATATGAAACTCAAGGGGGAAAACAGAGGAAATATTGATGTGAGGATATGATGTTTGGTTTGGTTTTCTTTTTTTGTTTTTCCTAAGAACAAGTTTTCAGTTTTCCAAAAGGAAAAACTTCAGAGAGCATAAGGGAAAAAACTCAGATTATTTTTTTTCTCTTTTGGAATAAGTGAGATTTTTTTTTTTAATACAAGGAACTATTTCACACTATCCAGTTTTAATACTGTGATTCCATTTCAACTGCCATGGTTCCATCTATAGTTTCTGTGGGATCCTGGAATTTGTAGTTTGATGAGGCACTATAGAAGTCTCTGTATAAGAATTCTAAATATCCCTCCCTAAATGCAGATTCCATGATTTCACAGGATGTTGTCATTGCAGTTAAAATGGTACTATAATTATGTAGTCTGAAAAGGCCCCAAGGGTTTCCTTACTCAAAATGACAGGAGCTGTACAGTCTGAAGATTTGTATTTAAGGTATCTGTGGGTCTTTCTTCACTACACTGTTATAGTGCTATTATTCCACTTTCAACAACCTGTGGAATTCTGGGGCTTATAGTTTACTGAGGACAAAGAACTCCTTGGCTAGAATTCTAAATGCCCCTCACTAAACTACTAACCCCAGGATTCCATAGGATGTTGAAAGTGGAATAATAGCACTCTAACAGTGTAATGTGGAAAGTCCCTGTATGTAAGATAATCAAGAAATTTCAAGAATATTAATCCCTCTGCATACTGTAAATTTTGGGCAGACAGTGCTACATATTGTTGGATTGCACCTCCCACCAGTTCCTTGGTTCCTCATCCCTGGCTATGCAGACTTAACCCTTCCCACTGTAGACAAGATTTCCACTCCTACTGTAGATATATTCCACTGTCAGATCCAAAATGCTTTTCTTCACTTAGAGGGTGCTACCACCTTCAGGAAAAGGAGATGTAGGCCATTTCTGCACTAGACTGTTATAGCGCTATTATTCCACTTTCAACATCCTATGGAATCCTGGGATTTGCAGTTTAGGGAGGGACCTGGAGCCATAGAAGAACCTTCATTGCTTGTTGTCCTGATTCCCAACAACTGAACAAGAATTCAGTGTATTTAATGTGATGTAAAGCCTTATATCAAAATATGCTGATAGCTGGTCCTTAAGATTTTCAATGTATGTGACTGTTTCTCTCCCAATAATACTTTTTAAATTTGCTTATTACAAAATGTATGGCTTCTGTTTTCATTTTCAACTGTTTCTCAGACAGCAAAAATTGATATAAAAGCTGTGAAACTGAGGCTTTTTTTATATATTTTTAACATTATAAATCTCCCAAACACTACAGTTTTAGATGTTAACTACATAATGAATTAAGCATTTCATGTCGCTTAAGCAGTAAGTAAGTAAATTGACTAAAAGTCTATCTGAGTTTCTCAAAAGCAAGTCATGCCGGATTAATCTTGTCCTTTTTTTTACTTTTTTTACTTTTTTTTCTTTTTTTTTTTGGACAGAGTTACAAGCTTGGTGGATGAAGAGAATGTTCCCAAAGGATGTTCCTCTTCGGCCTGGAGAGAAGTGACTAGTGGGAGGTGGCTATGGGTATGCAATGATGGTAGGACAGCACTAAGAGCCATCAGGGAAAAAAAACTGATCTGACAAGATGTTCAGGAACTAGCAGGACAGCTTCATCTCCTGACAGTTTTATTTCATGCTCATCTCCATGACCCCCCCCTTGCCACTATGCACTGCTGAAAAAAGTGCAATACACCAGTGTAATGGATGGATACAAGTCACCAAGAAGAGGATCCAAGCCATTATTCAGCTATTAGGATCCACTTGGAGCTGACCACAGTTCTGATTCCTTCCTAGAAGATCTGCATTGACTGGCCTTTGCCTGCCTTAATCTGACCTGGCTGCACTTTGGTCTGTTTCAATTTGTTTGGCTGTTTCACCCTTCCCAGTGATTCCAGGTTGCACTGGAACAAGATAAAAATAGGATTCCAAAACCACTTCTTCTAGAAATCTCTGCATAGAAACAACAGTGTAACTGAGCCATCAGTTCTGCTCTTGGCCAGCTAGCTGCTCTTTCTATAGATCTAACACATGTGTTGTTGTTTTAAGGTGGAGTACTAAACATAGTGATGAAATGAAAAAAAGAGCAAAATGATTAGCTGCATCCTGAGCAAGGGTATCACATAATTTATAGGAGATGAAACTCTATCAGAAGTGTCTTAATCTGCACAAGATAAACAACAAAGGCAATAATCCACTTTAAATCTGAAAAGGACCTTAGGGGAAGTGCAGGAGAGTTGGCGCTCAAAGTGAAGGATTGACAAATTACACCCCTCTCTCACTAGCACAGAGGCCTGTTTTATTGCAGTGTCAATAAATTTCACAGGAGTAATATTTCCAGATCAGTTACAGGGATGTAAATCTGCGTAAATAATTTTGTCATTTTTATCCTTGCTGCAAGAAAGTCATCAAAAACTGCACAGTTTTTAAAAACTATTTGCTATTCAGGAACTATTATTTGCAAAATAAAATGTCCTTTTTTGTACAGAAAGTGTCATCTTTGCACAGAAAAAAAAAGTTTCCTGTGCAGTTTTTTGCAGAGAAAACACCATTTTCTACACAGAAAAAATGCCTTCAGAGCATGGGCAGGCACAAAACTTCCAGCATAGTGCAACAAAGCAGTGAGCACTGGCTTGGTTGCCTCAGGAACAAGGATGCACTTGAAATGCAAGTGAAATGGAAGGGGTTCACTGGAGGTTCTTAAGTCTTAGAAAACTTTCTTATGGAGAAAGGGGGGCATTTAGAGGGAGTACAATGCAGCACACCTTTGCTGACTCTTAGTGACCTCAGGATACAGCAAATAATGATTGCCTTTATGATGCCAAGGTATCATCACATTCACCATGCGATTTCTCCTAAGCTGGAACCATGGAGATCCATTTTCTCCCAAAGAAGGCATGTACATCCAGAGGAGACTCACTACTCAAATTGTGCATCCACAGTGGCAGATGTTTTTATTATTTTGTGTTACTTAAAATATGCATACTGTTGCTGAAGCAATACACTGTGCTATCAGATCTCTAAGATCAAACCTGTTGAGTAATGTGGGAATAAATTTGGGATAATAGTTCCACAGTCAGATGGGCTTTTTTCTAAGGTTGGCCCTTATCTCCCAAGTTGAGATTCTGTGACCACTGAGTCAAAAAGACTGAGATACCAATTTAAGTGAACTAAAATAATCATGCTTTATTACACCAATGAAACAGAGTATTAAATGGATATGAAACAAATCAATAGAATATGTGTAAATAAATCAATACAATAAAAATGATATTCAGTCAAAATCTGCTATCAATGTCTTCATTAAAGTCTAATTAGTTGTGTTTTACCTCCCATCAAATATCTGATAATAGAGAAAAGACGAATGGTGAGTAGAGGTCAGGAGGAATATGTTAAAGCAGAAAAAGGAAGACTTAAAGAAGGGTAGGGAGGAAGAAATAGTGTGAGGGCTTCTAAAGAGACTGACCTGGTAAGGGACCAAAAGGTTCTGGATCTGCCTGACAGACAGAGCCAGAAAGGTGAGAAGAAAGGTAGAAGAAAGAAATGGGTTGTGGTTGCAGGCAAAGTGACAGGGTAGCAGAGAAGTGAGGGGATAAGTGAGAAAGACTGAAAGAAAAGGAAGAGAGGCTATAAGTTACCAGATATTGAGAGAGAGGGAACTAGGGCTGGTTAGTATTATGGAGAAAGGGGAGAACCTTAATAGCAACATAGGCCATTTCCGCACTACACTCTTATGGCACAATTATTCCACTCTCAACATCCTATGGAATCCTGGGGTTTGCAGTTTAGAGAGGGGCCATGTGGCCCCTCCCGAAACTGCAAACCCAAGGATTCCATAGGATGTTGAAAGCAGAATAATCGTGCTATAGGAGTGTAGAGGCAGCATATCTGGTCATGCAAGGAAACTATACTTGGATGGATGGATGGATGGATGGATGGATGGATGGATGGATGGATGGATGGACGGATTAATTTGCAACTTTTTTCCTGGTTTGGGACTCAAGGTGGCTCACAGTATTACCAATAGTTAAAAATTCATGACACACAAAAGTTAAAAAAACAATTAAGCCTTCATAAAGTTAAAACCAGTTAAAAGCATACACCATTTTTTTAAAAAAAAGACCAACAAATCATGCAAGGTCTATTTCCCCTAAAAATCAATTCTCAAAGGCCTGACAGATCAAAAAGGGTTTTACTTTCTTGTGGGAAGAGGGGAAGGGGGAGTTCTTCCCCTAAAGGGCAGAAAGATGAAGCTGAATTTTGGAGGATGGACCAGGCTTTGGTAAGTAAAGTGGAAGAAGAGTGAGAGGGGGAGATATAAAACCTAGTGGTACAATTAACTACAAAAGTGTAAATCCAGTTCTGAATCTCCACCAGAGCTGGATCCACTGAATCAATCAACTTATATCAATCAACCAATTTATGTAAACATTGAGTTATAAAGCTCCCATTGATCCAGTAGGCTACTGTTCTTTGGACTAACAATTGGGTTTCAGTGAAAATGTGCATGAAAGTGTACGAAGATCACTTGAAACATAGTTTACTACCAAACTGGGGCATATGTCCGATTTAGAAATCCAGCCATGGTTCACAGTCCTTAAACAGAATCTATAGTACCAGCCACAGTAAAGGTTTACAGAAGCTTATCAGTCAACTTCTGGTCTTGTTTCAGCAGTCCAGGTCAGCAACAAATTCAGAGTTTCAGTTCAAGGGAGTATCCAACAGTGTAGTCGGCACACAAAATGAGGGTCAGGAACACAAGCTAAGGGCCCAAAAGAAGACTGTATTGCTTCCACCAGAAATAACAGTTATCTGCAACAGAGTTCTGCCCACCCTGTCTCTTGTATTTACTGGCCAGCAGCCTCCCCCAGCTGTTTGCCTAATTAACACGTCCCTCTTATATAAGTGCTCTGAGTCTTGTAGACTCTCTCTTTCTCATCTATGCTGGGCTGCACTAAATGCTGTCCTGTTCATGTCTGTGCATTGTGGCTGTTGTCAGGGGGAGGGACGCTTTCTGTTTTTGCACCAGGTCCTGGGACTGGGACATGACAGCATGAACCATCCTTTCTGAGACTACTATTTTAGTGTCATTTTTTTCCTATTGAGTTACATGGGATTGCTTCATCTTTTAATTAATTATTTGTCTATCTATACTAGTTCCTAATCCTAGTTAATCTTGATTTAATTTACATCTATCACTCATTTTGTCCTAATATAGTGGAGAAAATTCACCAATATTAACTTCGTAAACAACTTGTAACATATTCTCTATGTGTTTATTAAAACCGTATCTCGTGACTTGATGATCTAAATGATCTTTCCATCTTGGACTTATGGCTGTCCTATCTCTCATATTGAGCTACAGTGGGAGGGAACAGGGATAATTAGGTTGGCTTTATCATATTTCGCTTAGTGTACTATAGTATACTACATCATATCATAATCCACAAGGATATTATTAGGTGTAGAGAGCCAACATGCTATAGTAGTTTGAGTCTTGGACCATGACTCTGAAAATAGGGTCTGCTCAGCCATGAAAACCCACTGTGTCACCTGGGGCAGGTCTCACTCTCTCAGCCTCAGAGGAAGGCAAAGGCTAACTCGTTTGAAACAAATCTTGCCAAGAAAACCTTGTGATAGGGTTATCTTAGGGTTGCTATAAGTTGGAAATGACTTGAAGGCACATAACAACAAATTACTAGGTGTAATGACAGGGGGCCGTAGCTACCAGAAGAATTCCTCAGCAGTGTGTGGAAAGCTGCCACACAATTAAAGTGAGCATGCAATGGCACTACAGGCACAAAGTCAAGATTCTTCTTAGCTATGCCCTCCCTTACTTTAGCCTTGAGAGCTAGTGGGGTGTAGTGGCTTGAGCATTGGTCTGGGACCCTGGAGACCATAGTTTAATCCTTCAATTAGCCAAGGAAACCCACTGGGTGACCTTGGGCACATCATATACTCTCAGCCCCCGGAAAACTCCATGATAGGTTCACATTAGGATCACCGTTAAGTCAGAGACAACTTGAAGGCACACAACAACAACAACAACAACCTTAGCTTCAATGATCTCTAAAGTCCTAACTGAAAGACTGTATCTTCCCATATAAATCTGCCTCAACTTTAAGCTCCTTCCAGGAGGGCTTTCTCGTAGTCTCTCCACCTCCATAGGCACAGCTGGTGAGGACATAGAAGAGAGCCTTCTCAATGGCTGCTTCCAGGCTATGGAACTCTGGCACAGGAGTCCAGGCTGGCCCACTGCCTAATCTCCTTCTGCCAGCAGGTAAAGACCTTTTTGTCTGAACAAGTATTTAGTGACTATACGGAAAGTCTTTGACAGCCTGCATGCACTACATTTTTTATTGTTCTTGTCACTTTTTAAAAAAATGATGAGATATTGTTTTAAAATATTGATGTTTTGTATGGTAGCTTATTTAATTGTTGTTTTTTACGTTTTATTAGTAATTCTTAATTCATGTACCTTTTTTGATTCATGTGTAAGCCACCTGGGATCCCATCCATGTAAAAATGGGATATTAAATAAATAAATAATATTCTGCAGGGCACAGCTAATCTGTCACTCTAAGCCTCTGTGAAAACATGAACGAGCAACAATCCCATGTATAAGCATCCTTGGTTCTATCAGCACATCCACATTCCTTAAGGATTAGGCTGGGATTTTCTCCTTTGCCTTGCATAGAGAGTTAAGGCTTTTTATGTCACAGGAGGGAGTAGCATTGATTCCCACCATTATGGTGTAGGAGCCAGTACATCCTGAAAAGCAAGTGCAGGTATAAAAGCCTAGAACAAAGACAGGTTCCTGGTTTTCACCTGATGGGAAGATGAGGTCCATGATGGCCTAAGGAAACTATGTTTTCCTTGTAACCCTTAGATTTTCCATCTTTGGGGAAACTTCTTCCCATTTGCTGGTCTACTATGGCATTCTGCATGGAAATTCTACAGATTGCAGAAGTTCTTGGGTACTGCTTCCTAAGCTATCTGATGTGAAGGTCTGGCAGGGCTTTTTCTCCCAAGATGCCATGGGTCGACAACATATTTGTGCCCATTGGCTACAGCTGTTGCTTTCTTCCCTGGATACCTTCTTCATACCAGAAGTTAACAGTTTGCAGTCCAGCACCCATACGTGGTCCACTACTTTGAGTAGCACTGGTCTAGGACACAGTTATTTTACATGCAATGTTTGCCTGCTCTCAGGCTTTTTGTTTTCCTACATAAACCAAATTCAAACTCTTGAATATACACAAAGTTCTGAAGCCTTGATGATCACTGCTACACAGTACCCATATAGGTACTGAAAATCAAACACAAAGAAGTCTTCCAGTCTGGTGTACGGGAGTTCACTTTAAAGCAGCTGCTGAGCGACTCCAAATTGGAGCGGTAGTCTGAAGAAGAGATACAAGCCCAGATGCTGTAACCTGTATTTCCTCACTATAGGGTTAATAACTGAAGCTTTACTAGAGCAATATAGATTGGGAAAACAGCACAGAGTGACAGGTTGGAATTATCTATATCAATGCCACTGTTTCAATCAAATTTGGAGCCTCTTGCATCTGCTGTTAAGATTAAACAAAACAAAATCAGGAGATCTGATTATGGATTTCCCACATGGCCTTGAGATATGGAATTAATGCTGTATCTCATTCCAGCCATGTCTCTGTGCGTGCCAGTCAGTCTGTCAATGAGTCAGGTTTTCTTTACTGTAATGAAACACTACAGGCTTCATTCAGATATTATCTTATGATTATTTTCTCCCCTGAAGTCTTATCCTGTCAATTAAATTCCAGGCTGTCAAGTCTCAAGTATTTAGAGAGCAGATTGGATGGGCAGTACAATGCACCCTTAATTTTACCTCTTAAAAACGTATAAGCATAGAGTTGACAACTGACCCAAGGGTCTTTTCACGCTAGACAGTTAGAACACTATGGATTTAGCACTGGGCAGTGTCACTTTGACACTGTCATAGTTCCATCCTATTGAATCCTGAGGATTGCAGTTTGGTGAGGTACTAGAGCTCTCTGGCTAAAATTCTAAATGTATGTGCATGCGTAAGCATGCTCATTCAGGTTTGTATGTAGAGATGTGTATATGTCTTCAATGTGTGATGACCCCCATTAATTTCATAGGGTTTTCTAAGAAAAGAAATGTTCAGAGGTGGTTTTGCCTGTTCCTTCCTCTGAAATATAGTCTATAGCACCTGGGATTCATTGGTAGTCTCCCATCCGACTACGAATCAGGGCTGGCCCATCTTAGACCCAAGATCAGATGGAGTATTTAATTCCTAAATGGCAAATCTCAGGGTAGATGGACCTTTGACTGGATCCAACAAGAGGAGTCTTGAATTCTTATTTTGCTTTTAGTGCTGGACAGCTTCTCTGTATGTGTTGTTGGATGTTGTTCCTGTCCTGTTAGTTTGATTTCAGCTTGTATTTCTGTTACTTATAGGTTACGTTTATCACTGCTCTTTTGTCATTGTTCCTGTCTTTCTTGATAATGTTCTGATTTTTTTTTTAAAAAATGTTCCTCTGGATGCATTCACTTTCTTTGGAAAGGAAATCATGATATTAATCTTTCAAAATAAATAATTGTGCCAAGGCACTCATTACTCTGTGTCTTCCACTGTTTTCAGTACTTTCAGGCCTCTCCGCTGAACACTGATAAACGGTGCATTCACAAGACTTAAAAAGACCAGAACGTCCCAGAGTTTGTACCTGTTCTTTCCAATTTTATTTTGAAGATCCATACACATTTTTTTTTTAAAAAACCCAGAATGTTTTCTGTCAGATCCTGGTACTATCAGAGACTTTTTATACCAGCTCCTCAGGTTGGTTTATTTTAATCCAGGATAAAATCTAAAAGAACAGGAACAAAACGGAGACTTTTCAATCACTCTGGATGCATCTAAATCCTTCCTGAGATGAAATCAGGGCAGGATGGAGTTGGGGAGCTCTAGAAGATATGGTCTGTTCCCATGACTTTTCAGTACAGATGTACACAGCAAGGCAATGCCTGTTCGGCAGCCATTAAGGCCATTTTAGCAGCTATTTACACCTCAGGCTCCCAAAACCATTAACACATTGCCCAGCAGACTCCAGCTTTGTTCCAAGTACCTTTGAGCTGATGGAACAGTGCACTGAAGTGCCTTTGTGTTTATTTGTTTAACTGACAGGAGGTGGGAAAGTATTGCTTTAGCTAACCTGGTAAAGAGCCCTTTAATTAAATTAGTGGCAAGGGAGCAATGACTCAGCTGGAGACCCCTCGAAGCAGGCCAGAGGAAGTAAAAGTAAAGCTTTGGACAGTTGCCTACTTATGCTCCATGGTGAACTCCAGTCCCAACAGCATTCTCCTCTTTGTTTAGGTATATTTAGGCTGGAGAAGTGAAAACTGATAGGAACTATGACAGCTTTTGTTAAATGAAGGGCTGTCACATGCAGGATGGAGCAAGTTTTTTTCTGCTACTCCAGAGGCTAGAACGTAAACCAATGGATTCAAATTACAACAAAAGAGAGTGTAATGAAAGAACGAGAAGAACAACTTTCTGGTGGTAAGACGTGTCTGACTACCTCAGAAAGTGGTTAAGTTTCACAGTGGAAGCTTATTTTTTTTATATATATATATATATATATATATATATATATTAATTAAAAATTAAAACAAGGCAACACAACATTCATTGCTACAAAATAAAAACTTGAAAGAGAAATCTAGATTATACACAACAAAAACTACACAAAACAATCAAAAAAGACCATAACTAAATTAGACTAATACATACTATCAAGAAACTAAACAAGACTACATAACACAAAGGCCCTTTCCGCACAGGGTAAGTAGGACGGTGTGGTGCGACCTCTGACAGAGGTCGTCCACACCTTGGGAGCAGACTGGGTCGGACTACAGTTCCACACCTCAGTCCGCTCTGGAGCGACCTGAAGTGGTCGCGCAGCGTGCTTTTGAAAAACCTGTTTTTACAGGTTTTTCAAAAGTGTGGAGCACGCCACTCTGTGCCACTTCGTTCCCGCGCTCCGGTGCAGATTTGCAGGCGCGCACCAGTGCATACCTGCAGATCTGCCGGGGGTGGGCTTCCGGCTGGCAAGCTTCTCCGGTTGGTGGAGAGCCTCTGCCAGCTGGAAGCCACCATTTTGGAAGCCAGAGGACTGCAGAACAGCGAGCTCACGCTGCTCCACATGGGGACGGACTTACCTGGCTGCCAGTAAGCTCCGTTTCAGCACGTTTTCCCCCGTTTCCCTCTCCACGTGCAGAAAGGGCCAAAATTAAAAGGAGGTTCTCACCCTGGAATATACAGCATTTAGTAAAACATCAGTATCCCTTTTCAAAGTATTCTAATATATATTGTTAGCAGATAATGTTTAATTTTGAGAATGTAATCTAAAAAAGCAATAATATAGTAGTAGTAAACCATTTATTCCAAGCCAATCTAATTAATATTATTACCTACACTCTCTAAAAGAAAAAAGAAAAGAAAAACAGATTGCACACCTGCTATCTAATCTAAACTAACTCTCAGCATTCCAAACTATTTCTTAGTACAATCTATTAAATTTTAAATTTTAAGTATGGAACATAACTTCCTTTCACAATATTTCTCAGTATTTCTCAATGATTCCGTACTCTTGTATATTCTTATACATTTTGAATTTCTATACCCTTATAAGCATAGGTTTAAAAAAATAAGTAATATTTTCTTTAAATCCTTAAATCTTTTCATAATTTCTAAGTATAAATCTCATTAAACATTATTAAAACCATATCCAATATCCATAGCCATTTTTCCCTTACAATAATATGAACAAAAAACTCAATAAAAATGTATAATACCGTCGCTTGCTAAATTTACTTAGTTCGTATTACTGTTGTCTTATTCATAATATTTCTTCTTATTCTAGATAAATCACTTTATTGAGATTCTTAATAACAAAACATATTTAACATTACCATCTGACAAACCATAACAGAAAATCATACTAATCAACATATCAAAGCCCATTAATAGTATCCCAAACTCTTTAATACTTTTTAGATTTCTTGATTCCCTCTAGTGCTAAAATAATGTCTTACAGATAAGAACAACAGGGGAAGCTTTTTTAAACAGTGGTTTAAAACAGAACTTTCCAAACTGTGTGTCACGACATGTTAGTGTGTTGCCTGCAGTATGTAGGAGTGTTGTACAGATGTAACAGGTAGAGGGGCTGCCTCTCCCACCGCTGCAGCAGGCCAGGCCTGGGTGAAGGGGCTGCCTCTGATGCCACCACCGCCCTGGGCTGAGAAAGACCCCACCAAGAACTGCAGCAGTGGCAGTGGGCCAGGACTGGCGAAAAGGGCTGCCTCTCCTGCTGCTGCTGCCCCAGGCCAAGGAAGACCCCAGTAAGGGCGGTGGCGGGCCAAACTCAGGTGGAGGGCTATCTCCACTTACTGAATTAGCAATAGCATGTGTATTTCTATGCCCCTTATCAGCTAAGTGCTCTCTAAGAAGTTTACAATGTGTTAGCTAATTGCCCCCAACAAGCTGGGTACTCAATTTACTGACATGCGGCAGGATGGAAGGCTGAGTCGCAGTAGCGCAGGAACAGGGGGCAGGGAGGGCAATTTGCCCCGGTGCCAATGTTTCTGGGGCATCCCAGCCTGTAGCCACGCCCCCAGGCAACACGGCCACATCCCTGCACAGTGGCCACACCCCTCATACTGTAGCCCTGCCTCCCTCCAGCCCCCCTTCACATACTCCAAGCTCTGCCACTGCTGAGTCAACCTGGAGCCCAGCAGGATCAAACTCACAACCTTGTGGCTACAGTACCAGCATTTAACCACTGTGCCACCAGGGCTCCCCACTGCACCACCAGGGCTCCATTGTGTCATAAAATGATGCATGTCTAAAAAGTGTGTCACCAACATGAAAAGTTTGGAAAGCTCTGGTTTGAACTATTGATATGTATATGAACCACATACAGTGGTGGGCATCTTCAGGGATTTCTGGCAATCCTTTAGAAGTCCCTGTGATTATGTCATTATTCTGCAACCAACTATATGAAAATTGCTGGACACTCATCTGCTGCTGCCCCAGATCTCCAGCTGTCAGGAAATGGTCAGGTTCAGGGGGCTGCATCTGAGAAAAGGTTTGTTTTGGAGGAGGTTGCACAGGAGGCTATCATAGTTATTTTCATAGCTACACCTCCTGATAACAAGATCACAGTCAGTGTTATGCTGTAGGTACACTGTCTGATCCTAACCAATTTAAACATAAGTTCTTTGAATGGTTACCTTAATGTTGCCAAAAGTTTATTCTAACTTCTCAAGAAGTGTAGATTCAACAACTGGTAGAAGAATTATCTTTGTTTGCGGGGATAATGTTCCAAGAGCCAATTGTAGAAGATCATTAATATCAAACTATTGGATAGAGGAAGGAAGTGAAGGAGACTGGATCCAAGATGAACAAAGAGAATGTGGTGCCACAAAATGTGGTGTTGGTAAGGATGTTTGAGTTCAGTCATTGCACAGTGCTTCACAAAATGTCCTATCTCTTGGACTGAAGTGTAGTTCAGAGGCTCACTATCCCACACATTTCAATTCTTCTCCAAATGTTGTGATATAGTTCTTGGATGTTTTTAAGTAGAGGTAATATAATATTCAAATGAGTGATTAAAAAAAATGAGAGCTAGCAACTTGCATTGCAGTTATGGATCTGTAACCTAGAGTTACAGGTTCATAACTGCTCTGTATTCATCTATGCTCCATATCCAAGATCACGGTACAACTGCCATGATCATAAATACCCCCAGTACCCTCCTTAAACTTGAGGGAGTCACTCTGTGTCATGGAGATCTATGGTGCAGTTGAGTGGGGCATTTCAGAATGATGCAGCTAACCCAGCCCCCTCTTGCCCTCAAGTTACAGTTTGGCAAGCAGAACAATAGAGTGGGAGGGTGCTCCTCTTGGGGGTGAGAGGGGGCTGGCTGTGTCATCCAGAAGTGTCCCACTCAACTACACTGAAGATCTTGGTTGTATAGAGCAGCTTCCTTAAGTTTAAGGTTGGCTTCGAGGTTTGATGCTTAGGTCATTTGTCACTACATAAATGTAGTAGCAAATGCAATGTAGGATTTTGACCAGGTTTCCAATGTATTGAGGAACCCAGACAAGGAGAATCCTGGAGACATGAGAATCACTGCAGTTCAGGACTTCATGGAAAAGCACTTTCCTGTTGTGTTGTGCTTGATGTATATTTTTTTGATCTTAGCCTACTTATAAACAAGTTCTTTCAAAGGTTACCTTAATATTGCCAAAAGTTTGATGTTCCTTGCAAAGTATGCACAGAAAATGTTGTTTTCTTTTCCCTGTATTTGTGGAGGGTTAGGGATTTGGAGGGAGGGTTTTTTTGTGAGCGTGTGTGTGAAGAGTAAGGGCCTTTCCGCACTAAACTGTTATAATACTATTATTCCACTTTCAACATCCTATGGAATTCTGGCGGTTTGTAGTTTACTGAGGCCAAAAAGCTCTCTGGCTGAGAATTCTAAATGCCCCTCCCTAAACTGCAAACCCCAGGATTCTATAGGATGTTGAAAGTGGAATGATAGCACTATAACAGTGTAGTGTGGAAAGGCCCTAAGTCCCAGACTTCAGATGATTCTCAAGAACTGCTCAGTTTTCAAGGACTTTCTTGCAGTGGGGAAAAAATGAGATCCAAATTCTTTGATCTTTATATCTCTAGTTTTAACATATTAAGCAAATTTTAGAATATATATGTGGGGGAGGCAAGAAAATGGCTATTCAAATATATGGTTAAGCTTAGTGAGATCATTATTTTTAAATGTGAAAAATAATGAAGAAATGGAACTGAAAAGAATTATGGGTAAAATATGGGAAAGTCATACAGACCAGAAATAGATTCATCTGTCCCTTGGTAATGGCCATTACTGCAGATGACTTTAAAAGATTAGACCAATTCATGGAGAAAGATAAGTCTATCCATGGCTACTAGTCAGAAGGAGGAGGAGGAGGAGAAGGAAAAGGAGGGGAGAGGGGGAGGGGGAGGGGGAGGGGGAAAGGAAGGGGGAGAGGAGAGGAATTAGTAGTAGTAGTTGTTGCTTATTTATAATTTCCTTTTCACCAAAAGGCAGAACATAACATATACGGTCAGAGGCAATGACAATAAACACAACACTATAGCAACACATGGAATGAAATCCCCAGTACCCCACAGACACTACCCATATCAGCACCCTACGTACAATTCAGTGGTTTAAGCTGGTGAATAAAAGAGAAAGTCCTAAGCCCTTTATGAAAATTGGGGAGGTCTTCCTCCAGCCAGAAATCCAAAGAAGGTCATTCCACAAATGCAGAGTCAGATCTTGAACGGCCTGCAGCCTGTGTACATTGGTGGAACAGACAGTAATCCTTTGCCTGTAGATCTTGAATTCCTGGATGAAAAATAATATACCAGCCATACTGTGAGGTACTGAGGAAGGATAGAACACAAAGTCTTGAATACCAGAACCAAAAGTCTGAAACAGGACCTGGCCCAAACCAGGAGCCAGTGAAAGGATCTACAGGGAGAAGGAACAAAGGAATAATTAGGGAGATTTAAAACAATCCAGGCAGCATTGTTCTGAATTAAGACCAGAGGAAGAAGGGAACAAGAAATCAAACCTGCCAGTAAGCTGTTGCAATAATGTAGGCATGAGACAACCAAGGCCTGGACAAATAGATGGGCAGTCTCAACAGTCAGGAACCTCCAGATCCTGTGGATGTTCAAAAGTTGGAAATTACATACTTTGCTACCACCTCAATAAAGGACTGCAGAGATAGTCAATCATCCAGCAGGTTCCTGGCAACTGAGATGGGAGCCACTGTGCAACCTTCTAAATCCAGTGGAGGGCATGAGAGAGGGACTACTGGACACTCAATCTGAAACACCAAGATCTCCCTTTTGTCCATATTCAGCTTAAGATAGTGAGTGCTCATTCACAAAGAAACAAGTGGCAGATAGTCTGCATTTTTCTGTTGGTAGTGAGGAGGGAGACGTGATACGTGCCAGGAAAATTAGGGTCAAACTAGGTATTAAGATGTATGCAGATTTTCTGCAATTAACATATATTCCCTTTAACGGGCGGGTTCCGTGAGACTTATGTGATTCAACAATCAGACCTTCAAATTAAATTTACATTTACCTTCCAGTGACCAATCACAGAACAAAACATGATAAATGAAAGTTGTACAAGACGACAATCATATGCTATCACAAACAGATGTCTTTTTCTGTTTGAGGGAGCACCTGTAAAGTAATGAAAGATGTTTGGTTACTATAATACGTACTTGCAAAAGACCTGTTCAAATTGCCTTTCAGCCATAGAAGTCCATTGGATGACCTTGAGCAAGTCTCACTCTTAGAGGAATGCAACTTCTCTGAATAAATCTTTCTAAAAGAACCCTATGATAGGGTCACACAGTTCAGAGTCAACTTGAAGGCACAGAACAACAAACATATCTTGCCTTTAAAATGCTCTTTGTGTGTGCATGTATGTGATTGGTCATTGGAAGAGAAACAAATCTTTTGTCTAGTTTGACCCCTAGTGGACAACACAAATATCACTGTGGAAAACAAATCTTAACCCGTCCCTAGACTTTGCTCCAAAGTAGCTTATAGCTGTGATGTTTTTCATAACCTTCCCCCGTTTTTCGCCTTTATCCTAATTCTTGATATTAGCCTTTTGGTTGCGGAGCAATTTTCCATTTGATTTTTTCCCCTCTGGCTTGACAAAATAACCAGGCAATTAGTTTCATGTTTTGATATATACGACAGGATGGTAATGGCCTTTGTTGTTAATTGCAATCAAGTCAACTTTGACTCATGGCAACTCAATGAAGAAGAGGTCTTCAAAACGCCCTGTTACTAAAAGCACTGAGAAGCCATGGGCTAAGAATTACCCTAATAACATATTTTGAAAAGACTTGGCTCGGTCACTCATAGGATATTGCCAATGAAGACAAGAACTATAGCTCAGTGGTAAAATACATGTTTTGCCTCCAGAAGTTTGTAGATTCTGCCCTTACCATCTCTAATGCCAAGCATCCCAGGCAGCAAAATAAGAAAAGACTTTCGCTGATCTTGAAGAGCTGCTATCAGTCAGAGAAGATAATACTGAACTAGATATACCGATGGTTTTAATCATTTTAAAAGCATGTTCATTTGCTGGTCTATTCATGTGTTGACTGTGCCACTTATGGGACATTTCAGTGTACCACTGGGGCAAAGTCATTTATATTAAATCTTTTTCTGTCAAAAACTATTTCTACTAAAACTAAGCTCCTGCTTCGGGTATGAAGAGCATAATGCTCTTCATGCATAATTGCACACCCTCCTACCCAAGGCAAATGTCAAGCTCTGTGGGGTGCAGCTATGGCTGCTCAGGGACCAGGGGAAGAGAGAGAAGGGGGAGTGAGGCAACCAAGCCCAACCTCTAATATGGCCTGGCTGCAGTTCTCCAGCTGGAGGAATAGTAAAAATGTAGCTCCAATTATAGATTTAGTGAACCTAGGGGCCTTTCTACCCTACACTGTTATAGTGCTATTATTCCACTTTCAACATCCTGTGGAATTCTGGGGTTTGCAGTTTTACTGAGGCCAAAGAGCTCTCTGGCTGAGAATTCTAAATGCCCCCCATAAACAGCAAACTCCAAGATTTCCATGGGATGTTGAAAGTGGAATAATAGCACTATAACAGTGTAGTGCGGAAATGGTCTAAGGTATTTGTATGAGTGTTACCATTCAGCAGTTGATTCATTGGGTCTCTTCTAGTTGAGGTTAACTGGAATATAGGCTTCTATGTTTAAATTTGATTACCCATTTTTTCACAAAATGATTACACCATCCTGAATCCCGTACTGGGAGAAAGGAAGGATATAAGTGAAATTAATTAATTAATTAATTAATAAAATTAGTTAACAGAGTATTAACATATACTGTTTTCTACCACAATGCATTTAAGATATACACTACCATGCTTTTGTAAATGCTTTACATATAACGTTGCTATCATTTTCACATTTCTTTTCATCATGATAGACATGCCTTAAAATATTTTTAAACACAAGTTATATAATTCTTATCCAATAATGTAAACATTATACTACTCTCCTGTCCTGTGGTTTGAAAAGCTCTTTTTCAAACAAGACTTCACATTTTCAATCCCTCAAAAAAACCAAAAAAAACCCCCTCAAATGGTAATGAAAAAGCATCCAAAAATACATTCATCCTATTTTTATTATCTCGATAGAAAAAATCTTCCTAAACATCTGTCTCTCATTTTTGTGGAGTTCATCTTTATCTAAATTCATCTTTAACTCATATAGCAAAACTATGTTGCTACCATAATAGTGACATATAACCAGAACAGAGGAATGGAGGGTATTTTCCTAAAAGTACAACTCTCAGAACCCTCTGGCCAACATAGTCAGTGACCATGCTGGCTGGAGGATTCTGGGAGTTATAGTTTTCAGAAACCTTTTCCAGGCTTCAAGTTACTAAAGATATCTCTGGAACTGGCCCTGCCTGCCTTCTGGAAGCTATCTTGAGAGCTAGTATAGATGAAAAGTGCTCTAGAATTTTAATCAAACTGTCTGGAGAGCAGAGGACAAGCACTGACTTATTTAACAATTAACACCATTTTACCACACAGCCAACACAGACATTTGAAAACAATGCTTAATATTTGCGCATTTCCTGCTTAATCCAGGTAGGAAAATCTCACCTACAGGACATTATCTTCACTTTCATCTATAGCATTATGACAAGGTCAACTTTCCATGATCTTCCCATTGTTCTGTAGGATCCAGATGTTGTCAATGACATTTCCATAAACAGAAGAAAGGCATATCCCATGGATACACAGCTCTAAACCTACAGTGAGTGGCATGTCTTCTATACTATGGCTCTTCTGTGCCACGTCTGTTCCAAATGCCCTGTTTTCAACAAGCGTTTAGCTGTCTGCTTTCCCACCAGAGAACTACATATGGGATATATCAACACTCACTTTCATATCCTTTTGAAGAAAAAAAAACTTCTGAATGGCCAACTTTTTAGCACAAAAAAAAAAGACATCAACTGGAGCTCCTTGTCACTGATTTTTGTAGAAAACCTTAGCCTTGGATGTCTAGGAAGTTCCTGTCATTGTCTTTTTTGTTAAGCCATGTTTAACAGACACAAACACACACACACACTTTGTTATTGCTTTTTACTCAAATGTCATTCCATGGAAATGTCAGACATCTTGTTTATTGGTGACATTTCCAAGGTGTCTGTCACAGCTGCTTCAGTGGGTGTCCTGAGGCAGTATTTATTACTCTCTCATATCTCTGAAGATAGGGCATTTCTTCTATAATACCAAAATTTTCTCACACCTGCTACTCCTTTCACAGTACATCCTTGAAAATGCTAGCTATTCTCATGGGCCTCAGTTTCTCTACTCTGCATAAAAGACTCCTATTCATCAGGATTTTGAGTAAGGTCTTCACTATGCTTTGTCTTCTTGTGACAGCATGTAATTCTTCCAGGTTACTCAAGCTCACTTATAAGCACCAGCTCTGCACTCTATACTCCAAAGGACTCTCTGAAGTCTTCTACAACAATCCATAAGCTTAGGCTGTGATCTGTTTTTTGAGATATGTCTCCTGGTCTCATGTAAATATAATGTATTGGCAGGGTTCTCCATGACTTAACTCAAGATTTAAATATTCAAATATTTATCTGTTTATTAAAGGTTTATTAAAGACTAGGATTGAAGTCCTCACTGAGACACCAAGTGACCTTGAGCAAGTGGCATTCTCTCAGCCTCAGAGGAAGGCAAAAGCAAACCCCTCTGAGCAAATCTTGTCAGATTTGAAGTGACTTGAAGGCACACAACAAAAAATGTCATGGTCAGGAGGAGGTTGTTTCTAGCCATCATGTCTCTCCCTTTTGAAAACAGACTTATAGAGACTCAAAGGTGAAACTATCGTGGATGTTTTCTTGGCAAGATTTGTTGCCTTTGCCTTTCTCTGAGGCTGAGAGAATGTGACCTGCCTAAAGTCACCCAGTGGGTTTCCATGACCAAGTGAGGATTCAAACTCAGTTTTCAGAATCATAGTTTGTGCTTTTGGCCATACAGATTGCTATTGTGAGCATGTGTCCATGTGGCAAAGGGTTTAGACATTGTTGTGCATGCCCTAGTTACTTTTCATCTTGATTAGTTTAATGTGCAATGCATGGGAATGCTCTTCTAGAGAGTTCACACATGTCAGGCAGTCCTAAATCCTGATACTATGATATAGCAGTGACAATGTTGGAGCAGAACTTGAAAGACTCAGGTCTTGGAGCTATGAAACTCACCAGGGGAACTTGGACCGATCATTTTCTCTCAGTTTGATCTATTTCACAGGGTTGTTGTGAAGCAAAGTGAGAGGAAGAGAGTCATGCAGTCTGCTTTGGGTTCATTTGAAGAATGGAGGGATATTAATATAACTAATAATTAAATTGATAGACCTAAATTCAATTGTTAGTCTCAGTTAGGATAGCTATATGGAATCAATGGAAACTTAATATGTCAACACTTATGTTGATTCCACAGATTTGCTTTAGTTGGGACTATCAATCCAATTTAGGTCATAAATTTCTCCTTTTAGTTGGAACAAGGGACATCACACATAGAGAACATAAAACTCCAATTATTCTTGAGTCACAGTGGTTACTAGCTTGATTAGTAGAGCCTAGCTTGATTAGTAGAGCCAGACTATGCTCAATGTCATAACTAAAACTCACAAAGCCCTAAACAACCTGGATCCAGAATAACGTAATGATCCATATGACCATGTGAATAAAGAAAATTTAGAAGAGATGTTAATGAAGATGCCTCCACTATTCTCTTCATGCTCTCCTTTAAGCACAGAGTGTCTTCAGCAGTTGTTCCAGTCTTATGGAACTGCCTGCCTTCCAAAGAAGATTTACAGGTCCAATCTGTTATTTTTAGGTGATTAATGAAAACACTTCTCTTCTGCCATACCTTTAACGATCCTTAAGCTTGCCATTTTATCCTTCTGTTGCTACTAATGGTTTTAAATGTTGTAGTCTTTAATTGTGCTCTGACTGAATAGTTTTCATGTGATGACAGCTTAATTGTATTATTGTCGTATGATGTATTTCCACAGTTTTTGAGAGCTGCCTTGAGGGCCATTTGTGGTAGAAAGGTGGCACATCTATTTAAATACAAGTAAAACAATAGGAAAGTTTTGATCTTCCCATCTAGGATCATATTTGCAATGTTTCACAAGTCTGTTATACAGTTTTAAACCCCATCTTTAATCTTCTCTTCTATAATTAGTAGTTCATATGAAATTCTAAGGAAGGGGGCCTTGGTTTTCTGACCACATCATGTAGCATATGGATGATGAAGGCTGCAGAGTGTGGTCAAGATGGCAAAAGTTATCCATGAGGAAGAACACACAAGCTAGGAGAGGCTGCAGCAATGTGCTTTTACTTGTATCTACAGAAAAGGGCAAGATTCTGTTTCCCTGTCTCCTCTCCTCTCTGTTGATTTAATTGGGTGCACATTACTTTTTCACTTTGAACTTGGTTTACAACAGCTGAAGTAAGGTGAGGACCAAAGGAGAAAGTGGGAGGAAGAGATAGAAGCTGGGATATTTTAAGAGCAGCTGAAAAAGTAGGACAACAGATGATTAATTAGGACTGTCCCTGACACACTGGGACAGTTCAAGAGTACTACATTGTTTAGTTTTTTTCCCTTCAGGTCCCCGATATAAGTGTATCTCAATTACTCTGTTGCCTAAATACATTTGTTGTTGTTAAGTACTATTTTATTCATTTATATCTTGCCTTCCTCTCAATAATGATGATGGCATGAAATACAAATATGGATTTTGTAAAGAGAAATCTGTTGAGTTGTAGTTAGAACATGATGGGTCATGCAGTCAAATACTCTTTTAAAACTCATGCTAAATCCAGCTTGATAGTCCTTGAAGGCCTTGTTTTCTGCTCTCGTCCTGGGAAGTGGGCCTTGAAATGCAGACACAGATAAAAGTTACATTGAACACAATGAGTAAGTCTGTCTGCCACAGACAGATGTGAAATCTTTGGACATTAGAGACAGTGTTCCTTCGTAGTCAACTAAGATAATAAAGTGTAAAAGTTATTTTAAAGAAATGGAATTGCAGGTGTCTTTGCAGCTTTGTAAGCATGGAGCGGCTGAAAGGGGAGAGGGTGCAGTTAATTATGAACTTTAGTTACCTTTAGCTCATTAAATCTCATTATTAATATTAAATGTTTTATCCCCAAGGTGGGATCTGATATTTTAATTTGGGATCACCTATATGGACATGTGCAATGTTTGAATGCTGACATAATAATGTATTCATGACATAGTTCCTATACGTATGTATTTGGATTAGCCAGTTAACTAGCATTTTTTTGCTTCTGCAGCCATGTTTAGCAGGGTATATAGCTGTCTGTGTGCAGCCATTTCTTTGTAGTGGTTTGTCTTGGGTGCATAAACACAGCTAATCCCCGCTTGCACAAACAAAATAAAAAAGAACCCTTTTGTTATGATCCAGGCGTTATTGACTAATTATTAATTGGGTGTTTGCTGCTACAATGACACTCAAGACAGCTAACATGTTTTAAAATGATACAGATTAAAATTATGCAAAAGCTTCAATAAAAGTATAAATGTAAAAATTTTAAAAATAAACAATTGATAAAGTTAGAAACATTAAACACAAAAAATATTAAAATTCATTAAAAGACAACAGACAAACCTTAAAAACTCCACCACACAGCATTAAAAGCCCACCTGTTACCAACACAGAAGCCCTTTGCACACCTTACCTTGTTCTGGTGCTGGGGTGCGGGAATCACGCAAGCAGCCTCTGCCAAAAGGCTCTCCCTTCCCTGCTGCTTCAACTCTGCACGAGCTGCCTGCTAGCATGAGATCCCCTCCTCTTCCTTCCACAGTGCAGCCTAGGATCTTCCCAGGCTGCACTAAAGTAGGAAGCGCAACCGGTCTGGCTCCAGAGGCTCCACACGCCAGGTAAGTGTGCGTGGGGCCCGGGAGCAATGCACGATCGCGCACCATTTTCAGTTTCAAGCCGAAAATGAAAAGGTGTGCAATCGGCCCCTGCTGGCCCCTGGAGCGTTGCGTGATTGTGAGTGCATCATGCAGATAGCTCCTCGCAATCGTGCAACACTCCAGGCCCTCTTTCACCCGGCAAATGCCATGCGAAAAGGGCCAGACACAAGTAGATAATGATTTTAGAATCAGCTCAAGTTGCTCACTCTTCTTGGGCCAGTTTTCTAAAGCTTCTTATAAAAAGAGAATCAAAACAAATTGAGAAACAGGAAGTGACAGAATTGAAATGGAAAGTGGATGCATAGGAACTTTTTAAATCAGTCTTGCGAAGAGTTGTGGTGTGTCAAATTGTTCTGTGCAATCAATGTCAGTTATAAACCAACAAACTCCTATGAGAATAATTAGCTGGTAGACAGTTTCTTCTCTGCCAAAGTCTTACTGTAGGCTAACAGCCCTGATTAGCTCCTTATCACACAATGGATACGCACCTGGCAGATGGCTAATATTGCTGTGGTGCAAGATTATGAAAATTATCGCAAACACTTTTGTAAATAATTAACAAATTTTAAATGAAAATCACATCTAGTTAGCATATCAAAGTTAATTTTAATTAAGAAGATATGAATGACAGCTAGAATATATAAGCCAACAAGTAAAATCTTTCCTCCTGCTCTGCCACCAAAAAAGGCACATGTTAAAATGCTCCTTGAGAAAAACATGTCCATATTTGAATTCTCTGTTTGTCAGCAAACACACTGATTAGACAAAATGAACATCGTCCCTAAGGCATCTTCCCTTTGCATGTTAACAATGTAAAAGTTTAAATGAAAGAAAGCTAGCAAATAACAAGGGGAAACCAATTATACTTACTCAGTTGAAAAGTAAATCTATTAATTGATAAATAGCAAATGTTTGTTTGCCTTAAGGGTCATGTCTTCAGCTACCCCCAAGGCCTCTATTTTGCTGTTCATATTATTCAGTAGGTTTACAAGGAGGTTCAAGGAGACAAATGTACCAGGATGCTATTGTAACTGTGGTACAAATATGCACTGCAATTCTACACAGTTAAGGTGGTCAGGTTGAATGTGGGAATATAGACCCTGTTGCTTTAATACATAGTATATCCTGAAACTAGGGCCATTTCTGCACTAGACTGTTATAGTGCTATTATTTCACTTTCAAAGGCCCCTCCCTAAACTGCAAACCCCAGGGTTCCATAAGATGTTGAAAGCTGAATAATAGCATTGTAACAGTCTAGTGCGAAAATGGTCTAGCAGGTAGAACTATGGCACACCTTTTAGGTGATGCAGCCTTCCACTCCAGCACAGTTATTTCCTGGCTAGTAGAAAATTAGAGGGGGACAGCAGCAAACAACATCCAGCTCCAGTTCTCCAGGTGGACTCACACAATGTCAGGCTGAAGATGCTGTGCTGTGTCTAGCTGCAGGAATAGAACTGGATGCTTCTCCCTTGCAGGTGCCTCCCACACAAACATACTACTTTCTAGCAGCCAGTAAATAACCATGGCAGGGAGGGGACTAAATCAGCTAGAAGGTGGGTTTAGAAGAAGCAAAGGAAGAGATGCACTGCAGTTTCACTTGACACAATTTGACATTACCTCTTCCAGATTCAGGGTCTTCAAGCTATTAAATCAACAGGAACCCATTCTGTATTCAACCTGGCAACTCTATCACAGTTCATTCTGAGCACATGATACCACCATGCTGAGTCACACCACCAGTCCAGCTACCTCTATTTTGACTGGCAGCAGCAGTTGCCCAGGGATGATGGCAGGATTCTTTCTCCTCATTTGAATCTTAATCCCTTTATGTAACTGAAGACGCCAAGAACTTCAGTTCTCCCTCCACATTCGCAGGTTTGACTTTCACAAATTTCATTATTTGTGAAGTGTGCATGAACCTTCCCCCCAGTCTCCTTCTTCTATTCTCTTGCATTTTGCTGGGCGTGGAGAAAGAAGGCGCATGTGTCAGGGCAAAGGGCAAGGGAATGGGAAGAGAAGAGAATGAGAGAGGCTGTGGGGGGTTAGTCACAGTTTTTCCACTTTTGAGAGGGTTCTGCACCCCAAACCCTCCAAAAGTGGAGGAGCCACAGTAATACAAAACTATTTATAGTTTTAGATTCCTATCAATTCAATATTCATCCCCAAAACATCACCTCAACCTAGAAGAACTCACCTGGCTGGCCAGCCTGTGGTCACCCACAAGTGGCTTCTGCCTGTTGCACAGATCTGTTGTAATATAGGCCCTTTCCTCATGGGGGGGGGGCCCTGAAACGGGGCCGCTCACGCAGGGGCGGAGCTTACCCGCGAGTGGGTTGCTCCGTCCCTCCGGAGAGCGCGGATCCGCCGTTCCAAACGTTGCTGAATTTCGGCGGCGCTCGGCAGCGCTTGGCAGCGCCCAAAATGGCGGCCGGCGGCTTCCAGCGGCACTCCGCCAATTAGGACAGCGTGCCAGCCAGAAGCCTGCCCCCGGGCAGATCTGCAGGGACGCGCTACTGCGTCTCTGCAGTTCTTCACCGGGGGCTGCTACGGGGCAGCGCGGGTAAGTTTTATAAAAACCACTTTTGAAGGTGGTTTTTATAAACCACAGCGCCACCCCGGGGCTCCGCTAGAGCAGTTTGAGGTCTAGAACCTCACTTTTTTTAACTGCTCTAGTGCAGACCCCAGTGAAGAAGACCTCCAGGAGAGGTCGCTCTAGAGTGGGCAATATGCCCGTGTGGAAATGGCCATAGAGCTATTTAGAGCTTTATATTCCTGTTAATTCAATAGCTTTGTATTATTGTGGCCCCTCCATTTTTGTGAGGGTTTGGGGCACTACAGAAAGGGCCACTGAGAGCAGGTCTGGACCCTGATAAAAAAATAATCACCAACAGCAGGTCTGTGCAGCAGGCAGAAGCCATTTGTGGGTGACAGCAAACTGGTCAGCCAGGTGCGTTCTTCTAGATTGGGGTGCTGTTTTCGGGATGAGTAAGAAAGGGGCTGTGTATGATGGAGAGGGATCCAAGTAAGGCTTTCTCCAATTCCTCTACCTGCCTTCCTTCAGGGCAGGATGAGACTCCAGAGACTTGCTGCCTGAGGGGCCTCTTAGTGCACATACCCACAGAGTTCCTGGTGGCAAGGAAAGCAAGCAGGGAGGTAGGCAGGTAGATGGGACAGGGGGAGTGAGATGGCCATTTGGTGTGGTGGGGGAGAAACAAGATCTCTGAAACTCAGAGCTTCACTCAGCTAGAGGTGGAAGGACTCTCCTTCTTTGTTCCCATAGTCAGGCTCCTTCACTTGGCAGTCATGGGAGTGATCCGTGAGGAGTCTGGCTTCCTTTCCTGGGCCACTCAGTGGAGGTTTAGAAACCCTGGTGGACCAGTTGAAAATCTTTACACAGGATTTCAAATTTGGTAAATCATTACTATTTTCTTTGAAATTCACTGATTCAACAATGGATATCAGAAAGAATCAACAAATTATATATGGGGTTTCCTTTAAAAAGTGTTTGGAAGCTACTGCCAGTGTGAAATGCAGTGGCCAGACTATTATCATTGTAGAGACCATACAGCACTGTTTCTACAAGAAACACACTGGCGTCCAGTTTATTTCTAAGCCCGATTCAAGGTGCTTGGGGCCAGGAAATGTGAAAGAATTCTTCCTCCCATATGAGCCTGCCTCAGATCTATCTTCCGTAGAACCCTGTTTCGATGCCCAACTCCCCATGTGGCTAGGCTTTCTCCTTAGCAGCCCAACTGTGGAACTTCTTCCCAAGGGAGATCAGGCTGACTCCATCCCTTCTAACTTTCTGGCAGGCAGTGAAGACTGCTATTTCGTTTGGCCTTTGGATCTTAAAATTAGTCGTGTCTGGCTGTCTTTCAAATGCTTGTCTGGTTTTAGAGCTATTTTTAAAGAGAAGCCTGGAGTGTATTAATTAGGTTTCAGGTTTTTTTTATTTATTTTTTAAAGTTGACAGGTGAATACTTAACAGACATGGCAAAGAGCTCAGGACTCTTTCTTGTTGCTTATTTGGGACCGCACATTTGTCAACGTAGCATGTAATTTCATCCCAAGAAAGAATGCTAGAAAGACAACGAGTGCATGAACTTGACTTTCTGCATGGAATCCTTTTTAGTTCTGTATGGTTGGGTACAGAATGACATTGTCTTAGCACAGATAATGAAAATGGCAAACAGATTTAGTTGTCTACACAAAGCTCCCTGATAATTTTTAAGAAGATTTTGAACTTTCAAAGGAAGTCAATATTGTAAGCTTTTGAACACACATTTGTTGCTCTGACTTCTCATGTAATACTGTGCATTGGTTTCTGGTTTGAAAATAAAGTATATCATGGCAGGATTTTCTCCCAAGCTAAGTCTGAAGGAGGGAGGGTGTATGTGTGTGGGTGTAGGTATATGTAGGCGTCTAGTTTTTTGTCTAGCTTCTTTAAACATTTGGATGATAGCCAGAAAGAACTCTGCTAGAGAGTTTGAAATACGATAAACTGTTTTCAGACAAGAAGATTTTTTTAAAAAATGGGGGGAATGCTATTTACTTGGAAATCTGAACTGGTACTTTGGGAAGTTCTTTTAGAGACTAACTACCCAGTCGCATAGGGACGAAGGAAGCGAGGGAGCGGTTCACCCCGGGGCAGCAATGTTTTCGGGGCTTCTTGGCCCATAGCCACACCCCACGCACCCTGCCCACACCCCATGCGCCCTGGCCATGCCCCACACGCTGCAGTCATGCCCTCATGCACAGTGGCCATGCCCCTCATGCCGTAGCCCCGCTCCCTCCCATCCCCCCTCCCCACATGCCAAGTTCCACCACTGTAAGTACCATCAGGAAAATATTTTTATTGGAATATATTTGCAAACCCTTTGAAGACATTAACTTTTTAGAAACGAAAAACTGGAAGAAGAAAGATATTCCATGTTGCCTCCCAAGTTTTGATCACTCAAAATCTTGGGCTTCTGAGAGTAGATTTTGAGACGTGTGGCTGAAAACTACTTCAACCTGTCACAGGATGAAATAATTCAATATGATAAGTTTTTGGTTAATGGCAGATATGGTTTTCCACCTCTGGCTTAGCTTATTGTCCACTATTCAGTGACAGAGGGGCACAGAGATATGTGTCAAAGAAAGTTTGAGGACAGGGCTTTCTATTCTGGATAAGATACCAGGAGAACCACTGTAGCCCATTCCAATGCCATTTTTTTTCTGACAATATGTTTCTTTGAAAAGAATAAAACAGTAAAATGTACCACCATGCAGAGAACGGCCATTTCCACCCTATACTGTTGCAGTGCTATTACAGGCATCTTTCCACATTTACTAAGGTTAGAGGCACAGGACCGCCATGAAAGTGGAAAACTTGTGAATAACTTTAGGCTCTCCTATACCATATTTAACACACAAAAAAGTCCGATCACCATATTCAACCCACCATGGATTGCTTTGAGGCATCAGGGTTCCTTCACAGGTGGATGACTGGTGGGACTTACTGCTGCTTACATCCACTGCTGCACCACACACACCATTTTTAAAAGAGACTTAACAAGCCTTGTTTGCAGTTTCTCAGTCTCACAAGACTTGCAGTCCCTATTAAAAATGGCATAAGGCAGCAGCACAGGTGACAGCAAATAATCCATGAATAATGAAATCCACAAAAGTGAAACCCGCAAATGTGGAAGGCTGACTGTATTCCATTTTCAACATCCTATGGAATCCTGGGATTTGCAGTTTAGGGAGAGGCATTAAGAGTTCTCAGCCAGATAGCTCTTGGGCTCAGTAGACTACAAACCCCAGAATTCCACAGGATATTGAAAGTGGAATAATAGCACTATAACAATGTAGTGCAGAATTGCTCAAAGTCAAGAGTCTGACAGAAGAGAAGTGATTAAAGGAATATTGCTGGAGAGCTAAGAATGTCGAAAATTTAGTTCTCCTTACTTCTGTGCTCCTTTGGAGGTGAAAACAAGGACAACTCAATTCACAAATGGACATTGACAAACAAGAAAATTTTAAAAAATGGCTGTCTGAATCATGCTTAATTTTTTTCAGAAGACTAATAGGCATTTATCATGCAGGTCCTGCACAGAAAGAGAACAGGGATTTTTCAGATACCAACCTATATAATCATAGAACCATAGAGTTGGAAGAGGCCTCAGGGGGCATCCAGTCCAAACCTTTGCTATGCAGAAACACCCATCAAAGCATTCCCAACAGATGACCATCCAGCCTCTGCTTAAAAACCTCCAAAGAAGGAGATTTGACCACACTCCAAGACAGCATATTCCACTGCCAGACAGTTCTGAATGTCAGGAAGTTCTTCCTGAGGTTCAGGTGGAACCTCCTTTCCTGCAGCTTGAATCCGTTACTCGTTGTCCTAGTCTCTGGAGCAGCGGAAAACAAGCCTACTCGCTCCTCAACATGACACCCCTTCAAATATTTAAACATGGCTATCATGTCCGCTCGTAACCTTCTCTTCTGCAGACTAAACATCCTCAGCTCCCTGAGCTGCTCCTCATAGGGCATAGCTTCCAGACCCTTCACCGTTTTGGTCACCCTCCTTTGGACACACTCTAGCTTGTCGATATCCTTCTTGAATTGAGGTGCCCAGAACTAGACACAGTGTTCCAAATGAGGTCTAACCAATGCAGAATAGAGTTCTGAAGTTTATCCGACAAAATTCAACCTGTTGTCGTGATTCTAGACTAGCACAGTTTTTTGTAACGTACCTTCCCCGTATAAATCCTGAGAGACTTCACGTGGCCTTGCTTCCTATTTTCCAGAGAGTAATCCAGAGCCAAGGTTTAATTGCAAATGTATATCACAGTTTCTTAAGTGCAGCATTCCTTCAGTGTGTTACAGATTTATTCGTGTGCTTCTTCTCTTAATAGAGACAAAAGAGGGGTTACATTCTGCTTGTTAGAAAAAGAACAGTACAAGAAAAAACAAGGACACTGAAAGCAGCCATTGTCAAGGCTATCAGGAGAATTGTTCCGATTAAATAGCTATGTCCTCAACTATTGATGCTGGCTGCTGGCCCAGATCTTAACCAAAAGTAAAGCAAATTGATACCTGGCTTGCAAGGATCGAACAATAAAGACTTCTATATAGGCATTTCCTCCCTTTCCTTGTAAGTTGGAAATGCTAGTGTTCTTGTATTTCTTTCATTGCAAGGAATAGAGATATCTCTTCCCCACATCACACACCATTGCCAGGAACTCTGTCCGCACCATGACGGATGTTGATCAGTAATGGTAAAAATCCGTTTCTTCTCCATGCCATTGTTATTACATTATTATTACACAGTTTTGCAGAACTGAAGAGGTTCAATCTTTTTAATTGTATTTTGTTCTTTTAACTGGACATTTGTTTTAGGACTGTGAAAAGTTTAATTCTATTTTAATGCTCACTTTTTGTAAGTTCTTAAAAGCTTTTAAAGGAACAAGAAGAAAAAGGGAGCTTGAAAGTGGGCTTGTCTACTTTGCATCCGGGTGATGTTCCTGTTTTCTGTACTGAACACCATGGAGGTTCCTTATGTTTTTCAGGAAACTGAATTTTGAACCTCTTAATCTTCTTTTGTTGGGAGCTGTATGGGATTGCAGATTTTTAATGAGCTAAAAAAGGGGGAGAGTAAGGAGATGAATTTATAAGAGAGGGAGGGAGAAGGGACAGCAAAACAAGAAGTTTTGGTGGTAGATGAATAGCAGGATGTTCTTCATGCAGCGTTTTCCATCTCTCCTAAGCTGATGATAAGGTCAGTGAAAGATGAAAGAGAATAAAGTCACTGACAGCATTTTTCCACTTCATTCTGCTAAGGGCTTTAGGGCAACTTCAATGGCAATTAAACATTAAAGCAATTGTTAATTTCCCCCATGAATATCAATGTAATTGAATTATATTTGTTACCTTATTAATGATTCACTAAATGCATTAGCAGTATACCTCAGTTAATGAAATAGACGTATTCTTGGGCATTACTTCTTTAACAGATAATTTGGTACCAGAGGCAGACACAATATGGAAAGAGCAGGAAGTGCAAACTTTTAATTCAAAACTAACAATATAAACATGTGAAATGAAATGACCAGGACAGGAAAGTTTTTTTTAAAACGCACATTTTAAAACTAGTTCTAGAAACTACGTGAATGCTACTTCCAAAATACACCTAGCAATGATTTTTTCTTTCTTTCACCATCTTCACTTTTCTTATGATTTTCCTTTTGTTGGGCAAACTTATAGATCTAAGCTTTTTTAACAGACTGAGAGATTGGTGAGGAAGGCTTACCCTTTCCTCTGTGTTTTGCTGTATACACAGCTCAGTATTATATTGGTTGCCTGTAGGAGGCAGGCACATACAGCTAGTGCAAGATCAGCTAGAGCAGAATCCTCTTCTCTTGCACTCTTTGCTACAAATTCCTACAAAGTCTGTGTTTCTTCAGTCCTCCTTCACCATCCTCCTAGCCCCAATGCTGCTAAAAAGCCTTCCAGCTAGACAAAGGACAAGGAGCTAAGCAGACATTAAAAGTCTTTATAGAAAGGATCTTCTTTGTCAGAGGCTTTGTTAACTAAGGGAGGCCTGTAACTCTTTCCTATTTACTTTCTTATTTCTTCAAAACACAGAATGTCATTTTTATCAATTAAAGTGGGCATAAACAACCAGATCTTTAGAGCCCATTTAAAACTATTTAGTGGTGGAAGGAAGCTCATAATAATGGAGGTATTACTGAGAAGATTCTGTCTTTTGTGCCCTAATGGATCATCCATATAGCAAGAACAACACTTCTGCAGCAGAGCTCAAGGGTGTTCCACACAGAGCCTTAAGTGCAACAAACAGTTCCTTGCACTGCGGCCAAATTCACATTTGTAACCAATGTGGCAGGTACAGAATTGGTGTCAATAGTTCTCAGTCCTTTTCTCTCTCACACACACACAACATTCAGTAAATGTGGAAGGAAGGGAACAGTGTAATAATATCAGTTAGTGCTGTCCTCCCAACCTCCATGAGTATGCCAGCACAAGCCACACTTCCCATTTTTACACATTAGGAAAAATGTAAGAACAACTTGGACATGCAGTCGAGCATATGCCTGTACTGCTAATACAGACAGTCTGGGATGTTACCACAACCTTGGTGTCTGATAGGGTTTACTGTACATAGTATCTCTGTGTACAGCTATATTCAGGTTTTCTCTGCCTAGAAGAGAATGTTCAAACCACTACACAATGCTGGCTTTCTTGTTTACCAGATAGAAAAACACCCAGCAGAGCTACCTTCAACTTAAAACATAAAGGCTGTGAATGGGACACACATACACCACTTTGAACTAATGGATCATGAAGCAAGAAGAGGTCTCCTCTAAGTTATGCATTTGTTGGCTCACTTTCTTATAGGAATGAACAACTCTGCATGGACAATACTTTGTCCTCCCCCTACATACAGCACTGCTTCAAATTTCAGTAGCAAAGCAGTTGAACCCATTAAGACAAGCAAAAAATGCTTGCTGTATTGGGGCTTTTTCAAAGGGCACATTTGCATCCTGAGGCCTTTTTTGGTCACATGTCCAAAACCACATCACTGAATTCTAGGGTCAAATCACAAAACCTCGTGTAAAACACGTTTTCTAAGATTGTGCCATGGAACTTAGGGGTTTGCCACCAAATTTCAGTAATGTGCTTTCGGTATGTGTGCCAAAATGCCCTTGAGGGATACCTGTGGCTCAGGGGGCAGATGTTGTCCAGCTGTGCTTTACAAGGTTGTTGTAAGGATTATCAAGTTGACTTGGCTAGGGCTTTGCACAGCATGTTTAGGGAAAATGCAGCAGAAATTATCCAATTGTGAAGGGAGGCATTAGCATTCCACAGACAAGAAACAGAACAGAAATATCAGGATTGCTCTTTAAAGCCAAATAGACCAGAAGACACATATTCTGTCTGAATTTGTGAGTCTAGGAGCAGCCTAATTGGGTTTGTGCCCCTATATTGTCACTAGGGACTATAGCATCATCTTAGCAGGCAGTGATGAATGGGAATGACCTGCTTGGCAACTGGTGCTTTCATTTGCTTAAGCAACAGGCAGGAAGAGAAGCCGGCAAAGACGTGCATGTTGACAGGAGGCAGGTTGTTTGTTAGTGCTGTAGGGGGAGATATTGTCTCTTCCACTGCTTGCTTATTAAATGAAAGCATTGTCTCCAATTGGAGTGGTATTAAATTCAGCACTACATAAAGGGCCAATCTGTACATTAGAATCAGAAGTGCCCCTGTCCACATTCTAATCAAATGCATTTTTCTTTCTTTTGTAAGCAAACAGGGAAATGATGTTACAGCCAGTGGGTAAAGCGCAATCAGGTTAACAGATGTAATAAACCTGATTCTAAGATTAAGGGCAAAATTAAAGCCTATTAAGTGTGACAGAGAATACAGAGGCATATTATGCATAAAACCTGGGAGAACTGAGATTTATTGGTTGCCTTGCACAAGGGCTCAGAAGGAATTACATAGACATTTACAATCTTAAGTTGTAAAAGGTATATTTTTAGCATCCCAGGTAGGCAGCCTCTTCCATCCCCTTTCTACCTGTATGAAAGCATTTCCCTTAAAACGGAACCCAGCCTGCTACTCTAAGCCAGGTTAGATTTTCTCATCAAGGGGACCTAATTTTGCTATCTCACCTCTTATGGGAGGAATAAACACTTAGGACCAAATAGATGCTACTTTAACCTCTTATGGGAGGAATAAACACTTAGGACCAAATAGATGCTACTTTAACATCATGGTCAAGATCACACATGGGAAAAAGGAGCATAAAGTTCCACTCAAGAGGAACTATACCCTGTCTCCCCTCTCCCCTTCTGCAGGAGTTATCTTTTTATTGTGGGGGACCCCAGTGGCCATTAGTAGCTGGTGGGGGCACTGGTATGGTAGTGAAGGAGCATCTAGCTATGTCCCTGTAGTCAGGTGCATAACAGCAAAGGCATTCTCTAGGCCCTACCATTGGTCCTGGAGACTGATGTCACCGCTATGCATCTGGCTATAGAGCCAGAGCCAGATACTCTTCTGCTACCTTCCACTCTCCACCAGCCACTAAATGGCTGTTTCAGGGGGGTACAAGAGGCAGACAAGTTTTAAGGGGCTTGGGAATCATTAGGAAATGTTTCATTCCTCCAGTTCCAGCAACCAAGAGAAGATATGTAATAGCAGACATTGGCAGAGGCAATTAATCTTGGGACTGAAGCACTCTGAGAGGGGAGATTTCCCTGCCCAGACATTATCTCAGTGAAAATCACCTCCCTGCTGCCACACAGTGCAATTAGCGTTTGAGGATAAGGTCCTACTGCATTTTCCCCAACACAAATTGAAGCAGAGGAATATGTACGTGTGTGCTATTTTTGTTAAGAATGTGGCTGAGAAGGCAAGAATTAAACCTGTCTTTCTTTTGCACTCTTGTTCTCATAAGAACTCCCTGCCCACATCCAGGGCCACCATATCCATTAGGCACAGTGTGTAGCACTTATGAAAATTTTAGGGCCTACAAAAATATCCCTTGTAGTATATCAAGACAAGGCAGGGACTTGAATACAAGGGTGCCTAGGGTCTATGAAAACCTTAAAACGGCCCTCCCAAGATGTGTTGTTGTCTACCTTCAAGTCATTTCTGACTTGATGCAACCTAAGGCAAACCTGTCATGGAATTTTCTTGAAAAGATTTTTCAGTGAGTCATTGCCATCACCTTCCTCTGAGGCTGAGAAAGTGCAACTTGTCCAAGGCCACCCAATCAGTTTCCATGGTCAAGTGGGGATTCAAAGTCTGGACTCTCAGAGTACTAGTCCAACACCCAAACCACTATACCATACTGGTCCTCACATACCTATACTTACTAGATTTCTTCTAAAAATGTTTTAACGGGCTTGTGGGTCAACGTCCAGTTGCTAATAATACATACTGTTAATATCTAGTTTGGGCCTAAGAGGAAAAGCCTGGTCATATTCAGAAAGAAGATCACCTTATTCCCTGGTCAGTGTAAGTATATCAACATGTCACTGGAACTGTATGAGTGTTACATCCATGTTTCTCCATGCTGGGGGCTCCATGTGGCTGCAATAGAATTCTGAAGATCATACGGAGAAAACCCTCTGGACATACACCAGGTTGGGCAAATACTCTGAGCCTGTGGGCCAATCTTCTGTCTATGGGCCTTTCAGGGGCCACACTGACTGACAAAAATCAAATCAAAACTAGAAATGGCCAGAAGTCCACTTTTGAATATTTTTAAAAAAAAATTATTATAATTCTTGTTGTTGTTTATCAATGTCAAACATTTCAAGTGACCCCTTGCAATCTATTACAATGGTGAAATCACAATTTTTGGAGGCTTCCAGGAGAGCCAGTGCAACCCATTTTTGTCCAGAAAGGGGCAGTCCAGAGACACTAAAAGGGCTAAAGGCAACAGAAGCATGCTTAGGGAATATTTGTGGCTTCACGGATGGACTTTGCTCACTTCTGACATATACAATGTGGGAGCTCATTCAGATTTTATTATGTATACACGAACAAGCCTGGTCTCAGAGCCTGGAACTGTTACATTTTGGACTACAGCTCCCAGAATCTCACACCGAACATTATCATCAGCCATGCTAAACTGGGGATACTGGGCCTTATTGTCCAAAATATGACTTTTCTAAGTTGTGCATGCTTCTCATTGGCAGTACCATGCATCCATAGAGAAAGGGTCACTATGAGAACTGTTCTTGCAGACCAATGTCCAAGTGAAACCATTCTCAACTCCTGCAGGAATTCAGGCATTTCTATGGATCACCATTGCATTTTGACATGCAGCTGCTCTCTCATAATCACAAACTAGCATAACAAGTAAGCACTTGTTTTACATTGTCTCATCTGTACTCCTACGGAGATTCTCCTTCCCCTGAATGATTTCCTTCATCAGAATCCAGCCTTGGCTTGGCTCAACTCAATTCCTGCTGTATTTTTTAAAAAATATTTTATTAAAAATACATGATATTAAAATCCAACTCCATAATATACAACCGCCATTAACAGCAATATTATTATTCATATATATATACAATTATTTTTCTTGGTAATGTTTGTTTGATGCTATACGTAACCTTAAGTAATTTTCCTTAATGTAATTGTACATTCAACATTCCTGCTGTATTTTGATGATCCAACTTGGATATGCCAAATGTCACCAGCTTTTTCTCAGTGAGACCATGTTCAATGGGAAGAGAAAAATCACATCATCTTCTAGAGCTTCGGACAATTTCTGATACCATGCTCTATCCAGGCAGAAGGATCAAGCAGCTTTTGCCAGTAGCAATGCGAAAGCTGAGCTTGGACAGATGGCTAGCAAATGAAGACCTCACTGCCCCTGAGTCAATGCCCAAAACCATGAGATGGTGAAAAAGAAAGCAGGGTGTTGCCAGATAGACTTTGTTCTCAAAGCTGGTTGTGTCATGAGAAAAAACGAGGCAACGTTCTTATGTGGCAAGATGAAAGGGGGTGGGAAGAAATGTCATAAGTTGTAAGATAGAGCTATGTGTGTCACAAAGCCTTCTATGTGCCCTCATGATAGTTTGCTGACCTTGGATGTGATGGAGGACACTTTCCCTTCACCAGTGATGAAAGAATATTCAACTATCATTCTCTGTTGCTTCTGTACATGGAATGGGGGTGGTGCATTGTCTTGGATCAGCTTTACTTGTGATTTTAGGTTTGGTATGCCTGTGCCCAGTTGTTGTTGATAATGCTAAGATAATGCTGGATGTTGTAGTCCAAAACGTGCCTTTTCAAAGCTTTACTTCCACCAAGTCAAATCCAGTGATTCTCTATCTAGCCCAATCATTATCTATTCTGATTGTAGCAGCCCTTCAAGTTCTCAAAACAGAGACCTTTTCCAGCCCTCCTAGCAGTGATCCTATTAATTGAAAATGTCAAGAGCTGAACCTTGGATTTCTGTATGCAAAGCATGCACGCTACCCTTGAGCTATGGGCCTTCCCCAGTGTATGTGCATGAGGCAGAAGAGACAAGTTGTATTTCAATTTTCTTACATTGATCTCACTAATTAACCCCATGCATTCAGCACAGGCATCCTCTTATTTCTTGTGGGCCTTCAACAGTGAGAGTTTGATTCAACATTTATTCCATCCACAGCGCAGAATTTTAAAGCATTAAAAAAAACCAAGCCCTAGTAACAAGAGAAGTTGCATTTTTCATCACATCAGTTCCATTTCAAAGCATTTTTCAGTATCAGCTAATCCCTCTAGTGATGTCTTGGTTGTCAATAACTTCACAGCAGGAAACTGTTTGTGCAATTCAGGAACAAATTTCAAGGGCTACCTTCTTGGAGTGTAAGAGATTTATTGTGAGCTCAGATATTTGCAGCCCATATTCCCTTCAGAGGATGGTGAGTGGGGGACTTTTTTCAGGGTCCTGAAGGAGACAAAAGATATTCCTGTTCTTCCACTTTGGCACTGTTAAGACAATCAGAGTGACAGAAAAAGAAATATGGAAGTCTCTTGGTTTCAATTTCACCACATTTTTCATTATCTAACCTGCCTTTTTTCCCCCATCTTTGTTTCATATCAAGTTGTGAGACTTTGCTTTTTCATCCCAAATTGAAATTTATATGCATTTTAAGTTCATTTTTCGTAATGTCTGTATTTATAGTCATACCTATACCTATTACCTAATGTGTACATTTCCGCCCACTGACTAATGCAATGTATTATTTTTTGATTGCATACATTTTTAGTCATCCATATTTTAAAATGTGCATATTGCTCTGTGCAGCCTTTGGCCCTTTCCACACCACCCTTACAACCTACCATGAGGACAGGAAAAGGACAGGACTGTAACAACAGTTCTGGATGACATCGTTGTGTTCTTGTCCTTCTTCTGTCCCCAGGCAATGCAATCATGGAGTAAATCACTGACAGGTTTTCTCCATCAATGACCCACCATCATGCCACCATTGTGGACTTACCTGACATGCAGAAGCCCGGAAGGCACAGTGGGTGTTTCCTGCCCCAGTGCAGCCTAGTAAATTACCCAGCTGGTTGGAAGAGGCAGAGCCATTGCACTTCCTTCATTACGGAGCCAGCTAGTACAGAGAGGAGCGCTCCCATCACACTCCCCTCCTGGCAGAACCACTGCTGGGATCCCCACTGGACACTCCAACAAAAAGGGAGGATGCACAAAGGGCCTTTGTTTCCCCAAACATCCTATAAATCTCACAAAGGTGTAGATTCTAGAAGTGAGGGGCATTTTATCTAATTTTGGGAGGTAGGAAAGTACATTTTACTCAAGACTTCTGAGTCCAGTGGATTTTTTTGCCCCATCTCTAGGCAGAGCCCTTCTTTTTGCCACTTAGACATCTGCATACTGAACCTGGGAAGATCCAGTTTTATTTTTATTTTTTGTTGTTTTATTTTTTTTTCAAGGATGGAAAAAGAGGCTTTATAAACTAATACAGTTTTTTCTGAATGTCAAACAAAAAGCTTGGCATTATTAACACCTGCCTAATATAACGACATCATGGTTTCAAATCCATCAAGTGATACACTTATTTCACATCCAGAAGTTACATTTCATGTACAAAGGCCATTAAGTAAATCTGAAAATCTAACCATAAGTTCTAATAAAGATACCAAATTTTGGGAGGTAGGAAAGTTCATTTTACTCAAGGCTTCTGAATCCAGTGATTTTTTTTTTTTTGCCCCATCCCTAGGCAGAACCTTTCTTTTTGCCACTTAGACATCTGCATACTGAAATGGAGAATATCCAGTTTTATTACAGCCCAGTAATACCCAACTGCCATTCATCCCTAAACATTTAACTATGTGAAATGTTTATTGTTATTTGCCATCAAGTCAGGTCTGACCTATGGTGGTCCTTTGAATGAGAGACTTGCAAGAGACCTGGGTTGTGGAAAGTCAGGCCATGGCTTCCTTGATTGAATCAATCCATCTGTAGTTCAGTCCTCCTCTACCCCTACTGCTCCCCGCTTTACCAAGCATTAGCATCTTTTCCAATGGGACACATAATCTCATGTCCAAAGTATGACAGCCTTAGTTTAGTCATCTTGCCTCTAATGAGAATTCATGTCTGATTTGCTCTAGGACTCCATTCATTTCTCTTTTTAGTAATAGAACTTTCCCCTATTACCATAGTTCAAATGAATTGATTTTCTTCTCATCCGCAATGTTCACTGCCCAGCTTTCACATCATATGTAGAAATCAGAAATACTATGGCATGGATGATTCTGACTTTGGTATTTAATGATATATCTTTACACTTGCTTATTTTGTCTAGTTTCGTCTTAGCTTCCCTATGAAGTCTTATGACTTCTTCTGATTTCTTGACTGCAGCCTCGCTTTTGGTTAACTCGGTACGAGCCAGAAATCCTGAAGTTCAGCTGAATTTGACTGCAGACTGAGATGTATTGGCTGTAAGCTATTATTTTATTCATTTCTATTTCTTTCATTTCCATAGTTTGCTCTCTTGCATATATCTTCCATCTTCTTCCATCTTCCCTCTTTGATACCTGCAATGGTTTCCGTGGAGAGATACAGCAAACCTGAAATGTCTTTTTCATTAAATTCTGGATTAAATTTACTGTAATGTTCTTGTCTGCATGATCACTGTTCTTTTTTTTTCCTCAGCAGCAGTTTTCTGCACCACTCCTCCATGGTATTCTTCAGCAGACGGTCTAATAATTTAGGCAGTCGACATACAATTCAAACTTTTCCTGTGGATAATTAGTGAATCAAATGACCGTAAGAAGAGGGTAATTTTCATCCTCCTCAGAGAATTCATTGCAACAGACATTTTATTACGTGCACAGCTCCAGTCATTACTCTGATGAGCTGTAAAGTCTCTGATACAATAACAGAGTAGTTGACTTGTAACAGTCCGTCAGTTACCTATAACAACCCAAGCTAAATCACAATGATGGTGTTTGCTAATCCCAAACTTTACTCTCTGTCTTTTCTTGTGTTTGGTCTGCAAAGCTAAGATACAAGAAATCAGTATAAAGATCTTTCTTGGCTATAGCAATTGGCTCATTTGTCTTTCTTTCAAATTACAGAAGTCCAATATTACTTTCTCCTCAAGGATTTCAAAAAGCCTTACAACTATTAACAAACTAACTATACCATCATGTTATCTGGAAAAGTCAGGAAATGGCTGCTGCATGTCTCTCATCTTATCCAATTAGGGCCACTGATTGTCAAAAGAAAGCTATCCAGAAGACACAAGCAAGAAAAAGGCCAGTCGGACCAGGAGGCAGATGACTTTACCTCCTCACTATGATTTCACAGTGTATTGAAACCATCCTATTGCAACAGACCATATCAATAGATTACTATAAGCTTGGCATAATTCTAGTGAACAACAACAGGAGCAACAACAAAAACCATTAAAAGATTCAATAGAATAGGTGCTGCAATATCTTTGACATATGACATTGAAAAAAAAAGCTGAGAATGAAAAAGGTATTAAAAAAACTAATGTTGGAAATAAAGCATGTCAACAAATTCAAGGTAATTCAAATAGGAATAAATCTCTCTATCAAATGCAGGTGTTGTCCCAAATACTCTCAAGCAAAACTTCAAAAGAATAAATGAACTGCTATACAATGGATTATATCTAGCATCCTGTGAATTGAATGCCACTGTTTTCTCTTCTCCAGTGCCTTTTAAAGCTCTGCTCTGATGGCTTGGAAATCCTCCAGAAGAATGGAAGGAGGGCAGTTTCAGGAGAAGGGAAATCAGCAAAAGTAACCAGTTTCCCACCATGCAGCTGCAAATCCCCCATTAACTCAAGCTCAAGCCACAAAGTCTATCTCCCTTCACAGAATGCATTTTGGATCCAATGTTTTAAAAAGCTGCCATTCCCCAGAGAGTAGCTATATAATATATTTTTAAAAAAAATGTAAATATGAAAAATGTAAAAAAAAATGTAAATAATTGAGATATGAAAGCCTTCTCTGAGCAAGCACACGGACATGCTTGGGAAGGGCAGGGATAACGTCTACTGGTCAACTAATCCTCAAAAAGTAGCTTGGGCCATTTTAGTCCATTAGAATTAGGGGCCCTTTCAGCTACACCTTTACAGCACTGTACTGTACAGCATTCACAGCACTGTGATGCCATTTTAATGGAATCCTGGAATTTGTAGCTAAGGGGAAGGCTATTGAATTATTTGCCAGAGAGCTCTAATGCCTCACAAAAAAGAAGGAGGAGGAGGAGAAGGATTCCATAGGAAGCAGCATTCCAGTTGAAGTGGAATTAATGCTATAATTGTGTAGCGTGGAAGAGCCCTGGGTTATGTTGCCATAACCACACAGAATTAGACCAACAATGTAGGTATTCTACAACACCATTGTAAACAACTCCAAATGACAGTCCCTTGCCATGTACAGTTTTTGTTAACAACAAATAACAACAGGGATTTACAAAAATGTGTTGTTCCTTGACACCGGGAGTACTGTTTTGTGCCAGCAGAAGTTACACATCCTCCAGATGGGGCAATTGTGTCAGAAAGTTGTAATACTTGTTGCTGTACTTCTTGGGGATATAAAATATCCAAATGATATTTTTGTCATCCTGGACCATTTTCTGGCAATTCCTGGCATCAGTTGCAATATTCTGTTCCTCCCCCCAAGTGGGTTTCTTTGTAAATCTAAGATATATTGAAACAAACAAAAAACCTCTCCTTCACTTTGCCTGCTTTTTGCTCTTTTTATTGTTTTTAAGAGTAATAGTGTTACATCAGTCCATGAGTGCAATAACATTTTTGCACTGTAATACTATATTGCCAAAGAAAAAATAAGGGGAAAAATCACTCAGGAGAAAATTTGTTCTGTAAACCATAGAAGCACCTCAACAAGCAGTTTTTAAAAACCTTTGGGAGAGACCTAGTGCAGATCCCAGGAAGTTATTAACCAGAGATGGCTACCTTGTTACAACAGCTCCACTGCCCACCACTCCATTTCTAGGTGCAGTTTAAAGCCCTATAAAGCCCTATACTCCTCAGGTCCAGATATCTGAAGGCCCATATTCTCCCATACAAGCCTGCCCATGTTTTGAAATCCTCTGAGAGGCCCTTCTTTCTGTCCCACCACCTTCACAGGTATATTTGGAAGAAATGTGGCAGAAGGCTTTCTCAGTGGCTGTTCACAGGGTCTGGAAACCCCTTTGCTAGAGAAGTTAGACTAGTGTCCTTCTTGCTATCCATTCATAAGCAGGTGAAGATCTTTTTGTCTTAGAAGGCTTTGAGACCTGAGTGCTCCAATGGAAACAGCCTTTCACATCTGCTGTGTTGGCTGTATTTGTTGGTCTTATTTTTTAATGATTGAACTTTTAATTCTATTGTTAGTTTAATTACATTCTTAATTGTATGAGACAAATTTTAGAACTGTATTTGTAAGACACCTTGAGTTTCAGACTGGGAAAAAGATGGGATATAAATAAATATAGTCAGCAGCAGCAACAAAACCCAAGAAGCTGTAAGGCAAGTCCTAGAGAGGAGAAAAATTATCCCATGTCTATTTTCAGGCAACCATGACATGCAAAACAGACATGACATGCTCTGGTTGTCAGTAGGATGATCATTTTCAGGGGAAAACTCAACTGATGTTTGCTTTGGGGTCAAGAAATACAAGAAGTATAAACTATGCTTGAACACCAACCCAACAACTCAATCAGAGCAATTTTGTTATTAATCTGAATACATGAGAATTAAAGAAGTGAGATTAAAATAGATTAAATCTGCAGACAAACAGTTCTTGGACTTGACTGAAACAACAGTTTTGAAGAAAACACCATGCTTTCTTTGGTTCTAGATGGTGTCATCTTAGAAGAGGAGTTCCCTTCTGTGTGAAAGGAGAAGTTGGATACCTTTTTTAGAATAGTGCACAGTATCAACAGAAGTTTTGTAGGTAATATCTTTTCAAAGGACTTTTCATTAATTCTCCTGTTATAGTGAAATCACTGCCTAGTTAAATTTACATGTTTATAGCATCCCACTGAAATGGTGGTGTGGATCCCATGAGAACCATTTACCCTTTGATGGAGCTTATCAGATTCCTGATGGCCCTCAGAAAGCTTCCTGTTGGCTTAGCAGATGTTTCTATGTTACCCTAGTCATTCTGTGGGATGTTGAGAATTCTCATGTGATAGGCTTGATTCCCTCTATCAGTAAATAGAACTCTTTACTTTTTGGTGCATGGAGAAATTATGGACAATGCAACAACTGGAAAATGGAGTAAAAGCAAGTGATAAAAAATGTCAGTGTGGGTACGACTGAATAGAAATAAGAGTTTGTCTTAAGAACCCACTTTTCCACTGATCCTGGCTGGTATTTTAAAACCATTGGCCTGAAACCTGAGAGTCTCAAACTAGGGCTTTTAGAGAGAAATCCTCCCTATTCCCTCTGCCTCTGTACCACAATACCATCTTTTTCTCTCTTCCCGTTTCATTTCACCAGCACTGAGAATGCACCAAGTGGGAAGTATGAGAAAGGTGCCAAACTAGGTTTCTCTCATTAAGAAGGCATGGATTTCAGGGGGCAGGAGATAGTGCTCCAGAAGCCTGTGAAGTTATGGCATGGTAAGGTATTGTAAGGGGATTCTGTTGAAGCAAGTTTCTTTCTTCTTACACACAGTGATCTTTCCATGATCCTACAAGTGTCCCTCATTTCTACATACTCTGCTTGGCTCTGCCTGAAGATGTCATACTGAACTGTCTTCATTTTCCCTAATTCTTGCTATCACCCCAAACAGCTAGCAAGACCCCTGATTTCCGTGCTATTCTGCTCTACCAGTTCAAAACAGGACAACTTTCTATAGCAATAACCAAGTTCAGAAAATAAAATGCACCACACTATTTTGCCACCATTACTGTGCCACATCGAGTAATCATTCTTAGGCTATTTCCACACAAGAGGGGAGGAGCAGTTCACTGCAAGCCAAGAGCTGTGTTCTTATACTCCAATTCAGAAACTGTGCTGTCTGCACCCCATCATTTACATCATACTACCACAGAGAACAGCAGTTGCTGCATCTGCAACAGCAAGTCCCTGGTCACTCCCATTCCCCTCCCTCAGCCCGCCCTGCCATTGCTCATTGGTCTGTTTTAAAAAAAACACGCACACACATTTTAAACACAGTTCTGCATTGTACGTTTGTGTGTAGGTATGTATGTTGGTTGATACATGAAAAAAAAACACATCTTAACAGTTATTACCAGATCCACTCTCTTGCCACTGTCTGCTTAAAGCATGAAGACAATAATGATGGCAATCTGTCCTTTGATGGGTGGAAAGAGATAGGGATGGAAATGACAGGAGGGACAGCCTGGTAACGCCCATAGCCAGCCACTTCTGCACTGTGAATTGGTGCTACACTTCTGCATGTAGGCAAAAAATGAAGCAGAACTGGTTTGGGAAATTTACATCGGAGTTTTTCCGGTTTTCTGATACCATGGTTTCTCATCACAGTGAACTGTTCTAGCAGCTGAAAATGTGCAGAACCACGAGGAAAACTAAGATGCTAAAACAGTTCAACGTGCAAGCAGGAGGGTAAGGATTCGATGCTACTATGATGTATCGACCTTATTCAGAAATGGCCTTAGTCATGCAAGCCTTTTTCAAGTGGAGCTGCCAAGTGACCTTAAGGACATATTGGTCACCGAACTATGACTATGTACTTTGAAAGCAAAATTGCATAGATCTGTCATAACTTGAAGCCAAACTACATGTTACTTTTACTGCTTTCTAATATTCTTTAATTTCTGTAAGTTCAGTGGAGGCCCTTTGGGGGTATTAGCATGTTAGGAGGCAGGTTTATCCTTTCCTTCCCTGGGTACAACCTTCCCAGAAAAATCCCTCACACGCACACAAACCATGGCTAAAACAGTAAGAAAAAGGTGCCTATGGGGGAATATCATTGGAAGGAAAGGTTGCTTTTCTGTGGGCTGTATCCTGAGAGGAAAGGAGTAAACCTCTCCTTTGCTTATGAAAAAAACAAAACAAAACTTCATTCCAACCATACTTGCAAAATTTTAAAAACGTAAGAAGGCAAATCAAGCATAAAGCATAGAGTGGCTCCTAAATGGCAAAACTGTCAAAGAATATGTCCATGCACCATCACTTTGTATTTCTTCAGACGAATTTCAATGCATTCATTCAAATGCACTGGGGAAGTTTCTAAGGATACAGGAAAGGAAAGTGCTCAGAGAAATGCAGCCTATCAGTTGTCAGTATCCCACAAGTCAACCCTTCTTCCTTTGCATTGATGAACCATGTCCACTAACACGATTCTGGCCTTCTAAGAATACTATTACAGGCTCTATACTGGCATCACATCTGCTGATTTCAATGTTCCAAACCAAGACCTTTTAATCAATCCAGCTTTTAATTACTTAATTAAGTTACCAAGTGTGCTGCTGCTCTTTTATGGCTTTTCTTTTTTTTACAGCTGGTTATTTTATTTGGGTTTGTATACTTAAGGCTTAGATTTCTATTGAATGTTGTAAGCTGCTGTGCAATGAATAGTTCATAGGGTAAACTTTGTAAAATAACTAAATCTATGTCACCTGCCTACAGCAAAATGCCTGTGTTCAGTCATTTGAGGTTTTAAAAAAAATGCATTGGTTTTTTTTAATTGAAGTTGAGTTGAACTAAAATGGAAGTTTAGGAACAAAGCAAAGTTCAACTTCTCTCAGTGTGGCAAGAGACATAATCCTCCTTTTGCCCCCCATCAAGTAAAGAAAAAAGAGGCAGCTGGGTAAACAGCCCAAAGCAGCCTGAGAAACCCCAGTTCCAGAAACTACATAGTTATAATTGCTATTAGTTGAAAATGCTTCCTAGTGGGGCAGGTGAGTGCCCTATTTTGCCTTTCCTACTGATGCCTTAAGTGTCTTTCTCTTTCTGAAATTGAGAAACAGAGGAAATAGTTTTAATTAACAAAAGATGACTAGATTCCTCTCCCACAATGAGACAGACATGTTTAAAACATTCACCTCTAATTAATGAAAACTTATTGGGCTTTAGAAGATACATGGAAAATATTTTACAATTGCAAATATCTCCAGAAGACAGATGGCAGGAGCTTGCCACAGTGAACAGGCTAATAATTAAAAATGAAAGAAAAAAAACACTGAGGCCACTAGTAGGACTGATCAGAATGATACCCAAAGGGTTGTTGAGCTCAAACTAGGTGTTTTGCTATGGAATGCTCACTTTTTGTTTTGTTGCTGTGTGCTTTCAAGTTGTTTTCCAACTTATGGCAATCCTAAGGTGAGCCTATCATGAGGTTGTTTACTCACTTGAAAATTGTCTCTTGAAAACTGATCTGTCATTAAAACCTGCATTACATTTGCTGGGATTACTGGCAGATTGGTTGGAGGAGACATATGGCAAGATATTAAGGTAAATGGCCACAGAGGCAGAGTTTTTATATACACAAATATAGAAGAATGCAGAAATCCCAACGAAAGAAGACTGCTTGCTAAAATTGCTGGACTTGGCTGAAATAGACAAATTGACCACATTGATAAGAGAAAAATCAATGGCAAATTTTGCCAAGGAGTGGGAATCATCAACAAGCTTTTTGCAAGAAAAAATTATTTTAATATTATATTTGGATTTGATAATTAGTATTTTTGAGATATGTAGCAGTGGAAGCACTGGAAAGATATTTGCAGTTAGACAAGTTTTTTTCATAGAAATAATAACAGCTTGCATTAGGAAAATGGGAAACTACCTTTGTTGTCTTAGGCCATTTCTGCACGGGTTAAAAAAACGGTGCAGTGCGTCCTCCACAGAGGACGTCTGCACCTTAGAGAGGACTGGGTCTGGACTACTTAGCATAGATCCACACCTCAGTCTGCTCCGGAGTGACTGAAAGTGGTCCTCCAGCGTGTTTATGAAAAACCTGATTATAACTTTGATAGAATAATGTGTATGTTATGGTTTTATTATATATTTGTATACGTAAAAATAAAGTATATATAAAAAAAAAGCCGGTGTGCACCATTGCGTGCCTGCTCTCCAATGCAGATTCGCAGGCTTGCACCAATGTGAGACTGAGATCTGCGGAGGGCGGGCTTTAGGCTGGCGAGCTTTAGCGGTTGGTTGTGACCCACGACCAACCAGAAGCTGCCATTTTGGATACCGAAGCTGTGTGGCTCTGTGATCACACACGTCCCGGACCGGACCGGACCCAAATAAGATCCGGTGAGTAGCGGCAGGGAGCGATTCTCTCGCCGCGTGCGGAAATGGCCTTAATGTGTTAGTGTTTGTATTTGCTATACAGTGTTACAGATTTAGGATATGTTTTAGGATATTTGGGATATATTCATAGTGTCTCTTTTTTCTTCTCTTTGTTTTTTATTTTGTTTTGTATGTATATGTTGCATATTATTTATTAGAAAAGAAAAGCGACGCCCTGCAAATATAATTTTTTTGCCAGGAACCTCCAAGATTTAACTCAAGATTTAAATTTAGAATTAAATATTCAAATATTTATTTACATTTTGAAAAAATTATTTATTTATTAAAGGCTTTTGGAAACTAGGATTCAAATCTTCATGCAGACATTAGTGACCTTGAGCAAGTCACATTCTCTAAGCCTCAGAGGAAGGCAAACACAAACCCCCTCTGAACAAACCTTGAAAAAAAACCCCTGTGATTGGTTCATTTTTGGGTTGCAGTAACTCAGAAGTGACTTGAAGGCATACAACAACAAATTGCTACTGCAGAGGGAGGTTCTTTCTAGCCATCATGTCTCTCTCCTTTGAAAACTGACTTATGGCGATCCTAAGGTGAATCTAACATGGGAATTTTCTTGGCAAGATTTGTTGCCTTTGACTTTCTCTGAAGCTGAGAGAATGTGACTTACCTGAATTCACTCAGTGGGTTTCCATGGCCCAGTGGGAATTCAAACTCCGTCTCCAGAGTCATAGTGTGGGGGTGCTCACATGCTTACCTCTGTGTTCCTTTCATCAGGGATGTGGCAGCAGGGATATGTGTGTGTGCACCCAAACTGCTCCCTCATTTTTCAAAGAAGGGAGCAGCTTCAATACCTGCAAACCTCTCCCATTGCCACACCCCTGTTGCTGCTGCTGTTGGTGGTGTCCAGCAGCAGGGCTTCACAGAGCCTATGTGACGACTCCACAAACCCCGAAGGCTCCCAGACCCCAGGTTAAGAACCACTGCCCTTCACCCATCAGCCCTAGCCAGCAGAGCTGATGAAGAGGAAGTATGGCAGTTCAAAAATATCTGAAGAGGTCTGCTGTTCTATCACAATGATCAAAGTATAAGAAACAGAGTAGAAATTTCATACTTTACTTTTTCTCCCTTTTTTTTTTTTTAATAAATAAGATATAGCAACATCTGAGCCTGGATCACAACTGCCAGAATCCCCCAGTCAGCATGATCAGTGGCCATACTGTCTATGACATTTTGGGAGCTGGCATCCCCAAAACATAGTTTTTCTAAGCTCTGGGCAAGATTCTCTCACTCTCATAGCCTCAAATCTACTGCAAGTCCCCTGCTGTCCGGCATGCTACACTCCTATGCAATTGAGGGAGGAAGAGTTTTCTGAATTGTTTGCAATAAGCATGGCCAACTACCCAGTCTGAGAGACGTGAGTCAGCAGCCCTTCCTGGAGTTCCCCATTGGCATAAAAAAAATGTTATTTGTGCATATGAACATGTCAGCTAACCTTTGTTTGCCACTGCATTTTCTATACACTCCAAAGTGAATTTTAAAATCAAGATTTTGCATAGGAGCTGTCAGGTGAATTATGCTGAAGTCCCTTTTGCCCCACTGTCTGTCAAAGTGCTTATGGAACCAAATTCCACAGCAGTCAATGAAAATTTTGTGCCATTAAAGTCTAAGTTAATTGCTTTTCAACAGCACTTTATTTACAGTTATAAAAGGAAACATACCCCAAAGGCTACAATATTGTGGGGATGAGCTTTCTGCTGACAGAAGCCTTGCTTTCACAACGTTTATATAATTACCTGATTCTTGCAATAACACAACATTACTCTGTACTCCTGGGTATATGGCAGTGTACACTGAATTTTAGGGCCAAAGTAAAGAATGTTTACTTATGGTTAAGAGAAGAGTGACATCTACAGGAAGTTTCCTACTACTGCGCACATGTTTGGCACTGCTTTCTTTATATTCTGGCTATATAAATTGTAGCTCCATCATCACATTCAGCAATAAAAGCTCCCAAAAGGAACCAGTCAATATTGCACTAGAACACAAGAAGATCCATTAACTAGACAACAGCTCTAGGTACAGTGGGAGGTAATCAGCAACTTACACAATGTAGAAGCAAGAAATTGGGGAGAGTGAAAAACCTATGGTTCTCCGGATGTTGATAAACCCTGAATCCCATGAGTTCTAGTTGTTGAGAGTGGCAACCTTTGCATGCTTAATTAACTGGCTGGTTAGTTTGCATGTTTATTGTAGGCATAGAGAGGTAGCCTAAACTTCCTGTTTGTTTTGGTCAAGACCTCTTCCTCCAGCACATACACATTCTTTGTTCTTAAAAAGTTCTGTTGCCATTTACACCTCTCTCTTTTGTCTTCACCTTTTGTCCTGAAAGCACGCTCTGAGATGTCCTAACAGGGATTATTTTCAGCAAGCATGTGACTGCTTAATTTCTTCTTACTTTCTTCAAGAATTGAACCTGTGTAGACTGTGCACAAGATTTTGTGAGTAAACTTTTCATGCTTTTTAACCAAACTGTTTGTGTTTATTTTGAGCCAGATTAAGTGTGTCTGGGGTGGAGATGATAAAGTGGGACTGGTAATTTGTTCAACTCCTGCCTGTGCATTACAAAATACTCTACTGTTTGGGAGACTTATTACTAAAAATCTTTCAATTCCCCAACACTAGTCAGTTTGGCCAGCAGTACAGGATGGCTAAAAAGTTCAAGATCTGAAGGCTTCCTGCCATTGAGTTAGGTTATAACAGCATCCTGTTTGAAGCTGTATCCAAAATAGAGGTATGGATCACCTATGCACATTTATGACAGAAAAGTGGTAATCCACATGTAGAAATAACACAAATTACACGTCACCAATGCTGGGCCTTATAGACCACATCTTTGCAGTGGAGTCAGTTCACACACACAGCTAAAATTATTCAAGAGGTGTACACTTTTGAGGAAGGATGATAGCTAAGAGATAGAGTACACACTATTTGACTGCTGAATGTCCTGAAGTAACTTATTTGCATCTCCCAAGAGGGCTTGGTAAAAGTTTCTGCCTGAAATCCTACAGAAACCATGCGAGTCAGTATAGAGAACGGGGGTAGGAAACCTGTGATCCTTGAACGATTATTAAACCCCAAATTCCACTGAACCCAGACACTAGGAGGTATAATCTGATGATCTCTGGAAGACCATATATTCCTGATATATACAGTACTCAAGTAGAGAAACTAATTTCAGCTGAGGCAAGTACTTTACATCACAGGGATCAACAGTCTGACTTAATATCAGATAGGATACTATGGTCCAGAGGCAAGCTTGCTGCATTAGGACATATCTACTTATCTGTGTCTCTCCATCAAAAAAACTGGTGATGTACATGAATTTGGGAAGGGACCATAGTTCAGTTGTAGAGCACATCTTCTGAATGGAGATGGTCCTAGGTCCAGTATATGGCATGCCTAAGAAAAACACTCCTGAAACCACGGTAAGCAAGAGACAGTCAGTGTATACCAGAATTCTCTGAGATGGTATCATTCAGAGTTTTTACACCAACACTTCACAATGACAAGGACAAATGGGAGATGACGTCTAAAACATCTGAAGGGCACCAGGCTAAAGGAAGGCTTGTATATCCTGTTACCCCAAAACATGGGTGATTCAGGGGTGCACTCTCAATGCCAATACCTCTGTGAAATGGTGGGGAATCATTTCCCCAAAGAGGAGGCTGGCAAGAGGGGGGTAACCTAGTGAGATTTTTTACATCAATGCTTACTAATTCTTCTGCTGGAAAGAACCAGCCAGAGATCCAAAAGTAAGCTTAATGTGTTTTACTGGCGGAATAGCAATCACATGCAGAAGAACCAAACTGTCACACAATCACACAAGGCTAACTGAAGGGAAAGGAAGGAAAGTTTTGGCTAGCAAGATTTCAGGGCGTACTGGGTGATATTTACTGATCTAGAAGAGCAGCAAAGAAGCCCTGGTGGTGCAGTGGTTAAATGCCAGTACTACAACCACAAGGTTGTGAGTTCGATCCTGCCAGGCTCCAAGGTTGACTCATCCTTCCATCCTTTCGCAGGTCGGTAAAATGAGTACCCAGCTTGTTGGGGGCAATTAGCTAAAAATACATTGTAAACCGCTTAGATAACACTAGTTGATAGGCGGTATAGAAATAAATAAATGCAAAAAAATGCAAGCAGCAATGTACATTTGACTCGCATCTAAGGACAATACACAATTGGAAATTGGATCAGCAGAGTAGCGGCCAGCAATCGGTGTACTGTAAGTTGACTGCCCAAAACTAAGGGTTTATGTACCCAATTTCTACCTGGAGGGCAAGGGTGGGAATGGCTTTCCAGCTGAGTAAACAATGGAGTTTGCAGAGTGGACAATGAGGTCTGCAATGGGCTAGTGGTCTTAGGATTAGGTGACAAAGAGCTAGTGGTCATCCTGATAGCTCAGTGCTTGTCGGACAGGTTTTAGGACAAAGGAAAGACTTGCTTGGTCACAGGATGAGGAGTCAAGGCAATCAGCGTCTTGTGGGAATCTCCCAGATACTATTGTCCAAAAGGTCAAGTCATTAAGGTTAACTGCAAGCCTATTACCTCTGGAGTTTCTAGTGATTTCCTGACTATGATCTGGCTATGCCTAGAGGTGTTTTCTGACCTAATTTGCAGCGCACATGTTTGGTCAGTCTTTTTCCTCTTGTCCAGCTTGGCCATACAGCCATAGCAGGGCATGTTTTATATCAAAGCCAATTTATATAGTTTACCAATTAAACCATATTTCACCAATTAAACCATACCAATGTGTGGGGAGTGTACGGCCTGGTAACAAGACAATACAGAATAGTACTCTGCTAAGCCTGATGTAGACAATCCTGAGATGGATTAACTATGGCCTGACCTGGTAAAAGGTACTTCCTTGCCATAAATGATGAAGTCATGGGGGGGGGCTTCAAAACATATAGGTGCAAATATGAGCCACCACTTCCTTTCCAACTTCAGTTCTCATAATTCCTCACCAGTTAGTATGTTGGCAAAAGCCGATGAGAGTTGTAAGCAAAAAACAGCCAGAGAGCTGCACATCCTTGGCTTAAGAAATGTCCTGAGAAATTTGATCAAAGACCAATTTAACTAGCATCCTCTCTCCCACAGTGCCTCTGGAAAGCCTCATATCGACCAGAAAAGGAAAAGTATAACCCTCTATCCCCAGTAAAAAATATTCAGGATCATGCTGCCACCAATGCTGGATACAGTTACCATGCAGAGCAGCCCTTAAAAGCACTCTCCTCAATCAGATTGTCTAATCTCCTTTTAAAGCCCTTAAGTGACAGTAAATTCTAGTATATAACTATGCACTGTTTAAAGAAGTATGTTCTTTTGTCTATGCTGCATCTTTCACCATTCAGCTTCCATAGACGATCCTAGATTCTGGTATTACGGGCAAAGAAGAAAAATTCTATCCACTTTTTAATCCACCATGCGCAATTTCATAAACCTAATATACTTACCTTTCGTAAATTCATCTTTTGTAAATCTCATAATTATAACCTTACCTTACACCTTTCCTTACCCTGTATAAATACATAAGCTTACCTGATCGTATGCTGCTGCACTTTGGAAAAGATATGCTTGAAGGAAGATGTGTTAGGTTCAAATTCTGGAACAAGTAACAGTGTATGTCACAGGCCTAGATAAATTGAGTTACTCTGTGTATATCACAGAAGGGAGGTCTGTAGTTGTATGGGTGTCTGTACATATCACCCACAGTGCTCTGAGCCCTTTGGAGAAAGAACAATTGGTTGAGTTCAACCCTTGAAACACAATAATAGCAACAGCATATATTTCAGACAAGGAAGGCCAAACTGCTGCATCAATAGCTGAAGACATAAATATTCTCATAAACCACAGTACAAGGAAATGCTGAAGGATAAACTGAAAATGTACAATAAGAAGTTAAAAGACATGTGACATCTCAGCACCAACATCACTTCTGGTGCAGAAAACAAAGGATCAAATACTTACATCCCAGATAATGTGTGCTAGTTGCCTATTAACACATATAATATATGCACTTCTAGTGCAGTGCAATGCATTACAGATCATAGCAGACAGTCTTGCAAGGGGTACACAGATAATACACAACTTACCTCTGGATTTACATTCTCTACCACAAATGCATTATTCTGCTTAATAAACAGGCAAACTCCACAATTTAACAAGACTAATATACAATAGCATATCTACCTTAAATTATCTCCACTGAAGAATTTCAAGAACATTAAAAAACAAAATTATTGTTGTTGTGTGCCTTCAAATCATCTTCAACTTATGGCAACTGTAAAGCAAACCTATAACAAGGTTTTCTGGGAACTGAGAGCATGTAATGCACCCAAAATCATCTGGTGGGTTGTCATGGCTGAATGGGGAACTGAACCTTTGTCTTCAGGGTCATAATCCAACGCTTAAATCACTATATGAAATCTCCTAGACTCATCTTTCCACTCTTTGAAGGATTTTTTATTGCTGAAACAGTTGCAAGTTTGCCATCTAGTGTTCAAACATAGCATTTCAACAATGTGTGTGGATCCACTTCTGAACTGCTGAAATAGAAACTGTTCCAGTAGAGGGGGAATCCAATGAAGCTTGTCTTTCAAGAGGGCTGATGGAATGGCATTTTCATCCTTTCCCCTCTACTGCAGCTTGGTTGCTATAATAATGACTACCACCAGGTGACATGTGCTCATTCTTTCTTTCAATAGGTGAGAACACTGTGGGACAAATTACATAAGGAAAAGGAGGTCCATCTGCCTCTCTGTATTGTTTAAAAGGTAGTTACAGAGGAGAGGTGTAGTTCTGATCAGGAATACTGAACTGGTGAACTGGTTAGCTCTTTCACTATACGTGGTTTTCCTGATTATATTCCCCTTTGAGAGCTGCAATTTGCAAATTAGTTCCACTGAATACTGTGGTTCAACCTTGAAAATGTTCTTTTTTAAAATCTTCATTAATTAATATTAAAATAACATTAACACTCATTCCATCCAAACATAAATAATTTTTCCTAATTAAATACATACATCAATCCCATGAATCCATGAATCCATGAATTCCATGAATCGCTCCACATTCTTCCACAACTTCCCCTCTGCCTGATGAAGGGAAATAATAAGATTTCATGCTATTTTAGAGTCTGTCACATAGACCGATAAAGCTGTTGTGCCTGTATTTCTCAAAAATCAATATTCACCATCTGGATACCACCCCACAAATTCCTGAAATGATTTATAACGTTATCCCAATCTTTGATAAATTTTTCAAATTTCTCCCCTGTTAATACACAAGTAAACCTGTCTATCTATATCGTATGGAACACCTTCATCTCCCAGTCCTTTATTGAGGGTAAAGTTTCCTATTTCCATTTTTGTGCTAATAACATTCTGGCAGCAGCTGCCATATAGAACAACTGCTTTCCAGCCTTTTTTTTTCCAAATCACCATTCAGTATAGATAACATATACAGTTCAGGAGTCATTTCATAATGAAAACCCAGTTTTCTCTATCTGAAAATGTATAGCATTCCAAAATGTTTTCACTTTTTTACATGACCACAATTGATGATAAAAGGTGCCAGTTACATGGCCACGTCTCCAACACTTATTTTTACTTATTTGAGATACCATCTAGGGTACATCTTATACAAACTTTCTCTAATACCCTGACATGCAGTGTATCTTAATCTCTTTGTCCAATTTTTTCCCCATTGCTCCATGGGAATTGGATTGGAAATATTTTGTGCCCATTTGATCATTGATAGTTCAACTGACTCACCCTCTGAGGCCCATTTCAAAAAAGTTTTATAAATAAAACCTTGAAAATTTTCTAAAGGCATATGTAATTTTACACATGATAGAACAAAGACTTGTTCTATAATCTATCTGGGCAGCATATCATACACAAAGAGAGACAAAGCGATAGCTCAGAGTGCTGCGTATGATGTGTATAGATACATGCAACCACAGACCTCTCTTTTTATATCAGCTACTTCTCTTAAAGTGTTCAGCAATTTGCATCACAGCCTTTTTCTAATGAATCAGGGCAACATGCAAGGTAGTGCAGGCAAGAGCAGCATACCTCAGCTGAGCAAAAGGATATCCTTTGTGTTCAACAGCTGCATGGAGCTTTGAACAGGTGTCCTCTTTCAAGTCCAACACTGTATTCACTAAACCATTATAATTTTCATAGCATATTTCAAGAATATAACATTTACTTCCATGTCACCTTATAATATCGCAGGGACACCGCTTTTTTCTAACCTAAGACAACCTAGCAAGTATTTGAACTTGAGGCTTCTCTGGCCAAATCTGATACAATGGCCATTTCCGCACGAGAGGGAAGGAGCGGTTCACTGTGTGTCAAGAGCGGTGTTTTTATGTTCCGATTCAGAAACTGAATTCAGTGATTCAGAAACTATGCTGTCTGCACCCCCCATTTACATCATACTACTGTGGAGAACAATGGTTGCTGCATCCACAACAGCAAGTCCCTGGCCACTCCCAGCAAGTCCCTGACCACGTATAGTGAAAGAGCTAACCAGTTCACCAGTTCAGTATTCCTGATCAGAACTACACCTCTCCTCTGTAACTACATCATACTACATCATACTACTGTGGAGAACAATGGTTGCTGCATCCACAACAGCAAGTCCCTGGCTACTCCCCTCACCCCGCCTTACCATTACTGATTGGTCTGTTTTTTTTAAAAAAAACAAAAAACACATTTTTAACACATTTCTGTGTTGCTATGTTTGTGTGTAGGAATGTATGTTTGTTGATATGTGGAAAAAAACATGTCTTAACAGTCCATTACTGGATCCAGTCTTTTCCCGCTGTCCATTTAACACATGAAGACAATAATTATGGCAGCCTGTCCTTAGATAGGCTGAAAGAGATAGGGATGGAAATGACAGAAGGGACAGCCTGGGAATGGCCATAGCCGGCCACTTCTGCGATGTGAATCAATGCCATGCTTCTGCATATAGGTGAAGACCAAAGCAGAACCGGTTTGGGAGATTTACTTCGGAATTTTTCTGGTTTTCACATACAGTGGTTTCACATTGCAGTGAACTGCAGTGAACCATTCTAGGAGCTGAAAACATGCAGACCCATGAAGAAAACTATGAAGCTAAAATGGTTCAATGTGCAGATAGGAGGGTAAGAATTTGACACTGCTACGATGTATCAGCCTCGTGCAGAAATGGCCGATGTCTACAATCCTGTTAAAAAACGTAGATGCTATAACTGATAAACCATGACGCAAAAAACACAACGCCAAGAAAAATTCAACATCTTCCCATTTTGTGCTTACGTCTTGTTTCATCTTGGATCTGGCCCATAGTGAAAATGAGATTTTCAAAGTATCCATACTCTGTTTTCACACAAATCTTGAAAAAAGACAAATTTAAAATACATTCTTCCTCTTTTGTGCAATCTGTACAATCTGTCCATTAGCTGGTGATTATCTCCAGTTCTCATGAGGAAATTATCCTTCCAGGCTCAAAATATGAACAAGAGATGAGTTAAGAGCAAAGCTGAAATGTAAATGTACATATGCTTCACATATCCCTTCATCATATAACCCACATAAAAGCCTTGGTGGAAGAAATGAAGTGGAGAACAGCTCTCCAAATGCTGTTTTCATCAGCCCTGGTTCAGACATTCCTGAACCATTACAAAGATCAATAATTGAAAGTCAGACATTACTTGGAAGGCTGTTAAAGGTCCCATATCTTCAACAATCTTGATCAGGAGTATGGGAAGAACACAGCTTTAAGTTGAAAAATAAAGAAACAAAATTTTTAAAAACATAGTGCCATAAATAATACCATTTCTAAATAGCCAACAAGCAAGGAGACCCTTAAATTTCAATAAACCAAGAGCAATGCTTTACATACAGCTGGACTAAATGTAAGCCAAGGCAGCAGGTTTGAGGGGGATTTTAACAGCAGGGCAATATTTTAAAAATATTATGAACTAGCATGTTTACCTGGCATTGCCCAGGATTTTCTCATAGGTAATACTTGTTAGAAAGATTTGAGATCCTGTGTCTCTAATTCCCCAAACTGTCTTGTCCAGTATCTGTAATTTTTCCCCATATTCCCCAATCCATTCTGTATTCAGTTATTAACATACAGAGGTTGGGTTCCTGAGGGAATACACTGCCCTCCTCCTTGCTGTTAGGTCTCATTTCCATAGCAACTGTCCTATTCACAACAATCCCAAGAGCTCTCTGGCTGAAATTCTAAAGGCCCCTGCCTAAACTGCAAACCTCAGGATTCCATAGAATATTCTTTGGCAGCCAATCATATGAGATCTTCACCTGACACAGACAAACAAACGTTGACTTTCATATATTGTTTCTCACCTTTCCGTATGCCATCTCCCCATATGAAACTTTTATCTAGCTTGTTCTCACTTGCATAACAGGGTTTTTTTTCAATTTTGCTTTTATTATACACACAAGTGTAAGTATCACTATGTCGTTGTATGCCTTCATGTCATTTCTCACTTATAGCAACCCTAAGATGAACCTATAATGGGATTTTCTTGGCAAGATTTATTCAGAAGTGGTTTCATATTACCTTACTCTGCAGCTAAGAGAGTGCGACTTGCCTAACTTCACCCAGGTAGGATTCAAACCCTGGTCTCCTAAGTCCAACATACAAACCACTCCACCATGCTGGCTTTCCCACTCTAGGATTATGATATTTAATGCTCCAAATTTTATCTGGTAGGGAGTGGTGAGACCCAGTAAAAATGCCACGTGGAATTTAGCCTATGCTCAGAAATTGTAGCTAAAAGTATTATGTGCCCTGAAGAGAAACTGCTGTATGATTTCTTTCTTAGGATGTGTAAAATAAACATATCAAAACTAACAAATTACATTTGCTTTTTAAAAAGTAAAGCTTACAATTAGTTTATTAATAACTGGTCATTTGTGACAGTTGAAAAGCCATGGGCCTTTCTACTTAAATTACTTTAAGATCCATTTATCGTAGCAGGAAAAAATATGAATAGTTCAGAATGTCCCCATAATTACACAATAGGCATGTAGACATTAGGACAAAAATATACAAAACCTAAGGGATGCATTTCTCCAAAATTAGGCCTCATTTTTCATTAATGAAGGCAAATAAGACTGGGCTAAACTTAAAGTACAAAATCATTTGTGTTTTCATGTTCTGAATCAATCAGAAGTTTTTTTTAAATTAGTGAACAGCAGGAAAATATCTTAAAGCGTAAGATTTTTGTACTGCATCACTGTGTTAAAGCATCTTATATTTATATGCCCAAGAGAAAGGATGGTTGAATACTATTGCAGGGTATGACTTCTATTTACAATAATGTTGTTCAGAAAAAAAACACAAAATCACTAATTCTAAAGTTTATTAGGGTATATTGCATCAAGGAACAGAATGATAGCAGTCTTCTCTCTAATCTCTTGCCTGATATGCAACATAAACAAAAGTGTGCAAATAAAGAAATAGCTGGGCAACCTCTCCATTCTCTTATTGTACTTGCTTTTTCATATTAATTTATAATTCATTTTGCAGTATTTGTAATTAAAGAGAGATTTCAACTTCAGGCAGTTGCCTGAAATGGGAGAAATATGCAGAGGAACAGAAAGTAAAGCTGTGAAACCCACATACAGATGTCATTCTGGGACTTATTCCATGGAAGCAGAATAAAGGGGCTTAACCTATTCATTATATTGATTAGAATTATTACAGCTCTCTGATTCAGAAGAATCTCATTCAGACACTCTGGCTAATTTTCTAAAGACTCTACATTTAGGGGCTTCAATAGGCTGATCAAGTTTAATTACAGAGTGGGGATTACAGTAAATACAAATTTGTAAAGAGTGTGAAGGGATGAGCAGCTGGAAAAAGATCACAGCCACCTTCAAGGGAGGGGAAAATATGCATTTTTCAACAGGAGACAACTATATAGTATCTGCTAGAGAAAAACACTGGAAATTGTAGCTACTTTATAACCCCTGAGATGCATCTCAATGCCTTTTATTTTTTGCATCCAATACGTGGTGAATTAGGCTAATTAATGTAATTGCATATATCTACTGTTCTGAAGAAAATGGGTTCAGAATCCTGTGAGCAGAACACTCACGTACATAGGAAAAACGCAGATATCATCACTGGGGAAACAAACAAAACACTCACTGAAATGTAATTTCACAAGGCCAAGATCTTCTTCAGGAGTAACACCCTATTGCTGGTGTTCTGTTCTGTACAAATATTTGATTCTTTCAATTCTGAACCTTGTCCTTAATTTTTTTTAAAAGAATTAAATCACAGTGCATATCAGATTTTAATCCTCAGTTACAACTCATGGAAGGGAGACATTGCCATGAGCAGTTGCTTTGGCCAGAATTTCTTCACTTCCATTTCTACTCTATCCTACCCCAAAAATTCAAATATAATATGTGGCAATACCTAGATATCTACATTTCTGTTTCAAGGGGGAATTGCAGTGCCAAAGAGAATTATGAAAACAACTGATGTACAAACTAGAAGATGGAGTTTCATCATATAGGGATACAGTGAAGACATCAGGCACATGTGAAAATCACTCAATGTATTTAATACAGTGCAAACAAAAAAATTGCTTATTTAAAATAAATTTATGTTTGTGTCTGAATGGGGTATTGGTTATCATAAACAGCAATCAACATCCAAGCGCTATGTAGAAAAATGTACAACTAGAAATGAAGTGTAAATTTCAGCTACTTCCATCATAAAATTGCTTTATCATTCCAAATCCACCAACAAAAATGAAGAGTGACCGAGTTCAGTGTAGTGATGAGTAGCAATGCTGCCAGTGGATATAAATACAGAAATAAAAGCCTAATGTATTTATACATCTAAGCATTATAAGCCAACAATGGCTTATGATTTTTTTTTCATTTTGAAATGCTTTACAAGACTTTTAAAAACTTTCAATCAACTTAAGTTACAGGCGTCACATCCCATGTCAATCAGACTTAACATAGCCAGAATTCTGAAAGATGACGGTCCAGCAGTGGCATTAGCGAAGTCCAGAAGCTGAATGTTGGAATTTTGCCAATAAGGTTTATTATTTAAACAAACTCAACATCCTAAACTACAGGCAACTTTCCTTGGAAACTTCTGTTTCCCCTGCTGAGACCATGCTATGTAGAATGCAATTTCCATGGCTTTGGGCGTAAAGAAATATAGACTTTGCGCTTAATGATGTCTCCCACCCATGCGTGCACCTGTAGTAACAGGTGACCAGAGTCTTGATTGTTTCTCTAGCTGACAGCTGATATGGCTACATGTTCTCAGCCCAGGCTTCTAGCTCTTTCATATCATCATCCTCTTCTTCTTCTTTCTTCTTAGCTAGAAAAAACAAAACAACACAGAATTAAGTAACTGGTTTTCAATTTTTGATTATTCAATTAAATATAATGTGTACATTGAATTCCTTGCAAGTTTTACGATTCATGAAACATCTTATTTAGCTGGACCTATGAAACTATGCAATATTAAACTGAAAATTAAGCAGGGCAATAATATGCAATTATACACTTTGAAGAAAAAGATCATATACTTTGAAGTGTCCTTAAATCACAGACTATTAGATTTAAGCTTACAGGTTAATTTAAATGCTACTATTCCTCATGGTTGTACTCACACACGAGGACATACTGTCTGAATGTTCCCTACTGTGTAATATACCTAAGCCATAAGTATTTTTGCCTTCACCAAAAATAATGTAATGGAACAAACATTATGGAAAACGGCTTTTACCAGTACCCCATGAAGACTCTTAACATTTAAATTTCCCATCATGCCCAAGGCAGTGATTTGCAAACTGACAGTAACAACAATATTAGCAATATGGGTAGGAAAAGACCCTTTGTAGCAAACGTGTTTTCTCAATTCGACAATTGCGCTCACACCTGGAAGAAGGCAAGCAAAGTAAGCTTTCTGTCCAACCTACCAGCTTATGACTAACCATAACAGAAGATCAGAAAGTTGTTCACAGAACTCAAGGCATCACAAAGCCACCCATGCATCACTTCACCTTGCCCTCATTTAGACAATCGTGCTTTCAGAGCATGACATGAACATGCCATTGTTGAGATACACTGAGACTAGGACAAGGTAAGGAATATTTCAAGCACATATCTCTAAGGTCTGCTATTGTTGAAGAATAGTCACAATTTATAAGTATCTCCCAACCCATACCTAGATGATAAGAAATAGAAAATGCACATTAATTTTATGAGGTTGTAATATAAAAACAGATAGGACATCCCCTACGAGCAGTAATCTCTAAATATATATGTGACAGGGACCATATGACTCAGAGAACAATTTTGAATATATTATGTACCACAATTGAAAAGTAAAATGCCAAGGATGCATATTACCTCACTTGGTATGACAAACACAGCTGTCATAAGACATCAGCACCTTCAAGAACTAAGTCACCTACCTGGCTTTGAAGGTATAGCTATTGAGGGCACATTGGGTAGTGGAACTGTTTCAGGACCACTGATTTCCAGTAAGTTTTTGTCCAGTTCTTCCTGTTCTAGTTCCTCTAGTTCTGCCATCAGCTCATCCTGTTATTGAAGGAGTGAAAAGAATTGGGATTGCAACAGTTAACACAAACGATCAGACCCACTAACAATACAACAAAAGACAGCCTGATAAACCTTCATGAGGTATTCAATACAAATGGATATTCTGGAAAAGACATAGTTACTGGTATCTTGTTGGGAAGTTACATCATCATAAAGCAATTTACAATTATTTAAAGTTGAATTATGTTGTTCTGCAACACTGGTACTCACTGGAGGGGAGCAGAGACATAGCTACAGCACTGAGATTGCAGTGCAAGTGGACCCAGAAGTGTGATCACTGAGCAAGGTGACCTAACACACAAGGTGTCCTCACGAGCAATGGGAGTTCTCACTGCATAACAGAACATCTTCTGCGATGCCCTAATGTGCACTGAAACAAATCACTACTGCCTTTCAACATCTCTCCAATCATCCTTTTTCTACTCACCCCCCCCCACCTGCACAAATGATGAACTATCTTTTCTGGAAGCTTTCATAAGTGGCCTTCATCTTTTAAAGGTTGCAGACCCCCTCTAAATTATCATTTTTTAAAAGATAAGTGTTTCAAAATCATGATTAACTGCTTGATTTTTGCCATTCTGGGCAGACTGTGAGGTCCCCAAACCCAACACAGTTGTCCACCTCTGCTCTATACCATTAAATTGGAAAACTCGGGAATCTTTAACAGATCCATCATGGTATTTGAGTCAGAAGAAGCTACTATGTTTCCAAATCATTATATATACGCTCACACACTCACATACCTGAAAAGTAATGTTTAACTGCTTCACCCTTACCTCATCAAATTCTTCACCAATTCCTACAGGCTTGGAGATAGCTGTTGAAATTTCATCAGCTAACTCCTGCTGTTCTGCAATATCTTGCATAAGTTCATCTACTTTGTCAATATCCCTGAAACAGAAGGATTTGATATATTTCAGCCATCCATGCATTCACAGCAGAAAGATCAACAGAACTCCCTAGACTTTAAAAAGTAATGTTAAAATATATTCTGACTTTTAAGTAAGTATTTCCTGAGCAACCATATGTACTACAGGTTTGCTGTAAAAATTAAAAATGTATCCATTTGCAATTAAACATTTTTATGTAATCTACAAGCATAATGCAAAACATTCACAATAAAACCTACACAGCATTTGTACTTTATGTCTGCCTACAGAAAAGACATTACTACTTACTTGGAAGCGAAGTAATCTAAAAGTGAAGCTAAGATAAAATCTTATGCATATTAATATGGGAAGAAGTTTCAGTGTATAAAGAAGAATTTAAGAGTAAACAGGCATAACTGGGCTGCAATGAGTGTCCAAAACCTTCCAAAGGAAAGGGATGGTAGTTATTGGGCACAGTAGTATTTCTCCACACTGTTTGGTTGGTAAAGCTAACTTTTAGCAACTTCTGGACTTAACAGTAAATAAATCTGGTAATAATAAATACAAAATAGGATTTCTTGCATCCTTCATTACAGTTAATCTCTAGAGCTAGCAAAAGCAATCTTTAATTCTATGCTTGACACATGGTCATGATTCATATATACGATACTGTAAATGCAGGTTTTAACATGCTTTCTCTCTCTCTCTCTCTCACACACACACACACACTTACTTTTCAAACACCAATATGTTTGAGACTTAATCTTTACCCACAAGTTATGTATGTACACACATCTCTTTGTGGACTTTGGAAAAAAAGCTTACCTCAGAATCACACAATGCATGAAAATCGTTTAAGTTTGCATGAAATCACCTAGAAATTCTCATTTTTTAAATCTTTGCTTAGATTGGAAGTTTTATAAAACAACTTTCATTTTCCCCTAATTATTTCAGTTTCTGTACTTGATCATGGGAAAAGATAGGTGAGTATATGGAGAACAGACCATATTTTTTCCAAAATCACATATATAAACATGCCTTTTTCCTCCTGAAAAAGAGACAGCCAACCATGATGGAGTATAGGGGGAGCTGTACCCTGAATGGTAGAAAGGATGCCCAGCAACAGGTTGCTAGGCAACCAGAAGGGCCACTCCAGAAGAACGCTCAGCCCTTTTGCTGAGAAGGAGGGGTTGAATGCCTCAGTGGGAATGTACTTATAGCAGCCACACTGGTTTGGTTAAAAGAGTTTTCCAGAAGAGTCAGATTTTCAGGGATGAAGGGTGAATCCTTCAGCCAGAGGAGTTCTCATTCAATCTAGGGGGGGTGTTTTCTCAAGGAAAGCCTAGAGAAGGAGCAGAACAGAAATCAACCCACTGTTAAATCTGGTCAGAGAGAGTGGCTTAGATCTGGCAACATAGCCTTTGGCAAAGATGAAAGCCAGAGGGCTATATGTGTGTGAGAAAGAGACCTGTGCCTTTATGCTCTTATAAAGAGTTAAGAAAATGTTTAAACACACTCTGAAGACCTGTTTGAATTTAGACATACATAAAAAATAACTACAATATTCTGTTTGCTGTTTTAATAATGATTATACTAAATTTTTTCATAAAGCTGGTCTCAACTGAATCATTCTCAATGGTTATAACTATCCAGAACTATGCTGCCATAAATCTTTAAAGGAGTTTCAATTAACAACTGAAAGGCTTTAACCTAATTACGCAAAGGTGGTGTTTCCAGGAAAGGCCCGAACTGTGTATACAGTAGCAAGGCACTTGGACAGACAGGGGAGCAGGGAGCTGCAATTCCAGTCTAAGAAAAGGAAAAACAAGGCCTTGTGTGTTGTCTCCACACCAATTTCTGCAATTTCAAGACAGAATGCTCTCTAAACCAGGGATGATCAATGCAGCCCACACGTGCTCTGCTAGTACCTCCCCATGCGAGTATACACTTGATTCCCTCAGTAGAAGAATTTGGACTTCAAGAGGAATGATTAGACATTTAAAGGCTACTACAAGGGTCTTCTGGCTGTTTCAGAGTCAAAATAATGCTTTTTAAAAATGCATTGATTTAAAAGTGGGCCTGAAGTGATTTATAAGTGAATAGGAATGAGCTGGCGTGTTCCAGAAGAGAAGAAAATAGCCCCCAGACTCTAAAGTTGCCCACCCTGTTCTAAATAGTAGCTTGTAAATAATGGGTAACAGATTTGTAACATTAACTCATGTGATCTCTATTTCTTAGAATTTAACAATTGCTGTAAGCTAACATCTTCCTAACTAGTTGACAGACTAAATCCCATTGGCTGTCAGGGCAGCTTTCAAACAAGAACTCAGCCATAGTATTTGAGATTAACATCAACTAATGAGTTAACTGATGCTCAATAGCTTATTTCTAGTCATCCAAGATCAAATTCATATCTGATTTCTATTTCTTAAAATGCTCTAACATTTAACAGACGACAAATTTAAAGGACAAACAAGTAATGATGTCAGTTTTTTAAAAAAACAAACAAAACAAAACTCTGAATTAAAACAGGCAGCTTTTTGGTGTGAGAAGAGTATCCAACTCAGAACTATACCACTATAAAGAGCACACCTAATCTATCTTATAAATCAGACAATATCAAAACTAGTGCATTATAACCATCATATGCCAAATCCTTCTGTCACAGGCTTCACTCAACAAGAAGCTGTTCCACAAATTAAATACATGAAAGGGCCATCTTACATGTTGTCATGAGCAGCTTTCATTGCTTTAGCAGCAAAGCCCATATTCTTGAGCACTTCCGTGTTGGTGTTGGCATTTTCCAGGGCTTCTCGCTGGAATTCAATTGTTGATAACGTGCCATCTATCTGTGCAAGCTGCTTCTCATACCTCTTCTTTCGTTTCAGGGCTTGAAGAGCAGCTGAAGAAGCACAAGACAAAGCAGGACTGATATAAGATGTGCATCTGAAACATTCTTTGCTAAAATATTGTCCAGAAGACAAGATTTTACATTTATACTACCCATTAAAGTTCAAGTTTAATTAACATTTATCACCGATAAGTTTTCTTTCCTAAGCAAATGGATTTTGATGTACCTCACCTTCTTGTCTACTTTGTATCAAACTTCAGAACATAAAGTCAAAAACAATGATATTCAACACTGATGTTATAAGGCAATTGTAAATCTGAATTCTTAACAGTTTGCTGACAACTAAAACATCCATTCTGTCTTTCTCCAGGAAGGTTTGGCAGCTGATGAGAGCAAGGAAAAAACTATTCGAAGTATAAAAGAATGCAAGGGAAATGGTCTCTCTTCCCCATTAAAGAAATTAGATTTGATTATTTCTTGTCTACATTATATGAGAAGTGGTTCAACCTTTACTACTGTGGTTCTCAGTCTTTAGTCCTCAAGATGTATTAGACTTTTAACTCCCAGAGGCCCTAACCAGCATTGCCAATGGTCAACAATTCTGGAAACTAAAGTAAAAAACAACAACTGGAAAACCACAGCTTTACAGCGCAGCTGTCTGAAAAACTGCAAGTGATGACAGGGAGAAGGAGGTCCATGTCAAGCAGAGCATTTATGTATCAGTGGCAGCAGTGTAACAGTATGGAGGGCATCCTGGTTTCTACAAGAAATCCACTACAAAGAAGAAATGAAGCAATAAGCCTTCTCCATTGCTTGATGTCAGATTGTTTGTGCACATGAAACAGAAGATATTCACAAGTACTTTTGATAGCACTGAAAGCCTTTGCTTTTTGCTCAATGTGTAAGAAGACACATTCTCTCTAGTATGCACATTTAAGTCTTCATCCATGTGCTTATCCACAATGTTGCACCTATTTTAACATTTTGAAACAGAAATGTCTTTTATAACTATAAAAAGGAAGGGGGAAATTTAGCAACACCATTTATTTATTTATTTTAGCATTAGGTACTGTGAATCTCAATCCACTACTTCAGGTGCATTGATGGAGCACAATATACAAGCCACAGGTATTTAAGTAATTACATAGTTGAAAGGACTGATCAGATTATGATGGCATAGAGAGCAACGCAAATTGTGACACTGACTATAAACCTCCAAAGGGTTGTATAAGATGATAAAGGTCTGTTATGCCACTGGCCTATTATTCTTACAATGTTAAAGCACTGCGTTCTGCTTACCTGATAGTTATCTCCCTTGAAGTTAAATACTTTTACGAGAATTTGTTGTATGTACAAGTCTAATGAAAACTCATATATTAATATAGGTCATGTGCCAAGAAATCATTATCTCTGTTCATGTCCCTGCTAATGGACTGAAATTTGTGAACATATCTTGATTCAGCTGTTTCTCTTGATTTTTCTTTCTTTTTTGTTCCAGAAGAGCCAAGGAGATTGAAATATTCTGCCACCGTATAATAAAGGTGTCTGTTCATTCTCTTGTATAGTGATTACCCTGTTTGTAGAAGGGCACTACTGACAGAAGATGGCATATGTCACATGGGAGGATAGGCAAGTAAATGTATCTCTGATATCGGAGTGACAGTATTAGGACTTGCACCATTGCTGCCAAAGTAGTTTTGGAGACAGAGATGTCATCTGGATTTTTAATGTGGTCTTATCACTATGACAGTTTGGCTTCCTCAACCATCATCTAGTCCATAACCATCATTCTGGACATCCTTGGAACATCTCAGTCTTGCCTTCCTAACTTGGTGTCATCTCCATCCAAGTCACTGATGTTGAACAACACCAGGCCCAAAACAAAACTCTGTGTCACTTCACTCCAGGATGACAACTAATGTCTGGTGAGCACTCTGTGAGTTCTGTTTATCAACCAGCTATAAATCCACCTTAACATAGCAAGGCCTACTCCACGTTTGACCAGTCTGTCTGCAACAATATCATGGGGGACCTTGTCAAAAAGCTTAATGAAATCAAAACAAACTTCTTCTTCTTCTTACTTACCATCAAATCAACTTCTGACTTGTGGCAACCTTATGAACAAGAGATTTCCAAGAGCCTCGGTTATCAACTGGTCTGTTCAGGTCTTGCAATTTCAGGGCTTTGCCTTCCTTGAGTCAATCCACCTGTAGTGTGGCCTCCCTCTTTCCCTACTGGTTTCTACTTTACCAAGTATTATCATATTTTTTTAGTGAGTGATATTGTCTTGTGATATGTCCAAAGTACAACAGCTTTAGTTCAGTCATCTTTGTTTCTAATGTGAATTCAGGCTTGATTTGCTCTACAGCTCATTTGTTCATCTTTTTAGTAGCCCATGTTATTCACAGAATTCTTCTCCGGTACAGCATTTCCAGTTAGTTGATTTTCTTCCCTCCAAGCTTTCTACCTTGTTCAGCTTTCAAAACCATATGCAGGTAACGGAAATACTATGGCCTGGATGATTCTAACTGGTAAATAATGATATGTCTTTACAGTTGAGGGTATTAGCTAGTTCCTTCATGGCTGCCCTTCCAAGTCTTTGTCTTCTTCTGATTTCTTTACTACAGTCTCCATTGTGGTAAATGACTAAACCAAGGCATAGGAAATCTTTAAATATATGAATGTCTTTGTTACTCACTATAAGGTTTCCTAACCATCTGTGTTCATTATTTTGGCCTTCTTAAGATTCTACTGTAACCCTGCTTTTGCACGTTCTTAAATTTCATCAGTCTCATTCCAATTCTTTGCTATTTTCTAAAAGTAATAAGTAATATGTAATATGATGCCATCTTAAATTGTTGATGTCCTTTTCCCCCAGTTTTCACAACTGCTTCCTTTGAGTCTAGTCTTCCTTTCTGTATATTTTCTGCATATAAATTAAACAGGATGACAAAATGTGGCCTTGTCTGATCACCATCAACTCTTGCCAAAGGGAAACCATTCTGTTTCTTTGTATTGTGTCCTGACAGTAACCTTTTCACTAGAATATAGGTTACACCTCAGGACAATCATTTCTTTGGAGCCAACCATAATTTCTTATAAGCTACACAATCAAAGGTTTTGGTATAATATATAAAGCACAAGTTGATTTGTCCATCTACAATTTAGTTACTTCTAATCTAGACTACTGCAATGTTCTTTATTTAGCATTAATTTTAAAAACAGATCCAAAATTTCAATTAGCCCAAAATGAGGTAGATAATCAGAACATACGTCTCCAACCTTGTTCCAGCTTGAGTGTTACCTAATTGTTTCTAGACCAGTTTAAAATGCTCATAGAAATCTGCATGTAAATCTGCCTTGATGGCCCTATTCCCTATGATATTGTCAAAAGCATCTGGACAATCAAGCATGAGACCCGAGCTATGGTGATCACACTAAGGCTTCAGAGTGCCCTGCTTATGGAGAGCTGATAGGATCCTGCTTTATCTTCAGTTAGAAACTGAAAATGGGTTTATTCAAGAACTTTTTTTTGCTGTTTTTATATATTATTTTAGACTTCACTTTAGTAGTATTGGATTGGATTATTGGTACCTAGGATTGTGAGCTTTTTTGTTTGCTCAATACCCAAAGCATAGAAAATATTATTTATTACCACTATCACATTGCTAGTTTCAAGGTTTAATGGGGAAAGAAACTGAAAAGCTATATAAACTAATCTAATATTTTTAAGGAAAAAAATAGGTGAGCCCTGGTGGCACAGTGGTTAAATGCTGGTACTGCAGCCACCATGTGAGTTCGATCCTGCAGGGCTCCAGGTTGACTCAGCCTTCCATCCTTATGTAGATCAGTAAAATGAGTACCCAGCTTGTTGGGGGCAATTAGCTAATAACATTGTAAACCGCTCAGGGAGTGCTTTGCACTGATAAGCGGTATAGAAATATAACTCCTATTGCTAGGTATGCATACATTTACATTCATAGACAGATTTTGCAACAGGAAGTCAAAAGGGTCAAGTGCACTTGATTTATTCCAACTGTAGAATCTGACATTGTAAACTGAATAAATTTTGCCAAGCAGAGAGGAAAAATGAAAATTTAAAAACAAATAGACTGAGACTGACTTACTAACAAACAAAAAACTGTAGTGTTTAATCTGGGAGCTGAAGCAGATAATCAAGTTGATACTGACACAAGTATGCTTAAATACAGCATATTTGATGCTTATTAGAAATAAAATACTACAGTTGTAGAGTGAATATAATCTTGCACCACCTGATGTGTAGTTGCATCTAATCTCTGTACAGTGTTGAAAGAAAACATTATTTTCCCTCAGTGTCAAGTGGACACCTGCAAGTCTAAGGTACAGCTAACAGAAAGATTAAAATGAAAAAAGAAACAAAAAAACTTTCAGGCATCAACAGATCTATTTTCTTCCTAATTGAAAGAAAATGTCAACTGCTCAGGCTACAAGTTCTCACTCATGCAATAATTTGGCAAAGGATTTCACCTGCTGTTTGTGCTTATGCAACTACCTGTAGAAGTAAGGAAAGACCCAGATTCTCCATACTTATGAGATAGCAAAAGAGAGATGGGTCTTGACTAATATACAGAAAACACTGTCAAAAAAAATCCCCACTACCTTCTTCCACTTCTGTCTCTTCCAAAAGGTTCCTGTCAAGTCAAGAAAGAAATGAAAATGGTGGGCAAATGCATTTTCATCCTCCATTTCTCTTCTGAGGGTTACCAGGTCTGCCACCTTAATAAAAGGGATAACTGTACTGGCTACTACCCACCACTACCTTTTAAGTTTACAAAACAGCCTATCAAGAAGGCAGGGGCACACTGTGTAGGATACCCTCAAAGCCGGCACCACCTCTGGAAATGGGGAAATGGTTTTGTTGTGTTCCTCTTTCAGGTATTCTGGACCCAAGCCATACAGGGCTTTATATATCTTATCCAGCACCTTGAATTCAAATGGGGATGATACTGAATTCAAAGGGCTGGATAACATATATAAAGGCTTTTAAATAGATTCATTAAGCAGAAGACGGGCCTATCAGGAATTGCTGGCCATGATATTAAGGATCATAGAGATTATAGCTCTGATTACCAGATGCTAAGACCTAAGAAACAGATGGGAAACACCATCAAGTCCTAATTATAAACTTCAAAAATACAACTTGCACAAATTGTTAGAACTATCAGTGGTGGCACTCCAAACTACTCGTATTGTTCCATTCTAATGTAGCACCCACACACTAACACTGCATGTGGCAATCACATGTAATCATATACAAAAGGAAGTTGAAACTATTTTATCTGCTACACAGAACACTCAGAGACTGAACAAAAATAGATTTGATCCAGCCTTATTGTCTGGCAATGGCCAACTATATTAAAGCGTTAATTTTATCAGGGAAAAGCACTTTAATTTAAGTGCCAAGCCTTTTAATGATTATTACTTAACTCACTTCACAATTGTTTATTATGAAACTGTTTTTTTTTAAAAAAAAACCTTGGTAATTAATTATTATAGCTTTAACAACACTTTAAGTGAGGTTTCTATAAATGCTGAAGTTTAACTAAAAAATCTTTTGGTTTTTATCCAGGAATACTTGAATCAGCCTGCACTTAAATATTTCTCCAACGAGAAAGACTCCTGGGCAGAACAGTCGGAAGATGCTCGTCATAGTTCTAAAGTGAGGAGAGTTTTCACTGCAAAAGTGCTAGACAGAGGGCTCTCTGGCTGGTGAAACTCATCCTGGATCAAATGGGGAGTGGGGGATCACCCACAAGGGTCTGGAGCTTCCATTACTTGTTTGTACTTCAGAGTAAATGTATAATGAATGGGAAGCACTGAGAGAGTTACATCCTTTGCCCTTGCTGTGATATCTACATGGTTGGTTGAACAAAATAAAGTTGATTTAACAAAAGGATTTGCTGACATGACTGAAGGGGATGAGAAAAAAAATAAAATAGAAAAGTGCTCTGTCTCAGAACAAGTACTTTAAAACAGCAAGTGGGAAGAATTTGGAAATATTAATAAAGGGCAAGGAAAGGAATCTGAAAAGTAGGGGAGGGAATTCATAGATAAGGTAAATGACAAGATTATGAAAACTGGATTTGGTTATAAACTGTACAAACGATTCTACAACATGAAATGGCACGGAAACATTTGGATTTGGTGGTGTTATATAACTTGTAAAAGATGTACAGTTTTAAGTAGCAACAATTAATACCATGTGATTAAATCAGCAAATAGGTTTTAGTATTAAGATTAGAAAATGTAATGTAATTTATCATGCAAATGTAAAATGTTACAGGATGTAATATTGATATAGCACGTTAAATATTACTAACCTTTGGTAGAAGAAAGTTTAGTTTTCTTTTCTGGTTCTTGTAAAATATGAAGAAGGGGAGGGGAGTAAGGTAACCACTGCAGTGAGAACCACTGAGAGGCTTGAAACAATTTGAATGTAATATACCAATTAAGAAGAATAATGGTAGTCATCTCTCTTTTTTCTTTTTCCTTTTCTTTATTCTTTAATGCCTAACCCTTGTTCTTTGTTCTTTCTTTATGTTTCTTCCCTTGTAAGAATTTTAATGTTTTTGAACATTATCAATAAAAATATCATTCATACACACACACACACACATATATAAAGAAATGTTATCCCCGGATGGCAGAAATGAGGTCTAACTCTTATTTTATGCCATTTTTGTTCCACAGCTTGTCATTTGTTTTCCATGTAATCTGTAACTTTCAATAAATTGTCTGCTAACTAAAACTGAATAAAAAAAAGTTTCCAATGAAATTAAAAAAAAATAAACCAAAGTAGTCCTAACTATTAAAAACAAAAGTCAAATTTAAAAACAGCTTTGCTAAGTTAGCCACAGAGCAGTTCCTCATGTATCATCAACATAATGGAAGATTTAACTAATTTTGATGACAGCCAAATAATAAGTGATCACCAGTGTGCCAACCACAGGGATGCTATTTTTGGAAAGCTATGGCAGAATGCTGAGCTGCATAAACGGCATTAAACTTTTACAACCTTTCTTTAAAATGGATATGTAATAGAATATAGATTTAAATCCACTTAACTATGAAACTTGAAAACATGAGAAGAGTTATTGATTAATAAGGTAACAACACATTTTTATGAACCGGACAATAAAATGTCCTTTTGAAACTTGCAAAATCTTATTTTAACATTCACGGCCTCTTATTTCAGTTAGGTACACTGCATTACTGAACATTTCTGTGCACAACTTTTAGACTTTTCAAGAGCAAAGCCACAGTTAGAATACAAAATTAGAATCAACTGATGAAGTTACTAACTATACAATTATATTTCAGTTATATCTAAATACAGCTTACAACAACAGGAGGACAAAGCCAGCAGTTCATTCATTACAAGTTTTTGACTGCAGTCAGCCTCACTCAATAGTTCAGGCTCCACTGCTACAGAAGTCTACAAATATATAACCTAAATTGGTCATCAGGAGGTCCTATTTCCACTTCCCATAGACAGTATCTCTTTGTCCTCTTACCCACTTTCATCCTTGGAGGTAGAGAAGGAATAGAATATCTCCCCCAAGGTCACACTACTTTTCTGAAGTGTTCTAAGCATTTTAAAAAGAGCAGCATGACAAGTTCACACACACACACACACACACAAAAATCCACAACCTTAATGCCATAGTAAGGACCATCCCACTAGTTACTTTGGAGGCATTTATGGCAGGGGTTCTCAGAAGTGCAATATAACTGAGACAATACCGCCCACCTTCCAAAAGAAGGTTTCTTCTTGTGCTGAAGTATTTGGAACACTTTAGGAAGTGCCATGCATAAGATCTACTCTGGAGTTGAAAACCTCACACTGAAAATAGGAGAACAAATGAGGCTGAGAATTGTTCCTGACATTTAACTGAATGTCAGAGGCAAAGCATTAAGTTAGGGGCAACAGCTTGTTTCTTGGGGGAAAGTCCTGATGACCACAAAATTTTGCTTGGCTACCAAAGCCGGTTAAAATGTTTAAATCCCCACGTGCTACCTTAACTTTTCAAATTTACTCCCCAAAGGAAAAAGAAAAGACAAGGTATCAGCAATCCTATAAAAAGTAATCAAGCACTCTTCAGAAATGACCTTCTCGCAATCCTTACATGAATTAGTTAAGCCAACTGTGTTATCATTCTCATATTGAAGACAGAGCCTGTAAGTAAGAGAATGAGGCTTGTTTTAAATCCACTTGATGCTTCTGTACTTCATGTCATAAGATTCAAACAGGGAACTTCTTGATTTGAATCCCAGTTTGTTAGATAGCACACCACAACAGGTGTCAGTAATTCATACTGCAAAATAAAATGCAACATTGTTTTGAAACCAGAATACTAACTTAATTTTTTAGCTGTCGAGAACAAGGAAACATTTGAGAAATCAAGAAACCAAATTTTTCTTAGTCTGGTGCCAAATCAAATAAGCCTATAGCTTTCTTTTTAGGGCATTTTCCTCAGGTCACTGTGATATAAAGTTGACATTGTAAATCAAGTAAAGAAAATAAAGTATATATAGAATTGCTTCATGTTGTGAAAATAAACAGTTTTAGCATCACTTCAGACACCCTGTTTCATTTTAATATGAGCCTGCACTGAACACCAATAACCAGTCACAAGTCAAGACAGAATGTCTGTCAACAAACAGGCTCATCTAATACAAAATGGAAAACAAACTGCAGTTCCATGAATAAGATCTTGCTTAGTATCTCTTTTGTGTGCTTGAGGTTGAACTAACAAATGAGCCATATTATCTGACCAGAGTACAATCAAGAACTCGGCCTCAGTGAGGAAGTACAAAGCGTGAGCTACTCTAGCCAAAATTAAGTTATATGTCATTCTACACAGTGTGGTCTCTGTCTTGGCCTTGAATAGTTTCACTCCCAGGACACAATCCAAAACTGAGCAGATACATTCAAACAAGTTTTTAGGCCACTGCCACCATGTCTTAATACCCCACTTCAATCATATGCGGATTAGAGTGAGAAATGTGGAAGACTATACAGTAAATTACTAGTGCAAAGACTTGAAAGATGGGGTCCAAAGAGCAAAAATAGAGAAGCTGTTAATTTATACATACAACTAAAGCACTTCTGAAAGATGCCCACCCAAGTACTGTTTAAAGACCTTCAAGGGAAGATATTAAACAGTAGTCTATTTCACTACTGAAAAGTTAAGTGTAAAGAGGTTCTTTCTAATGTTCAAGTGAAATTCTTTTTCTTGTAATCTGAATCCACTGGTTCATGTTTCAATTTCTGAAGCAGCAGAAAATAAGATGGCTCCATCTTGTACGTAACATCTCTTCAAATAGTTAAACATGGCTATCATGTCACCTCTCAGTCTTTTCTTCTCCATACCCAGCTCCCTGAGCCATTCCCCACAGGCTTGGTTTCCAAACCTTTGGTCACCCTTCTCTGGACCATATTCCAGTTTGTCTTAACAGTGGTGCCCAGAAATGGATGTCATAGATGAAGTCTGACAAAAGCAGAATAGTGCAGCACTACTACTTTCCTTGTTCTGGACACTATGCTCCTACTGATGCAAGCTTAAACTGCACAGGGTTAAACTTTACAGTAAGAGGTAGGCACTTGGCATCAGTTGAAGACATTCTGTACTTTCTGTTTATAATAATAAAATAAAAATGTAGCAATGATATGATAATGTTAAAATCCCCAAAAACTATTTCAATATACTAGTAGATCTGTAGCCATTCACTGAAATACAGAAAATAACCATCAAATATCTGCAGTAATTTTTGGGACAGGGAGGCAAATACCCTCATGAGACCCAGAAAGAGGAAAAGTCTTAACATTTCCAAGCAGTGTGCTTTTACTTATCTCTTGCAACCAATTGTCTGGAGAGGGACTTCAATAACAGATTTCAGGTGTAAAGTGAAAATTTTCCTTCTCTGCCAAACATTTAGACTGAACCACCTGAGTACTGAGTATTTGTACCTGACTTCTTTAACATTTTATTGATAGCTGGGACTCCACTTATTTTCCTGCTGTCTTTATGGGTTATAACTTACCTACCTTAGATACTTTAGAGTAGTGGTTCTCAACCTGTGGGTCCCCAGATGTTTGTGGACTTCAGCTCCCAGAAGCCCTGAGCATTGACCATAGTGGCTGGAGCTTCTGGGAGCTGAAGTCCACAAACATCTGGGGACCCACAGGTTGAGAATTACTGCTTTAGAGGGTGGGGGGATGTTATGACTGCAGTGCCACGCACATTTATTTGGGATTATGGACTTACTGGGACTCCAAATTATACAAGACTGTACTGTCATGTTAGTTATCGCATTGCACTCAAGCTATCTAAAGCACTCCCCAAGCTATCTGATGTGGGAAAATGGCCTATTATTACTAGAATTAGAATGTCTGTTGTTGTTGTCTACTTTCAGGTTTCCAACTTATGGAAATCCTAAGGCGAATGTATCATAGGGTTGTTTTGTTTATAGAGGGGGTTTGCCATGGCATTCCTCCAAGGCTGAGAGAGTGTAACTTACTCAGAGTCATTAACCAGGTCTCCATGGTTAAGTGGGGGATTCAAATGCTAGTCTCCTAACCCAACACTTAACCACTACATTATGCTGGCCTTCACTTTTTTCCTTCTAGCCAACCAAAGACCAATAACACATTGTATTTGCCAGCGTATAAGATGCAGCTGTGTATAATACGTACCCTGTTTTTGCACTGGCAAATACTGTTTACTGGCATATAAGACGCACCTCATTTTCAAATGGTATTTTTTGGTGGGAAAAGTGAGTCTTATACGCCAGCAAATACAGTATTTGTGGCCACTGGGAATGCTTGTTTTCTTTCCTAGAAAGTGAACAGAGTCCAACAGGGGTCCCTGGACCACCAGCCTGAGTAGCACCGATGTAACGCTCCTCCCTACTTCTTGGGATGCATGTTTGCTCAGTTAGAACCGGAGTGGTTTCCACTGCCTAGGAAGGATTCAAGCGCTACCTCCTACCACACTCCCAGCAAGCTCAACCGGGGCCATTTCCGCAGTAGCCAGTTTTAGTACTATTATTCCACTTGCAACTTCCTATGGAATCCTGGGGTTTGCAGTTTAGGGAGGGGCCTTTGAGGCGCCTCCCTAAACTGCAAACCCCAGGATTCCATAGGATGTTGAACGTGGAACAACAGCACTATAACTGGCTAGTGCAGAAGCGGCCCGAGTCCCACTCGGGGACGGGAAGGCGTGAGGCGGCCGCAGCCCAGCCTCCTCCGCTCACCGCGTTTGTTCTTGGTGCCGTGCTTGCGGGCCGCCGCCAGCTCCTGCTCGATCTTCTTCTCCAGGAACTCCTGCTTCTTGCTCAGCATCTCCTCGGTGTCTCGAAGCCGCTGGATGGCCTCCTGCGGTGAAGGGCCCTTCCCGCCCCCCTTCCCGCCCGGGCCCGTCCCGAACAGTTTGCCCAGCAGCCCCGACATGACCGGGCCTCAGCCGACCGAAGAGACGGGGAAGAATAACGGAGAGACCCAGCCGGGTGAAGGGATGCGGAAGGAAGGAAACGGCGCGAAGCGCTCCCGCCCGAAAGAAGGGCGCTGCGGCGGCGGCGGCGGCGGCTCCTCCTGAGGCGCTGAAGCCGAACGGGCGGCGAAGAGGAGCCGAAAGCCTCCGGAACTTCCACTTGACCGGGTCAGTCCTACGCAGGCCCGAGAGCCGACCGTGACCACTCCCTGACACAAGCAGCCCCCGGCGCGTCAGCCTCCGCTACCCCACGGCAGTCGCCACGGCAACGGCAGGAGTCCCGCCCACCTCCGCCGTCCCGGCACCCACCGCCTTGCTGGCGAAAAGGGTAACTAGAACGCAAAGGTTATCGGGAATTGTAGTCTTTGTGTAGGAGGCGGCTTGCCTTCGCTTTGCTTGCTTGTTAAGGGGGGAAAGAGCCAGCGCAGTGTGGTGGCTTGAGCGTTGTACTGGGACACTGGGAGACCGGCGTTCGAATTCCGGCTCGGTCATGGAAACCAGATCTTGGGCAAGACGCTCCCTCAGCCTCACAGGAAACCAAACGCAAAAAAGCCCCTGTGAACAAATCTTTTCAAGAAAACCTGGTGATAGGGTCACCTTAGGGTCGCCATAAATAGGAAACGACTTGAAGGCGCGCAGAGAAGTGGGGGCTGATTGGTGGTTTCTAACCAGGGCTTAGAAAAGTGTACTGTGAGTCACTATAGTGTCCATGCTGCCTGGGGTTTCTGGGATTTGTAGTCCTGAACCAGTAACTTTCCCAAACTCTGTTAATAATTTTTTTTAAAATCACTAAAAGTAGACGGCAGCTAATGGTTTTCTGCTGACTAGAAATCAATCTCTTCCTAGGTTTTGGGATGGGCTACGCCTCGGGGGGGGGGGTGGACTAGAGAAAGACATGTTCTTGAGGCTGAAAGAGGAGGTGTCCTAACCCCCTCCCCCTCCAAAAAAAAAGACATTTGGTAGTTCGGGCTTTCAGTTTGTGCCAGGAAACTAGGTACAGCCTTGAGGAAGTTGCAAAAATTGCTGCCTGGGAATCTTTCCTGCAACCCCTCAGGTCCAATCCTTGATTCTGATCTAGAGGACTGAGGAAACAGATCTGGGGACCCTGGAGGGGTAGAATGAAGAGGAGCGGCAAGGGTGAGTACAAGTGTACACAGGGAGGACCGCTTCTTCATTTCTGGATGTACCCCTTTGTCTAACGACACCAGTTGTGGCAAATAGGTGACAGGCATCTTACTTCAGAAGGCCAATGCAGGAACCGCGGATAAAAACTTATTTTTCCAAGAGTTATGTCTTGAGGGTAGTTAGGAAACCACATGGTCTCTGGGTAATTGTTGGCTGCCCCCAAAAACTAGATAGATCTAAGTCTGTCTTCTCCAGGAATCTCGTTATCAGGTCAACAGCATCCCATTTTTGCTTTTCAGCAGGCAGCAAAATGTGCCTAGTTGCTGCACCAGTTACACTGTCATTCCTACCAGAGTTCCCCTTCTGTGTGGCCTCATATACATAACATATGTCACAGAGAGCTTTTCTGTGCCCTACATTGCTACTGAGGCTTGTGGAAAAGTTAAGTCCAGAGGCCTAGAGTCCCCCTCTTGCCCGTGCACCACTGGTAGCATGGCTTGTACTTTAAAAAAAGGGTCACCAGCCATGATGCTCATGTGCCAGTCCCTGCCTTGTTTCAAATGTCAGTGCTTGCTACAGTCTGCACCCGCCATATCTCTTGTCAGTCCCCTCAAAATGATTATGGGGAGACTAAAAAGAGAAATCATAATAAAATCTTATGGTGAAATCTAGAGTGACACCATTTTTTTAAAATTCATCACTTTATAAAAGAGGACAACTAAAAATGGAATGGAACATTTTCCTGAAAAAGAAATTTCAGTTGGAGTTGGGAAGAGAGTAAAGATTACCAAGATAGAACATGACAAGAGAGTAATCAAATGTGGACAGTATGAATAGATAAATATGCTCTTGTCTACAGCTCCAAAAGTTTAATGAAATGGATTTTCAGTCAGTTTAGGAGCAATAAAAGAAACATTTCTTCATACAAGCAAACTTACAGGCATGAACTGCCACAAGATATAGTAATGGCGGACACTTTCTTGTGTAGCTTTACTAAGAAAAAAAATAATAATGGAAAACACTTCTATTTCTATTCCATTTTACCAGATGACAAGGGGAAATAGTTTGAGATAGTTGCCTTTTCTTTTCTTAGCAAACCTATGATCACAAATGACTAAAAACAGTGCTTAAGAGAAAATGTGTAAGGAATGCTCTCTATTGCTTCCAGAAATAACCTGAATTTCCAAACATCCCACTCTCAAAAAGCACCAACTGCTGTGTAGCCAGAGCCAGGCTTTAGTGACCACATAATAATACTGTCAAGTGTTGCAAAAAAAGCCGAGAGAACATATTTAGCAATTTTTTCTTCTGACACGGAGTGTTCAATAATGAGTACTACCCACCCTTACCAGAAATAAACTAAGACTTCAGTACAAAACACATTTGCTAACCCTTTGACCTAGTGAACTTACATATGAGTAAAAATGCTAACGATTATTCTGCATATTTTCAGAAATCTCTATTACTGGGAACTGGACCATCTATTTATCATTCAATTTCCTTTCTTCATTCCATGGCATAACAGGTATTCTATTTTGTGGAGCATGGCAGGGATGTAATATGATTCAGACCAGCATCTGAAAACCAAATAACCTTCCTTAGTGGCTGAATTAAATTACTGGAAACTCACATAAAATTTTAAAAGAATCTTACACAGACTGAATGTGACAGATTTCTGATGAAGGTGTTTTCAGAGAAGAAATGGTTTTTGTTTTCAAGCTAATCCAAACCAAATGTATTTTTAAACTCATCTATCAGGAAATACTTTGCAATTTGCTGATTGATATGGAACTTCTGCCTCACTGAATCTAGATAGATTTTAATCTATGCTTTTTCATCCTTGGTAGGCAAAAAAAATCCTGCAGTACAGACAGATCCTAATGCTGCTTTATAAAGCTGATGGAACACACACATTTGTTATGCTGATCAGGGAATCTAGAATCATAGAAACAGTGGGAGTTGGAAAGGAATCTAGGTGCCATCTAGTCCAACCAGGAATCCTCAGCTGAAGTGTTCATCAGAGATCGCTATCAAACCTCTGTTTTAAAAGCTCCAACAAAGAAAATTCCACTACTCCAAAGGCAGTCTGTTTCATTGTTGAATGGCTCTTCCTTTCAGAAACATCTCCCAAAAGTTTAGTTAGAATCTACTTTTTTGTAATTTGAATTCATTCATTCAGGTTCTGTCCTTTAGAACAACAGAAAACAAGCTCACTCCATTTTCCACATGAAATCCTTTCAGATATTTAAATATGGCTATAGTATCACCTCCCAGTCTTTTCTTCTCCAAGCTAAATACACTTAACTGCCTCAACCATTCCTGCGTGGGCTTAGTTTCCAAACCATTTATCATCTTGGTCACCCTCCTTTGGACAAATTCCAGCTTGCTGATATTCTTCTGAAACTGTAGTTTAAACAGAACACATTACTCCAGGTGAGGTCAAACCAGAGAACAGAACGGTACTATTGTTTCCGTTGATCAGGACACTATAGTTTTGCGAATGCAGTCTACAAATGCATTGGCTTTTTTCACCAACTCTTTGGCCAACTGTAAATCACTGCATTGGCTGATTCATTTTTACCTTAACTAAGAACTTAATATCCTTTTCCTATGTACTGCTGCCAAGCTACATGCTACTCATCTTATATTGGAACATCTGAGTTTACATTTATCACTATTGAAATTTAGTTTGTTCGTTTGGGCCCAGTTCACCAATCTGATAAGGAATGTATCCACACTGCACAATTGTAGCAGCCTGATGCTACTTCAACTACCATGGCTGCATTCAGTGGAATCCTGGGATTTGTAGTTTTGTGAGGTACCTATAGTTCTTAGTTGGAGAGGTCAAATGCTGTATCTTAGGAGAGTGCACTAGGAAAGTCTAAGTATCTCACCAAACTATATATGCCAACATTCTCCTTGTTGTGGTATCAAACTTCTGTAACTGTCATGTGGGTACATCCAGTGCCAGCTTGAATCTTGATTCTGTCTTTTAGGGCATTAGCTACCCTTCACAGTTTGGGGTCATCTGTAATTTCAATGAGCATCCCACCATTACTTCATCCAAGATGCTGATTTAACACTGTACCTAGGACACTTCTTTTTAGGATGACAAGAAAGCACTAGTGAGTATTCTTTAGATCAGGCCTTTCCGAACGGTGTGCCGTGACACATTAGTGTGTCGCCTGAAGTGTGTAGGTGTGTTGCCTACAATCTTGGAAATGTATGTTATTATTTATAAATCCTATATTTTTAAAAATATACGAAAGGTTTTCATATGTTGTGTCCCCATACATTTCATTATTACAATTTATGTATATGTATCTCTTATAAGTGGTTAGTTTAACTTCCCGTTTGCTAGTAAAATTGAATTACTGTGTCACAAAATGATGCATGTCTAAAAAGTGCGTCACCAACATGGAGAGTTTGGAAAGCAGATTCTATAAATAAATCAGCTCCAAATCTACCTGTTAGTAGCATTATCGTAGCCCACATTCTACCAGCATGTCTACAAAAATAAAATAACAGAATGAAGTAAGGATATACTGCATTCATAGCATTCCCCGAATCCAATTTGGCCGAGCTTGATTTCCAACAGGTATCAAGATAGTTGAGTCTTTAAAACTATAGCTCTCCTTTTTTGAATGTATTGTGATCTGTTTAAGAAAGCATCATCCCTGTCTTCAGCCTGGCTTGGAGGTCCACAACAGACCCTCACAGTGATGTCAGTGCTATTTCTGTCTGTCTTTACATACATTCTCTCAGCTTGCCTTCCATGCTGTAAGTCATGGATCACTTTGCAGGTATACATACTTCTCTCCCATTCCTGTTTGCTCTACTCCTTTTCAATAGGTTATAATACTCTTCAATCACTACATTCTAGTCATAAGTCTCTTTTCACTAGGCTGCAGTAATACCTATTACATCATATTTCCTTCCCTGTGCAATCTGCGAGTTTTGACATTCATTGTTCAGCAGATACTAAATGTTGTACACATTTAGATTTAGAAATACGTAGAAGCTGATTCCCATCTGCAATAACAACATGGACTTCCATCATTCACTCTGTAGCCAGAGCTGGTTCCAGTTTTTTTCAGGTGGGGCAGCTTGGACAGTGCCCTCCTCCAAGCTTGAGTCCACATCCTTCTTGTCACAGGTGTCCATTTTGTTGCTCTTTCCACAGTAAGGATCCAAATCTTCACTTATTTGGTTCTCATACCTAAGCACAAAAAATACAAGTTTCTCCCAATGTCCATGATTTCAAGAACTTTTGCAGATTTTTCATTAAACTTTTGCATCTCAGGTGGGGGTTTTTGGGGGGAAATCACCTTTTTTGTGCAACAAATACAATGATATTACAGAAAAGGGCTTCTTTTTTTTACTGTTGCTGATGACAAAATATTGGTCTTTTTACTTTTATGCAATGAAAAATCTTAAGTCTCTTTGTTGATACGATGTCTCAATAGAGGACCATCCAGAAAAATCATGAGGAGCCAGAGTCTTCCATTGCTGACCTCAACATTTGCTACCTAAGATAATCCTCACTCTGGCTAATTGTACTGCTTACCCATTATCCCAGTTATCAGGAAGATCAGCAACAATAACAGGCTTCTACAGTTTGGGGTAGTGAGTTCTCTGCTGAAGGATGAGCCTCTGCTGATGCCCAATGAAGACTCCTGTTGAGAGCCTGCACTGTTACCATCACAGCAAGTGCACTGGAATTAGGAAACTGTAGCTCTTAAAAGTAACTTTTCCAAGCTCTGATCAGTATAATTCATTCAATTATATATAAAACAGTTTTATATGAGGCCTGGCCTGGCCAATCTTTTCCAAAATTATTTAGTAAATTAAATAGAACAAGATTGAAATTGGTTGTTCAATATAATCCAGTGGAGAGCTCAGTTTAAAAGAACCTAAGCTCAACCTGGAGGTTCCTTGCCTTCTTTTTTCTGTGTCTTCATCACAATCACATAGGTAGAATCTGGAGACAGAGTGGCTAGAATCAACATAACTTTTTAGACTGCTTACAGTACAGTACAATGTTGATCTCCCTGCCCCTACTCAGAACATATCAGCTTGTGTCTGAATTTTTGTATGGAGTAAGAATGTGATCATTTTAATAGCCAAGAAAATTTCTAAAAATATTTCTGCCTGTTTCTTGTAACATTTTCTATAGCTTAGGGGTAGAAGACCTTTGGCATTCAAGATGTTTTGGAAGCCCTAGCAAGTATGGCCAAAGGGTTTGTGGGAGACGGAGTCCAAAACATCTGAAAAGTCAAGAATTACTCACCCTTCCTATAGAGAATCATTTTGCTTTGATCCCTTCAAGGCGGCAATTCCTTCATCCTTTTCATCTAAAAGGACTCATCATCAATCAGTGATCAAGACAGATGCATATATACTTGCAGATATCTTGTAACTTCTATATACCATATCTACAGCCATTGCTTAAATAAAAATAACTAGTATGAAAGTCTGTATCAATGGACATGTCTCCTAAATGGCTCTCTCATTTTCTTCTCTGTAAAACAGACAATCAACAGTTTTCAGGGACTGTTAGGAATAAGGAGATCCCCTCAACTAATTAAAATGCAAAATTCAGAAGCAACCTCCTGCATATTCTGAGCGTTCAGCATCAGAGCGATTACAGTACAGACTTCAACACTGGTTTGGATTTAGGATGAAACTCATTGCAACTGCAGTCCTACAACAGACTTACGTAAGAGCTAGTCTCATTGGATTAACTTGTATCCATGCAGACATTACACTGTAAGTGGCCTAGGGCAAGTGGATTTCTCAAACCTAACCTACCTCACAAAGTGGCAAGACAAACAGCATTCTGAGGTCTTTGGAGGATTGATATGATGTAAATATAATTAATAGCAGAAACAGAACTAAGACCATTACTTAAAAAAATTTAAAAAACCGGACTTCCGGTGGAGGAGAAGCGGCGTTTGGTTGGGAACCTGCGGAGCTGCAGAGTTTCTGAAGTCCTGAAGAGGTCGGAATCTCTGATTGTAAACATATTTGAGGGAGAAAGAGAACCCCTGGTAAGGGGATCTTGGGGCGACTCTAGGGGGATCCAAGATCAGTAGCAGTGGCAGGAGAGAGGAGAGAAGGGACCTGTTCACGAACGCACTGACGGGATCGCAGAGCCGCCATTACCTCTTCGGGTAGCCTTTTAGGCTAAGCCGCTAACCACCGTTGAAAAATAAGCAGTCCATCCGGAACATCTGGACTTATTATAGATTGTTTTCATCATGGGGTAAGTGGATCCGACATTATCTTTATTGAGGAGATCGTATGAAAATTCGGACTCTAACTTTAGAGAAAGCATAGGCTGGGGAGAAGTGACTCCCAGACACGTGGAGCAAGAAAGTGACTTAAATGTCTGCGGGAGTTTAAAAGTGAATTAAAATATTATAATTGGTTTAAAATCTTCACTTAAAAGACTGAAATTGAAAGAAAGGGGGGAAAAAAGATAAGAAAGCGAAGAATTTAAAAGTCAAAGTAAACAGTGAAACACGCCGGCTTGAGGATTAAAAATGGAGGCTTGAAAAAGGCAGGAAAGACAGAGAGAGTTTAGATGAGTGAAGGAAAGCGGAGAGAGAGGCGACGAGAGTGGTCGTGGGACGAGTGAAGGAAGGCGGAGAGAAAGGCGACGAGAGAGGCCGGGGGACGAGGGAAGGAAGGCAGAAAGAGAAGCACGAGAGTGGCCGGGGACAAGTGAAGGAAGACGGAGAGAGAAGCGACGAGAGAGGCCGGGGGACGAGTGAAGGGAGACGGAGAGAGAGGCGACGAGAGAGGTCGTGGGACGAGTGAAGGAAGGCGGAGAGAGAGGCGACAAGAGAGGCCGGGGGACGAGGGAAGGGAGACGGAGAGAGAGGCGACGAGAGAGGCTGTGGGACGAGTGAAGGAAGGCGGAGAGAGGTGACGAGAGAGGCCGGGGGACGAGCGAAGGAAAGCGGAGAGAAAGGCGACGAGAGTGGCCGGGGACGAGTAAAGGAAGACGGAGAGAGAGGAGACGAGAGAGACCGGGGACGAGTGAAGGAAAGCAGAGAGAAAGGTGACGAGAGTGGCCGGGGACGAGTGAAGGAAGACGGAGAGAGAGGAGACGAGAGAGACCGGGGACGAGTGAAGGAAAGCGGAGAGAAAGGCGACGAGAGTGGCTGGGGACGAGTGAAGGAAGACGGAGAGAGAGGAGACGAAGAGACCGGGGACGAGTGAAGGAAAGCAGAGAGAAAGGCGACGAGAGTGGCCGGGGACGAGTGAAGGAAGACGGAGAGAGG